>OY755243.1:50017412-50617412 GCA_963576725.1 Azorinus chamasolen | reverse complement strand
AGGAAGGTTCCATCCTTTGTGCCATGCAGGATATTTTCTGCCTCATGTCTGTTACAGTTTATCAGCCATGTGTCTTTGTCATGATGAGGCAACGTCTGGTAATCATACGACTGGGGCTCTATGTCCTTCTCCTCCAGAATACTGTCAATCTCTGTTGCAAGAACCTTTTTATCCAAAAGCCATCTGAAATAAATTTATAAGTCCTGTTATTTATCTCATTTAAAATCATTTATTTCTCTGTGAAAATAGTCTTTTAACCCTTTCCCTGGTGAATATTTATATAAGAAATAATGATATCATGAACATTTATTACCTGAATTACCTTGTTTATGATGTTTTGGTATTGGTAGAAACTGTAGAATCAGATCTATATTATTTCATAAGCAAACAGAGCAGACCCCAATCAGATGGCTCCTACAGGAGCCATCAGAGCTGGGTCATTTATATGAAGGAAAGGGTTAAACAAATCTCATTTTACCTTTTGCACCAAAAAACAATTGTCTGCAAATATTGTAAGCTGCTACAATTATAAATGTACATTTCTCTCCAAATTTTTTTCTTACAATGTCAGATTGTCAGATAGTAGGGATCCTGATGGATTGCCATGTTACCCAGCCTCTCATCTGGATCCAAACTGATTGCAAAAGTTTTTGTGAAAATATGGCCAGTAAAGTGCTGAAGGTTAATTGATGAGAGTTTTCCAATAGAATCTAGGCTCCTACACACCAGTTTCACCGTACACAGAGGGTATGTATTCATAGGTTACATGAGCTGAGCTCATAACACCCCTAAAACAGCATACAAAATATGATTACAAATTAAGAGCCAATCAATTACATAATGGGCAAAAATGCGAGTGCAATAAAAACACAGCTGTCGATAATTACTTTTTCAGCTGATCTCTCTGTCGACTCAGTCGCTTCATTTCGGGCTTGAGGCTGTTCATTTCGCTGATAAGGGCCCTATTATGCTGGGTCTTTCGTTTGATATCCACCTCCAGCTCACTCTTGTTCTCTGTGATACTCATCAAGCGGCCTTTCAACAGCTCAAAGTTCTCATGCAATCTGCAAATAAAACAACACATTCAAATAAGCTGAGGTCCAGATAAGATGCTTAATTAAAACACTTTCAAGAATAATTTCTTTATTTCTCCACCAAACTCTATGTTGTGACCACTCTTTAAAATCGTCTCTTTAGTGACGATTCTAAAGAGTGGTCACAACAAAGGGTTTGGTGGACTTTCACCCTGCATTTAGCTGCCATCCATTTCCAAGACCGATGTTTATGCTAAATTTAATGTCAAGTTTTACTGTATAGAATTTGGTAGGGAATTGTGAAAAATAATTTACCTAGATTTTCTACTAATTCGTCTATTCTACCTCTCTGAAATATTATAGAGTTGTTTACCTTTGCAACTCATGTGGAGCAGCGTCACCATGGAAACGCCGATGAAGCTCCATTTGTTCTTCAAAGACTGCAATGGTTTCTTTGAAAGCATCAAGAGCCTGATGTTTTAACTGCAAATCCAGTTGGGTTTTGGCATGCTCATCATACAAAGAGTCATATTCAGTCTCTTTTGCTTGAAACTCCTTGTTGATTTGTCGAAGTCGGGACTTCTCTTGCTGAATATCATCAGATGGCGCGTTGTCCTGTAATGTCACAAATTTCCATATATTAACTGCACAAATCAAACAAAATATCAGATTTAAACTCTTTAAACAAGATGATGGACTTGAAAGAACCTTTGTACACAGTTTGGTTTCAGACAAGGCACAGAGTAACCCCCTGCCTGGTCATGATCAAAACTGATACCCTGATTTATGAAAAGAAATAGAGAAAAAAACAAACAAGAACAGTTCTCTGAAAATTTACCCAAATGACACATTCTGCTGACAAATGTACTGAATGATCAAAGTTTAACCCTTTCAACATAGAATATTCATGTAAGAAATAATGACATCATGAATATCTATTTCTTGAATTAGCTGAATTTTTATAATGGCATATATACATATTATTCCATAAGCAGACCCAGATCAGACGGCTCCTACATAAGCCATCTAATCTGGGTCTACGGAGTCCGTTTGCAAGGGGACGAAAAGGTGTTTCTATTAAGGAAAGGGTTAATTTTGACCTGCCATTCTTTAATACTGTATTTATCGTCAATATTAGGCCATCCATTCTCCCCTTTCCATCAGTGTATAAAACTGAATAAATCAACTCCATATCCATTTGAAACTAATTGAGTGACAAATAGTGTAGACCCTGATCAAAATCCTCCTGAAGGAGAAGTCAGATCTTGGTCTGCACTGACTGTTGTTGAAAGTTGCCCAGATGAAAATTTAAGGTAGTTCCAGTATGTTTTTATAAGCTATGTGTTGCATCTGTTCTGTAAAGAGGTTCCAGGCATCGAGTACAGGTATTTCACAAATATTTGGCGAAAAGTCAGTAAACAACCAAACAGTACAAGGACTGTCTGTGGAAATGCTAATTTAAATCCAAGGAATCTTTTCTAAAGATAGGATTTGACAGAAAAATAAGACATTTGGATAGAAAGAATGTCTCATATCTATAGCTCTACACACACACACTTAACTCTTTATTCCATGAATATTCATGTAAGACATAATGCTATCATGAATATTAAATAGATTAAAGACCTAACCTTTTTCAATAAATCTACTGAAAAGGAGCATTTACTAGAAATAAGGAATTTTTTTTAGAATTGTGTAGTTTTGAAACTATTGTGATAAACAAAGCATTTGCTCCTATTTATCACAATGGTTTCAAACAGTATCTTTTACAGAGGGTGTCAAACAGTGTCAATATGAGGGAAAGGGTTAAGTGAACACTACAGTATGGTACTAACCATTGTTCGGGTATGGCACACAGGGTATAAAAGTTTGATATCCAGAGTTCTGTTGTATATTGCCAGTGAATTATGCTTGTAGTACTGTATTAAATCCACCACAGAGTCACAGTTTAAAGGTTCTACAAATCCGTACTTTCCATCCTTGTGATAAATTTTAATGAGCTTATTTGCTCCACCTTTCCGTAAGGTCAATGTATAGTCGCCTGGGGTAGAGGCATCCCGCACTAAGAAAGTTCCGTCGGGTTTGTCGCGTAAAAGTTCATTCACTTCCTCGCGGGAAATTGTACCCCAGTACCACTCTGCCTCCTTTAGTTGATCGTGTGGGGACGTAGCTGCATGCTTTAATGATGCAGCATGTAGGTCATCAGATATCTTTGGGCGGGGAGGAATGGGTGGAGGCGACGGTGGTGTGGTCTCACCCCAGTTGCCATTTCTTAACAGCTCCTCAAAGATATCAATGTGTAGCTTTGTATTTTCGACAATTTCACTGAAAATGGAAAGAAAACAATATTAAAATTATATAGAAACAAAAGCTCATTTTATTGCAAAACATTTTCTTTTTAAAATTTAAACATCTCAGATGTATACAATTGATTTTCCTGAAATCTTGTTCATAAAACAAGACAACACTGTGTAAGAGAAAGTCTAGTTTACATATCCTAAGAGCTGTAGATACAAGATATAAATCTATTATTTCCAAGCAAACCCTTATGTTGTATGTATTCATTTGCATCATATAATTCTGAGGGTTTTTAAAAGATCAGTAAAAAAAAAAGCTCGGATAGTCGACCATTTTAAACAGACCTTGCCTATGATGTAACCTATGAAATGTAATTTATGAAGCAAACTGTGCAGACCCTGATCAAAGTGTTCCTTCATTCTGGGTCAACATTGTTTATCTATACACCCTTACAGGCCACACATTGATTAACACTTAACCCTTTCCCTGTTCTATGTTTATTACAAATGTCAATACCTACTGAATATTCATTAACAAAATAGTTATAAAGAAATATGGAAGGTGAAACATTGTAGACATTTTAGAAAGCAAAAAAACAGATCTATCAAATTCTATTAGCAAACAGAGCAGACCCTGATCAGACGGCTCCTCTAGGAGCTGTCTGATCTGGGTCTACTCTGTTTGCAAATGTGTGAAAACACGTCTATATCAGGGAAAGGGTTAAGCAATGCTAAATTCTAACATGATAATTAATAACCACTTACATGATTTTTTCCCACGGCGGCCGCAGAAGAATATGGCAAAAAACATGGGACAGTTTATCCAGACCATCTTCCATGCCCGAGTCGTGCTGGATCCGCCACAAGCGAATGAAGTGGGCCATGAGGTAGCGAAGCGTTGACTTGTGGGCTGGATGGATCTGATCAGCCAATTCAAGCAGACTCTTTGCCATATCGCTTGAGGGCAATCCTTCAAGACAAGAAACAAGACATTATTATTTATGATGTGATTATTTCCTACATCAAAACTCATGAAGGAAAAGTAAAATTTGAAAAATGTATTTTAGTTCCCCCTATAGATCTGTTTCAATCAGGCAAACTGCTTGCAGAAAATATTAATTTTCACCAGTGTATGTGATTTCCTTAACTTTGATTATGTTTACTTTACGAGTACTGGCAGCGCCTCAGTTATAGGTCTAAATAAGTCACTTGGAATTACAAATACTACATAATAAGCCGAATTGTCAACCAGACTACAGCAGAACATGTCTTAAGCGGCCATTTATTTATTTAACACAGGCGTCTTAATAAGCAGGTGGTTGCTTAATGCATTAACAGCCCCATAATTAGACCTCTTTTTGATGACTGCTTCAGAGAGTTTCTACTGTATTTCAAAATTCAAAAAGGTCAAGCTTAGTGTTTATTTTCAGGATTTTTTAAATAGGAAATTTAACATGATAAACAGTGCAGACCCCGATGAGAGGGTGGAGATATGTAGATTTTAGTATTTGAAATATGTCCCTTTATGATGAAGACAATGCAAAGCCGATCTAGATCTACATTTTGAATGTCCGACTATGCTGGCCTAATCATTCAGAAAATAGAAAATACTACAGCACCAGAGTTGTTCTTGCAATATTCAATTCAGCCCACTTACAAATTGGAAATATGAGAAAAATGAGAATCACTGCTGGAATAATGGTCAGGGAACAATATAACTGGACAAGGGTCGTCCAAAGAGCATCCATACTTACGAGCTGCATCGATAAACTGGTTGTACATTTCCACTGGTATGACTGGATTAGGCAACTCTCTAAGATACTTTTTCAGTGCCCCTGCCACACAGTGCACATTGAAATTCTCAAAGTTCATTTGACTTGTATCTGTCACTGAAAAACAACAACAAAATCTTTGTATTTACCAGAAATCAGATTCCCAGATAAGATGCGTAAATTGACATTTTCAAGAATAACTCCTTTATTCCTGAATCAAACCCCAAGCTGTGACCATTCTTTGGAATGGTCTCTTCGAGGCTTAGTGGAAAATTGATTTTAGTATCAAATACACCGCTTTATTGCTCTGAAGAACCGTAGATAATAGGCGTACTGATCGATCAAAATCTCTAATATCTAAGATACAACTTATCATGTTGGTACTCACGAGAACTCAACTGCCCCTAGTGGGCAATTCTGAATACTAACACGAAAGAGTTGCACAGAGAAATATAGAAAATACCCTTCTTATCAAGACTTTTGAATTTACATTTACACATTATATTACCTAAACTACAATTACAGTTATACTGGAATTTTAGTAGAGAAGAATATAGACACTTTTAGGCAGGTGGCATCTTAAAGCAGTGTGAAAGCCATGCAGAAAGCTCCTAGAAGAGATTTCTGTATGACTTTCACCCTGCATTAACCCATTCCCTCATATTGACGACTTTTGATGACTCTGTAAAATTCACTTTGTGAAACCATTGATAAATAGAGCATTTGCTCCTAAAGGAGCAAATGCTTAATTTATCACAATGGTTTCAAACTACAAAATTCTAAAATTTTCCTTTTCTCTAGTTTAGTCTCTTTTCGGTAGATTTATTCAAAGAGGTTGTATCTAAAAATAGGCTATGAGGTAATGGGTTAAGCTGCCACCCGTCTCCAAGACGGATATTTATACTAAATTGAATATCCTGTTTAGAGTGGTTCTCCTGTATCAATATTGTTGTCTATTACAATTTTCATTTATTCTAAGAACACATAACAAGTATCGACTAGTTTGAATACTGATGAAGCCAAGTTATTCAGCATCTCCATTTGGTGCCAAATTGTTTGCTAATAATTTTATGAATAAGCAGAATAGAATGTACTTTTGAAATTAACTACTGACTGATGTCATTTGTTTGTTTCATGATGTAAAAACAAAAACTTTCATGCACAAGTATCATTTTCAAAGCTTGCAAAAAGCCACGTTTGCAATATCAATAATTCTCTAAGGAAAAAGTATCACTTTCATTTCATCAGGTATATCTTAACAATCAATGACACTGTTACTATGACAACAATTCAGATGAAAACCACAATAAAGAATCGTATAATATGAAAAACATTATTTCCTAGTTAAAGTATTTCAAAGAAGCAATAAGTATATAGGGGTTTTGCCAACATATGAAAGTAGTTTTAACCCTTTACTCCATAGGTTAGCCTTTGAACACCATTGCAAACAGAGTAAACCAAGATTAGATGGCTCCTGTTGCCAAAGCCAAAATGTCTTCTATTCACATGTCATTATAAAAGAAATCATCTACTCAATATCAATGGTGTCATTATTTCATGGAGTAAAGGGTTAACCCTTTCCTCCATAAATACGCCTTTCTACGCCTCTATAAAAGTCACTTCTTGAAACCATTGTGATAAATAGAGCATTTGCTCCTATAGGAGCAAATGCTCTATTTATCACAATGGTTTCAAACTACAAATTCTGAAGAAAAAAAAAAAATCTTTTCTCTAGTTAATGCTCCTTTTCGGTAGATTCAATCGAAGAGGTTGGATCTAAAAACAGCCCATGGAGTAAAGGATTAAGAGTCTTCTGCAAAACATATGGCCAACAATACAACAACAATATAGCGTTATTGTTTCTGGTCAAAGTTTCCCAATAAGAAAGATTGTAAGGTTGCATAATAAAAGTTTTGTCTAACCAAACTGAACTTGATATTGCTTTTATCATAACACTAGTTAACTGTTTACTCAATAAATACACCTTCTAATGCCTTTGCAAACAGAGACGACCAAGATCAGACTCCTCAGGGTCTTTTTTTTTTCTTTCTGACGGAATATTATAGATATAATTCAACAGTTTCCGTCATAAACAAATATTCCTAAGATCATGTCATTATACAAAATTCATGACATCATTATTGCTTACACTGGGTGCTTAAAAATGTGTCGGGACAAGTTCACAGTGGAAGAATAAGAGGAAACGGAGTAAACACAATATGCCCCCCCCCCCCCCCCAACACCTTTTCCACTGGAGGACATAAATATTCATAGGTTAACAAAAACATACATGATTTTCTCACATACCTTCCCTTATCTCCAAGTTAGAACAACGGGTTAAGATTTCCTTATATAAATCTGTAACACGTGTAAGATCACTTTAGAACGTATATATGACGTCATACATCAGATATGACGTCAAACCATGGAAACCGATGTTTACATGTCATTTAAGCGGCAAAAATACACTTATTTGCTATGTGAGAAAAAGAATCTGATGCTCGTTGTCTTTTAAGATCACATGTTCCTAAACTCACCAAGAAATTGTTATTAAGCTCGCCAAGGCTCACTTAATGACATTTTCTAAGGCTCGTTTTGGAACATGTGATCTTAAAAGACAACTCGCAACAGATCCTCTATGTCTCAATAATTGTCTTACCTTTGTTAAACATGGCTTTAATTTCGTTGATTTCCTCTGTTTTTGCAGAGATTCTGTATACACTTAAGGCTTCAGATTCTGAAAAAGAAATTGTTGCTTGTAAATTTACTTCATAAATATGACTTTTTATGCCATTGCACACAGAGTAGACCCACATCAGATAACAACACACTATCAAGGAAATATTTGGTTGTGATAAAAGCTTCAGAATCAGTATCCATGCTTATAAAACATTTTAGTTGAGTCTGAGTTCGTTCTCAAGTTTTTGATTGGTCAGATTTGAGCCTTTGGCTCAAATCTGACCAATCAAAAGCTTGAGAACAAACTCAGACTCAACTAAAAAGCTTTATAAGCATAGAATCAGTTCTACAATATTCAATAAGTAAACAGAGCAGACCCTGATCAGATAGCTTCTACATGAGCTGATCTGGGTATGGTCTGTTTGCAAAGCCAAGGTGCCAAGTCTATATGGGGGCAAAAAGGGTTAAACTCTGATTGGACTTGTCTCTATGAGGTAGAGTTTGGCATTCTAAGTAAGAAATTTAGATAAATCAGTACTCTTTTTATCTTCAGTTCTAAAGATTGTCTTCTAAAGTTGGACTGACAAAATTTACACAATGCAAGGCAAACAAACAAGTCAAACAAGATTTTCTTTCACACAGTGTAAGGATGTAGCAGTTTCTTTTATATATTTTTTTTTCAATGTTAGAGGATAGCAGACAGTGGAAAACCACTTCCTATTAACCCTTTCCTACACACAAAGACCTTTTCAAGCATCTGCCAACAGAGTAGATCAAGATCAGATTGCTCCTGTAGGAGCTGTCTAATCAGGATCTGATGTTTGCTTATGAAAATAAAATTGATCGTATTCTACACTTTCTACAAATACAAAACAAATCCTGTGTACAAATAACATTATAAAAATCAATATTCATCAACATGATGTCATTATTTATTACATGAATATTCAACAGGGAAAGGATTAAAATGGTTTTAGGGTGCAGACAAGTTTCCTAACACATTTGGCATTTTACGCCCTCATACCTACCTAGGTGACTGCATGCTTTCTCAATTTCCTCCACGCACTTGATGACCACAAGTGGAGCCTCAGTATGGGTTCTGTTCACCTCCTCCGTCAAATCAGCACCAAATACAGAATCTGTGAAAAATCATTGATTCAGTGTGAAACCCAACCTATTTATATCATATTACTTATTAGTACCCTGAACTATTGCTGTCTTCAAATACTGTTCTATGTTTAATATACGAACATACAGAAGAACCTGTCTTAAGCGGCCACCAAATGAGGTCTAATTATGGGTCTGTAAGGCAGGTGGTAGCTTAATGCAAGTCAAAGGCAATGCAGAAAGCTCCTATACTTTTGCCCTGCATTAACCCTTTCCTCCATAAATACACCTTTCTACCCCTCTGTAAAAGTCACTTTTTGAAACCATTGTGATAAATAGAGTATTTGCTCCATAGGAGCAATATCTTAATGCTCTATTTATCACAATGGTTTCAATACTACACAATTCTAACATTTTCCTTTTCTCTAGTAAATGCTCCTTTTGGGTAGATTCATTCAAAGAGGTTGGGTCTAAAAATAGCCTATGGAGGAAAGTGTTAAGCAACCAGTAACCCACCTGTAAATAAATAAATGAGCCCTTAGGACATGTTCTACTGCACTTGTAGGTAAGAGAGGTGTATTCACCTGACCTACCTACCCTATTTGCCCAATCTTAAGCAAATAGTGCATACCCTGCAGGAGCCATCAGGTCAGGGTCTGTTTCGTTTGCTTATGGAATTATTATTATATAGATCTTTTCTGCTTTTCTTCTTTTTTTTTTTTTTTTTACATCTGTCAGGGTCTCTTCTGCTTGCTTATGACTTTCAAACTTTTCACCAGTACCAAAATATCATGTGTACATAAGTATGCCACAATAAAAATGCAGCTAATAAATATTCACAAGTCATTATTTCTGATATGAATATTCATCAGGGAAAAGGCTAACTTGCAGACTCTGATCTGGTGATATGCAGTACTTGTTCCAATCTATTAGTAAGATCTCCACATATAAAACAGGTTAACCACCTTTCTATTCCATACACTAATCCTACAGTTCTCTCCCTTGGACCAAGTGAAATGCTTACGACCCAGTAACCTATATCAGCGAAGCCTGCACTTTATTTGACCCACATACAACAAAGGGGATCGACATTACACAAATAGAACAGGTTTTTAGCTATCTACTGTACAGATTATAAAAGTTGGCCCCCATTCAAATCAATAGCAGGTTTCAGCTTACAATATAATGGATCAGGCTTTTTGTTATAAAAAGCTAGCAAAGATCACAGAGGTATGTGAATCATATTTTTCATGGGGAATAATTAACCTTATTGGAGAGGTTTAACAGTAGTAGCCATACTCAGCATAACCTTTAACAAGTTACCAGAGAAACCTGGATTATCTTTGCGAACAGTTTGGATCCAGATGAGATGCTGTTTCACTCAACATATCACATACTTAATTATTAGCCACTGAAGAACCTAATTTTATAACTCAAACAATTTGCTTATTAAGCTAAGGGTTAACAAAGGTGGTAGCGTGTAAGACTTGGGACAGCTTCTGGCAGGTAGTTAGACTTGGATCGCTTCTGGCAGGTAGCTATTGCAATGGTCGTCACACACTAATACAAAATGTTCATGACTATCAGGCATAAAATCTTTCCTTTCCATAATCCCATTTACACCCATAATTTTCTCCCCAAATTTGATTTGGCATAATAGTTCTAGTCTTTATTTACAGGGGTGAAATCAACATAACTTGATATTGATGAACAGTTTTGGTATTATAAAATGCAAAAAAACAGTGTAACTCCTAATTGGATGGCTCTTCCAACGTTTACAGTTTGTTTTTATCTACGTTAAGGAAACTAGAGAAGAAAGTGTCATTTCGTTTGAAAAACGTGTCTTTTCACTCAATCAACCATTGCGAATGGTCATCGATTTTGGCTTGATATTATACCACATACGTTGCAGGGGATATTTTTCTCTCTCATTATGGGACTTAAGAACTGAACTGGATTGATTTTAATCGTTGAGGTTATTGGGAAAGTTTTTCCTCAGATATTTTTATTCTTTCTTTTCCTTGTCTATTTAACTGCACACATAAAGAACTGATAAGACAAATATGCCTGGACTAAATTCTTTCCTCAAAGTGGGTCACTGGGTGAAACTAATCTTCCTATACAAAGAAATACATGCACAGTAAAACCTTTAAACCAGACATTCAATTTAGTATAAATCTAGGTCTTGGAAACAGGTGGCAGCTTAACGCAGGGTGAAAGTCACGCAGAAAGCTTCTCTAGGAGCTTTCTGCATGATTTTCACCCTGCATTAAGCAGCCACCTGCCTCAAAGTATCTTAATTCTTCTCTACTAGAATTCCGGTTTGGAGGGGTTTTACTGCATGTCATGAAAAGTTAGTTTCCTGACTGGGAGTATCCCAAACTAAACATTTGAGCAAGTCTTGGGGATTATGCTAACCACTGTTTATTGTGTAAAGGGATTGTATACAATGACTACTAACCACACTGGTAACCACAATCCCACACCAATAATCAGATAGTCCTATGTTGGTTGTGTAACCCTTTACTCCAAAAATATGACTTTCTAGGCCTTTGCAAACAGAGTAGACACATATCAGACGGCTCCTATAGGAGCTGTCTGATCAGGGTCTACTCTGTTTGCCAAATCATGGAATTTGATAGATCTGTTTCTATTCATTCTAAAATGGCTACAATGCTTCACCTTCCATATGTCGTTATAACTATGTTGTCCGTGAATATTCAGTGGGTAATGAAATTTGAAATAAACATAGAACGGGGAAAGGGTTAACCCTTTACACCAAACTTAAAGCTTTATTACATGAATATTCATGTCAGACTCCATCAATTACGACTGTTAACCCATTCCCTGATTTTGACGACTTTTGACGGCTGTAAAAGTCACTTTGTGAAACCATTGTGATAAATAGAGCATTTGCTCCTATAGGAGCAAATGCTCTATTTATCACAATGGTTTCAAACTACAAAATTCTAAAATTTTCCTTTTCTCTAGTTACTGCTCCTTTTCGGTCGATTTATTCAACGAGGTTGTATCTGAAAAAAGCTTATGAGGTAATGGGTTAATTGACTTACTGGTTTATATTGTTACCTGTGAAACACACTCAAGCTATGCCCCAAACTATCAGACTAGATTGAAGATATTCTATAGGCAAACAGATTTGCTTGATGAAAGACTTTAATTAGCTAGAGGATTTTGAATGACAAACAGAGCAGACTCTTATCAGAGGACTCCTCTGTAAGCCATTTTTCTGGGTCTAAACAGTTTGCAAATGCATTTACACTCTCACATTTCTCACATTCACATGGTTAATTCCAAACTGAAAGTTTATCAAAAACGAGATTTCTCTTCATAACTTACTTTGTGAAAAGCTAGGTCGCCTGTGTCGCTCAAGTTTTGGTGTGTTACATTCAGATGGTTTCGTTGCAGAACAATATCGGTGACTACAGATTCCACATTCTACAATGAAGAAAATATAATTAAATCTCTCTAAAGTAACCTCTAAGAGTATAAATATTAGGGTATTTACCCCTTTACTCCATAGATATGAATTTTAATGACTTGCAATTATAATTCAGAGCAACAGATAAATGTGTGCACTCAGATACTAAAAGTGTCATTTATCCACCAAACCCTTTGTTGTGACCATTCTTTAGAATCGTCTCGAAGGGACGATTCTAAAGAGTGGTCAAAACAAAGGGTTTGGTGGAGAAATAATGGAGTTATTCTTAAAAATTGGACCTCTGCTTGCAAACAAGAGTAGGTTATTTGGCATCTGATATGGATCCAAACTGTTTGCATAGGTCATATATTCACAGCTTACATGCAAACAAGTTTGCGTACCCAAAAACTAAAATTGTCATTTCTCAACCAAACCCTATACTGTTACCACTCTTTAGAATCATCTCTTCAAGATGATTCTAAAGAGTGGTCACATAGGATTTGGTGAGAAATAAAGGAGCTATTCTTACCCTTTCCTCCATAGGCTATTTTTAGACCCAACCTCTTTGAATGAATCTACCCAAAAGGAGTATTTACTAGAGAAATTTTAGAATTTTATAGTTTGAAACCATTGTGATAAATAGTGCATTTGCTCCTATATGAGCAAATGCTCTATTTATCACAATGGTTTCAAGAAGTGAATATTACAGAGGCGTAGAAAGGCGTGTTTATGGAGGAAATGGTTAAAGAATCAGAGGTAAGTGACAAAACAGCATATCAGTTTGATTAGACAATATGTTTTAGCAATATAAGGGTTAAAAAACATTAAATACTTAAAAACATATTACAAACGATGTGCAAATATACATTGAATGTCAGATTTCTGTCAAGAGAAACCCAGTGAATACCGAGCCAATCCCACCTCTATCAGAAATAGGATTCTGCCAGTGTTCGATTTATCCACAGAATGCAATTATGTATGGAAGAGTTGCTGAAGACCTACAGATACAGCAAGAGCATTAACCCTTCCCCTACTGTTCAGAACCTAGACAGAGTTGAAAATAAGAAGTCTATGTAGAGACTGTAGATAAAAGATTTTCTGAATTGTTCACCTAACCCCTAAGTTGTTGGTACTCATTAGAATCACCTCTCTTAGGCAATTCTAATGTGTACAGTAGAACCCCTCTAATGCGACCATTTAATGAATAAACATAGCTCTCTTTATAACCCTTTCCTCCATAGGTTATTTTTAGACCCAACCTCTGTGAATGAATCTACTGAAAAGGAGCATTAACTAGAAAAAAGGATTTTTTTTTAGAATTTTGTAGTTTGAAACCATTGTGATAAATAGAGTAAATGCTCTATGTCACAATGGTTTCAACAGGCGATTTTACAGAGGCGTAGAAAGGTGTATTTATGGAGAAAAGAGATAAGCAGGTGGCTGCTTAATGCAGGATGAAAGTTATGCAGAAAGCTCCTATAGGAGCTTTCTGCATAACCTTCGTCTTGCATTAAGCTACCACCTGCCTCCACCACCCAGAATTATGCCCCTTTTTGGTGGTTGCATTAGAGCGGTTTTACTATACCAACAAGATAGGGTTTGGCTGAAAAATAAGTTTCCTTTAGATCTGTAATCCTCTCATCTAAAACTGCCTAGCCAACATCTGCTAACAACTAGCATGCAGGTCCGAGTCTTATCAAAAACTGGAGCTCCATACAAGATGAAGAAATTGCTTTCATTGTAGCTATCTTTAAATTTAACAGAAAAAAAAAATACCAGTGAGGATTCATCATTGATAAAAAAAAAACTGTGGATCACAATCTTCCAAGGAAAATTAAGTAATTACACGGAACGTCGTAGAACAAAATTCTCTGGATAAACAATTAAAACTTGTTAACAATGTTAATTATCTGCAATAACAATAAAATCCATATATAACAAGTATTACACAAACATGATTTTCTGCACACCTTGTTCGTTCATTCAGCACTGAGGAACAAGCAAGATGCATAAATTAAACATTTTCAATAATAGGTCCTTTATTCCTCCACCAAACCCCCATGTTGTGACCACTCTTTAGAATCGCCTGTTTGTGACGATTCTAAAGAGTGGTTACAGCACAGGGGTCGGTGGAGAAATGACAATTTTAGTATTTGAATATGCACCTACAGCTCTGCGTAGTGTTTTTTCCTATATTCCATGCCAATCTGTTTCACAGCTGTATATATGTGGTAAGAAAGGCTTAGGGTATTTAGGAAATTCAAGACTTGAAGTAATATATTTTTACAGTCACGTCCTATGTTGCAGAGCTCTACTAATTCGAAGAGTCCGATTATTTTGACAAATCAATATGCATATTGTGATTTTTTTTATTGCAATACAGTAAAATCTTGATAATTCGAACACTAAAATACGTACTAGTATCGATCTTTAAGACAGGTGGCAGCTTAATGCATGATGAAAAGTCGTGCAGGAGCTTTCTCCATGACTTTCACCATGCATTAAGCAGCCACCTGCCTAAAAGGGTCTAAATTCTTCTATACAGAAAATTCGAATAATTGAGATTTTACTGTAGTATATATGTCATCATTTATAGTAAAATGGGAAGAGAGAAGATCCAGATCAGCTCCTCACATTACGATGTGGCATTTGATCAGTGTCTCCCCTGTTTGTCACTTGTGAGAGAGTCTTTTGGCCACTATCATTGCAAACAGTGCAGACTCAGATCGGCTGATATCAGAGCTCAATATCTGATCTGTGTCTACAGTATTTGTAACAGTCAAGTGGTCTTTCATTCCTATCCCATAATGATAGTGGAAATTAGTTTCGGAAACAAAATGCCTTACCTCTA
This sequence comes from Azorinus chamasolen, assembly GCA_963576725.1. Classification (NCBI taxonomy): domain Eukaryota; kingdom Metazoa; phylum Mollusca; class Bivalvia; order Cardiida; family Solecurtidae; genus Azorinus; species Azorinus chamasolen. The sequence goes on along the minus strand of OY755243.1, from coordinate 50,602,233 downwards.
CACTGTACACCTTGACGCATCAACCCGTACAAGAACTTGTCACATAGGTGGCAGCGCTGCACTGTTGAGAAGTTGTACTCGGCAAAACGGTGATTTTCAGAAGCAGCTCCACTGCAGCTACTTGCAGCTGGAAAAAAGAGATAAAATTATTGAAACAATTAAGTACACAAGCTTAGTGTCAAACAGTCTGCAACTGAACCATTTCCCTTGTATAATCACCTTTTCATGCATTTGCAAACAGAGAAGAACCAGATCAGACAGTTCCAATAGGAGCCATCTGATTATTTATGATCAGGATCTGCTCTGTTTGCTTTTGACTTGATATAGATCGATCTGATTCTACATATTTTGTGAAAGCAAAATATTTCTTGAAAAGTCTACATTATAAAAATTCATCTATAAATATCTATGATGTCATTATTTCTTACATGAATATTGAACAGGGAAATGGTTACATGTAATAGAGGTGATTCTTTAATATTAGTTGCAGTAAGATAGGGTTTGGTGGATAAAATAAATGAGAAATGTTTAAATCAGAATTTCTAAATAAGCTTTTTATCTACAGCCCTGGTGACATATTTTCTAATTTCCCTCTTATCTACAGCCCTGGTGACATTTTTTCTAATTTCTCTCTTATCTACAGCCCTGGTGACATTTTTTCCCCCTAATTTCTCTCTTATCTACAGCCCTGGTGACATTTTTTTTCTGTTCTGATTTCTCTCTTATCTACAGCCCTGGTGACATTTTTTTTCCTAATTTCTCTCTTATCTACAGCCCTGGTGACATATCTTTTTTTTAATTTCTCTGCCAATCTTACTCAGCTAGTAGTGAATCGCCTTTCTGGGGCGATTCTAAAGAGTACAAGCAAGACTAGGTTTGGCTAAAAATAAGAGATTTACATGTAAATAGATCAGTACGCCTGCTATCTACAAATCTGTACTTTATGATGCTTCAGTTGACTTCAGTTCCCATATCACCTGCATTTTTTGAATTCATATACCTTTGGGCGCTCGAATTTCACGTTTAAATTAACCTGGTTTTTCCAAACATGCCTTGCGGCATTTCATGACCACAATGTATATATTGTGCAGACTGTGTTAACGAACATAAAGTGTTTTATGCAAGGCAAATTGATGTCAGCTTCAGAATTTTCACAAATTCAGGATGACTTGGATTTTTCAGCACTTTGACTGTTAGCGTAAATATTTAAAGAAATTCAATTTCATGAATTGTTACAGCAGAAATTTTTGTTAACTCGTATTCCTTCATTAGAATTGTTGCTTTCTTCTTGGAAGTTAACCCTTTACTCCAAGAGTATTCATGTAAGAAATAATGACCTCATGAAGACCAAGATCATCTTTTTTAATGACACATGTGACATGAACATGGTCAAGGCAGAAACTGTAGAATCATGTCTCATAACAACAGAGCTCCAGATAAGATGCGTAAATGTAAACATTTTCAAGCATAGCGCCTTTATTTCTCCATCAAACCCTATACTGTGACCACTCTTTAGAATCATCTCCAAGAGATGATTCTAAAGAGTGGTCACAGTTTAGGGTTTAGTGGTGAAGTGATCATTTTATTATTTTGGTACGCATCATTATCAATTATCTGTAGCTCTGAGACAAGCTTACAACATGCTTCAGGGTTAGGGTTACTCAGGGGGACCTCATAATTAATAGCCACTCATTATCCCTCTATAATCCACTGGAGTCTATATTTCTGAATGGACATGTCCAAATCAATTTTCAAAGAAATTTAACTTTCTCTGAATCTTCTGTTGTGGCTACAAACAATAAGATTCTGAATGAAGGGCTCCTGATAGAGCTTGCTTATTTGGATCTATACTCTCTATATGCTGTGGTTGTAGATGCCATGAAAATATGTTCTAACCTTTTCCCTGTTCTAGGATTATTTCAAAATTCAATACCTACTGAATATTCATGGACAAAACAGTTATAATGAAATATGAGAGGTGGAGCATTGTACCCTTTTTAGAAAGTAAAGAAACAGAGAATCAGATCTATCAAATTCCATTAATTAGCAAACAGAGCAGACCCTGGTCAGATGGCTCCTACAGAAGCCATCTGTTCTGGGTCTAAATCTGTTTGGAAATGTGTGAAAATGTGTTTATTTGAGGGAAAGGGTTAATGGGTTGTGTTGAAACTACACAAGATTTCAGATAGCCCAGCGGCTAGATTATGAGTCTGAGTATCATGTAACAAATTGTGAAACAGTCCCACAGAATATTGAAAAGTTCTATTTTTAGAACTTAAGACATGTGTGCAGCTCATTTGCTTCGCCATGTGCTAACCCTTTGAAAACAGGAAAAACGTGCAAAAATTGCAGTATGCTTCAGTTGGAAAATTTCATGTTTTATCAGTTATATTAATTCTTTTAATAATAAAAGTTGTATGGATTCTGATGAAATATGTAACTTACTGTTTAATCTAGATTACTGTTCTAAAGTGAATCACAAAATGAATTGATATTTGCATGTTGAAAAGGGAAATTTGAAGACTGCCAGATAACTCATTAACTTAAATACAAAAAAAAATTCTTGTAGAGCAGATTCTAAAGAGTGATCAAAACATAGGGTTTGTTGGAGAAATGACAATTTTAGTATTTTGAGTATGCACCTTTATCTGTATTCTGCTGTTACTCATCTGCGATTTTTCACAACTACTTTCAACAGCGTAGACTTATTTGCACCAGATATGGGCAATTATAAACCCTTCGCTCATACTGACGACTTCTGGCACCTTTGCTAGACAGAGTAGACCTAGATCAGGTTGCTCCTGTAGGAGCTGTCTGATCAGGATCTAGTCTACGGTTTGCTTATGAAATAACAACAATCAGATCTACGGTCTGTCTGTCATGATAAAATAATGGATACTGACAAGAATGAAACAGATTGTTTCTGAAATCAGAAAAATGTTTTTTGAAGCAGATACACTGCGAGCGAGTAATTCACTGTACACTAGGTCTAATCAATACACATAGTTAATTGAGCAATAACACAGACCCTAAGACACAAAAATAACAAATAAATAAATGAAAATCTGTCTTCAGTTTTGATAAAAAATCATTAGGATTCTGATTATCTCCCTTTAACTTAACTAAAATCTACATTGTCAAAATAATTAGAACTGCTAAATTTCAGAATTGTTAGTTGTCAGTCTGGGGAAAAACACAAAACAAAACCACAGAAAAAAAACCAAAGAGAAAAACATGAATAATAGTTACATGTAATGACTTCATAATTACAAAAGAAAAACTATTAATATTTCAATTAGATCTAGATCTAATAACATTGAGAATCTATAATATACAGATTTAGAAAGAGTCCCATTTAGAAAACTGCTATTCTTGCTTGAATTTACAAGGATTTAACTTATTTCTTTCAAAAGTTATTATTCAAACAAAAGATACAAAACCCGTATACAATTCTATTTGCTTGTCTTGCAAATCCTAGAAAATGAAGCAAACGGCAATTCTATGGTTGCAAAACTTTTTTACTTACCCTCCATTTCTGACATAAACTGGCCCGACGGTGGCAGCAGCCCGCTGTACTGCGCCTGTGGGGAAAAGAAATACGGAGAAGGTGATCCAGTGCAATAATCTTCACAATTACAACAGCATTCACCCTGATTGCAGGGCATATTTTGACATGCTGTATTTCCTGTGACAAAAGTCTTTAGCGAGTCTAACCCTTGGAACAGTGTGCCTTTTCCAAGTCTATCACCGTGCACGAAGTCTGATAAATCCGACCGCGAGATCAGAGAAACTAAGTCTTCCGTAGAATCCACTTTGTTGGCTAAAAATCCACAAATAATAGAAACAACAATTTCCACTGAACTTCTTTACAAGTTTTTTTTTCTTCTTTCACAACTTCAAACCCAAATCCCGGTATTAGTGTATTCCAAGAGCACCGCGATCATGTGCGCCCGGCTTCAACTATGAACAAGCACGCGCTTCTTGAACGAGCCACTGTGAGTGTATCGACTAGCAGTTACAGTCTAGCTAACAAACACGTCTGCTCCTCATGGCGGCTTACTTCTCTCTACTTGCCAGATAGAAATCCGACTACACAATCAGTCAACCGATAACGGAGTTGGCAAGCGGCCAACCTGTTTTAACCTACTGCCGCTCGGCGAACACGATGTATTACAGGTAACCTCGCGGGTTGACCCAGATAAAAACTCGCAAGATTGAGAAGGCTCCAGTAATTTTGACAGCTTAAAGTCTGTTTCACAAGGTGGGGACTGGTGTGTGGGATAATTAGATTCACCTGAGCGACGGCATGTAGTCCGTTTCAAAATTGGTGAAATTGTGTATTGACTTGGTGGTGGGTAAGTGTGCGTGTGTATTCCCAGTTCACTTAGAAAGTACACCTGTCTCGTTAGATCTAATATCGGAGTGTGCCATGACAGTACACTGACTTGAAAAGCTGACGACATAAATGCACCATGTACTTCATTTCTTGAAACAAGATCATTCTGAATGACAATTAATTAAATTAACACTTTCCTTGTTGCACATTAATGTATGAAATAATGAATATTTATTAGCTGAACTGTAGTCTGGTCTATAAGTTTATAAGCAAACTGGGCAGACCCTGAATCTGACCAGACGGGGCTCCCACAGGAGCCGTATGATCTAGATTTATGCTGTTTTCAAATGCGTGAAAAACTGCTTATATGCAGGAAAGGGTTAAAGATTTTCCACAGTTTCTAACACTGTATTCATATTCTGGATATAGTTTCTGGTGATTTTTTCTAGTACACTTTCAGTACCGAGACTAGTCTTTTAGCTGTAATCAGTGCTGGACCTAGAGCGGTTCAAATTATTTCTGTGCAAGGTGTGTAACCACTACTCCTTCAACTTAAAGACACAGCGTAGATCCAGATCAGACAGCATCTTTAGGTGCCATCTGGTCAGGGTCTACCCTATTTGCTTGTGGAATTATATAGATCCGATTCTACAGTTTCTACCATGGCCAAAACATTAATACATGTATGTCTTTTAGGATTCAGTATGAACCAAAAAATAATGTTAAACCCATTGCTTAATTTATACACAGGTATATCTATATAAGATACCCTATCATCCATGGCCTTGTCTGGATAAAAAACCTATGGTGCTCATATAAATCAAGAGGTGGGGATTGACATCTTGAAATATACAACAACATACATGTACTTCATTAACTCTTTCCCTGTCAAATATTCATGAAAGAAATAATGACATCATGAATATATGTTAACTGAATTTTGATCATGGCATAATTTTTTATGTACACTGAGGATATTAAGGTATTAGCAGAAATTATTATAAGTTCATAATTATGCAATAAGATCATATCCTGATCATACAGCTCCTATAAGAGCTATCTGATCTGGCTCTTCTCTGTTTGCAAAGTCATGACACAGAGCTTAATATATAAGGGATTAGCGTTAGTGAGCCATGCTGTATTAACCCATTCGGGCCTCATAGTCTATTTTTAGATCCAACACTTTGAATAAATCTACCGAAAAGGAACATTAACTAGAGAAAAGGAAAAATTTTAGAATTTTGTAATTTGAAACCATTGTGATAAATAGAGCATTTGCTCCTATAGGAGCCAATGCTCTATTTATCACAATGGTTTCAATAGGTTATTTTACAGAGGCGTAGAAAGGCGTATTTATGGAGGAAAGGGTTAAATCATTTTTTTTCCACATAAACTGAATACCAATAGCATCCTGACACACAAAAGTTGAAAAGTTACATTATTAAATATCAGCTAATAAATATTCATGGTGTCATTATTTCTTATACGAATGTTGAACAGTGAAAGGGTTTTTATAATGGCACTATGAACAAATTTTGGATCTTTGAAGCAGGTGGTAGCTTAATGTTTGACAAAATACAAGACACATTACTAATGCTTTTAAGACATATTTTTCTTCATTCAGCGACTGTGGATAAAAAAGAGATTTAACTGAGGTTTTTAGTTTGAATTTTCAATAGCTAGAATAGGTGCTTCAGAGTGAGTGTGAAAAAACAATTCCTAAAATACACAGTTTCCAAATTAACCTGTTCCTTCATGGGCTATTTTTAGACCAAACCTCAGTGAATTAATCTACCAAAAAGGAGCATTTACTAGAAGGGAAATTTTAGAATTGTGTAGGTTTGAAATCACTGTGATAAATAGAGCTCCATAAGAGCAAAATTAATGCTCTATTTAACATAATAGATTGAAAAACTGTGACTTTGATAGTGGCGCCAAAAGATGTTAATATGAGGGAATGGGTTAAATTATTATTATCAAAAAGCGAAGATCCTGGATTGATTGTTTGAAATTTGTTCATTTTCAGGAGTGCAAGAAAAACGTAGATGGGTTGAACAACAAGACTTTACCATCCACAAAAGGAAATCTAGTTCATTCAGCCAATTAATTAGCCACAGGAAACAATTATCGAAAACTGTTTTGGGCGTTTCCGTCAATACAGGATACAAGTTGAAAAATTTACGTTTCCTTTTTGATGGTTACATAACGTTTTTCTCCCCAAACATTTACTCAGTTAAAAAACTTGAAAATTTAAAACCATCTGAACTTGATCAGGAACTTTCAATGTTATCATGACGCTTTGATCTCCAAGTGTGACTGTGACCTTTCATCTATGCGTTTTGTGCATTACATGCCTTCCCATAATGCTCTCCAATATTTACCCCAATTTATTTTAGACAAAGCAAAATAGACCCAGATCAACCTCACTAACTCCTGAATAAGCAGTTTGATCGGGGTCTACACTTTGTGCCATTCCATTAGTTTTATTAACCCTTTACTCCATAAATATACCTTTCTACGCCTTTGGAAACAGAAGACCCAGATCAGACAGCTCCTATGGCTACAGTATCCTGTTTTCATGTGCTGTTATAACAAATTAATCTGATTTATAATAAAATATTCATGACATCATTATTTCCTACATGAATATTCATGGAAAAAGGGCCTCATCCTTTCCCTGAAAATGCTTTTTCATGCCTTTGCAGAGTAAACCCAGATCAGACCTGAACAGGGTCTTCTGTGTTTGTTTATGATATGATACAGTTATGCTTTTACAGTTTTTGTCAAAGCTAATTAAGAGGGTCATAGTTTTAAGTTCTGAATTTTTCCAATGAAGATTATTGAATTTGTTCAAAATGCATGGTAGTCATAATTATAATTAAATCTCCATATTATCAGCAGAGGACTATAATAATACTCCTACTGAATATCATTCAAATTGGACTGTTGGTTTTGGAGATGAAGATTTTTTGAAGTTTTCACTATATAAACCGTAGTCATATAAGAAAATTTAGCCTGATGCCTGGTGACTATAATGTTTTTTTTCTTTCTGATAACAGGTTTGTCGAGTTATGAGTTACCAAGAGACTATTCCTACAAAATGCCATTTACATTCGACCATTAATTTTGGAGATTTGTAAAGGTTTTCCATATGATGTAGACATATGGAAATTTAGTCCCGTCCCTGGTAGCCATAATATTATGTTTTAGCATATCAACTTAGTTTTTAAAACTTTTAGCAATTTTGGTAGAGGGTCAACAAAGGACTATTCCAAATGCCATTCAAATTGAACTTCCAGCTTTGGAGAATATTTTTAAAGTTTTTCAGATATCAGCATGGTTTTAGCAATTTTGATAATTTTTGGTCACCTGGGGACTTAATTCCTACCAAATTCCATTCAAATTTTGATGGACCACCAGTTTTGAAGAAGCAGCTATTTAAGGTTTTCTATACTACATGTACATGTAGTTAATATAAGGAAATTTAGCCTTGCTCCAGACGGCCACTGTTTCTACCAAACACCATTCAAACTCATTAACTGGGGAATTCATTTTGTTGAAGATTTTCAAACAAACATTTTAGGAAATTGAGCCCTGCCCCTAGCAACCATAAGGGTTTTTAGATATCAGCATCGTTTTAGCAATTTTAATAATAGATCATTAGGGGGCTATCATCTTATCAAATTGCATTCAAAATGGACCACCAGTTTTGGAGAAGATTTTAAAGCTGTTCTTACTGTTATATGAAGGGGTCATTTCACCGAGAAATCTTCCCGGAAGACTGAGCTGCGATCTCAGAGCGTGGCTTGGTTGCCGCAGGTCGCACGTAGTCGACAGTTGACCGAGGGTTAGTTGTGCCTTGGTCTCCCGTGGTCGTACATGGTCGAGGATTGGTCTCCCGGAATAACAGATCGTAGCTCGGTTTTTTGACATGTCAAAAAACCGAGCTTCGACCTAAAAGTCGCACGGAGAGCGTCGAAAGAGCGAGCGAGATCGAGGAAAGAACGCATTGGTCGTGAGACGATCGAAACTAGAGCGGGGATGAGCGAGGCTCATTCTTCTCGAGCGAGAACTGGTCGGGCGAATGGTCGTGCTGCTCGACCTCTGCTCGATCCGTGCGATCTAGCCTCGCTCTTTTGCGATTAAGCCTCGCTCCGCGCGACCTGTCCCAGACCTTCCCTAGACCCGTACGTTCCATATTATTTCCATTGGCGACCTCTGTGCGCTTAAGCTTCAACCAATAAGATTGACACTCGCTTAACTTGCGGTTCTATAGATCTTCTATAGTTAGTGTCCATCTTTGCAATTCAAGGCCCACCCTGGCCAAAAGTTCGTCAAACATCTCCTCCGGGGGCATACGGAGATATAGGTCCGGTATAGGTAGCTTCATCTCCCAGCCTCAGTTCCGTCATGAGGGAGGAGTACTGACAATAATGTTCCCTCTGGTGTTCACACAGCTCCTTTTCAGCATGGTCAGCATAACCAGAGAGTCTTGCTGCAATTTGAGGGCATGGTGCTGTAATACAATAGCATGATGCAGAGCGATTGGGTCCATGTTATCCCTTTGGAGACTGGTCAAAAACTGATGGTTGGCCAACGATCGCCGGGCATTGTATAACTATCGCAGTGGGTCGCGCGCAAATCCGTGCAACCAAAACCAATGTGCGCGTAGCTCGGGCGAGACTCTGTCGAGAAAAGATCGAGAATTGGTCGTCTGATCGAGGCTAGAACGTTCGACATCGCATCTAAATCCTATTGATCGAGGGTACATTGCAACTCGTACGTAGCAGATTGGTCGAACAGAACGAACCTTGGTCGTGTCAAGATCGCTTCAGATCGAGTGGATAGGCGTAAGTAGAGCGTATATAGAGCGTATATAGAGCGTGTGTAGAGCGTATAGGACGTATATAGAGCGTACACATCGAAGGTCAAATGAGCTAACATCGAACATAGAGCGTGCACAGAAAATAATGGGGTAGGTCGCACGGTTTTTGCCCGCGACTATGGGAAAACCGAGCTGCGATTAAGGTCGTGTGTGGTCGCGTGCGACTTTTCCAGGTCGTACTCGGTGAAATGACCCCATGAGGAAATCTAGCCCGACACCTGTCGGAGTGTCCGCCACATTTTTTGAGATATCAAATTTGATTTTAGCAATTTCAATAGTGTTTCACAAGAAGACTACTTCTATCAAGTATCATTCAATTCTGACTGCTAGTTTTGAAGAAGTTTAAAGGGTTTTCTTGTGGTTGCCATGGCAACCAGAATTCTGCATGGATCCAGATTCGTTTAGCAATTTTGATAGAGAATGATACCAAGATCATTTATATAAAGTTTGGTTACATTCTCTGCCTTGTGGTTTCATAAAAGATGGATGTTGATGGACATACATTAGATGGTGGGCGATCCCCAAAGCTCTGATTTAACTTTAGCATACTCAGGTGAGCTGATAAATATTCATGATGTCATTATTTCTTACATGAATATTCATGAGTAAAAGTTATGAAACTGGGATGAATTCAGACTACTTAGTTTTACAAACTGGTGGAGAGGTATGCCAGATTAGGTGTCCTAGTACAGTAGAACCATTACAAGAAGCGACCATTACAAGGAGGTCTAATTAAGGGTCTGTAAGACAGGTGGTAGCTTAATGCAGGCAAAAAGTAATGCAGAATGTAGGAGCTTTCTACATGACTTTTGCCCTGCATTAAGCAACAACCTGCTTTTTAAGATTACTGTATCTAATCAATAAAAGTCGCATAAGACAGGCTCTATTGTATTTAGTATAGATATGGGATTATGGATAGTGATGTTCAATAGCTCATTTACAAATACACAGGTAAACTATGACCCAGAATATATGCTACCAGAGGCAGGATTTAAATCCAAACTGCCTATGATGGCATGTTCACATTTGGTAAAGTTAGGATTAAGATCTGTACGTTTCTGGCGCCTGCTATTCAAGCTTCACCGAGCAAAGCAAAATGACCAACCACTAATCTTTAAAGATCACAAAAATTACTGTTTGCCCTTTACAGGACCAAATGTGATGTGTAATATCAAAATTTCAACATTTCTGTACTTTTGTTTTAAAATTATTTCATTCATTTTTCGAACATATACTTATTAAAGCTGAATTCAGCTTGTCTTTTGACTAGATAATATGTAAATTGGTCTTTTAAAATTTTAATAAGGTATGACTATTGTAAGCTTCTGTATGACCAACTGTATAAATGAAATGTATATATATGACATTATGCCTATAGAAATGTGGTTTCTAGAATGTGGGTCATGTCTAGGTTGTTTTAATACTTGTGGCTATAAAACCAGGACATAATCTTTTCTTTTCTTTTCTGAACACCTATTCAACACAACCATGAAACTGTTGCCTGCTATTTGGTTTGAGCTTATACCTTTCCCTGTTCTATGTTTATTCCAAATTTCAGTACCTACTAAATATTCATGGACAAAACAGTAATAATGAAATATGGAAGGTGGACTATTGTAGCCATTTTAGAAAGTAAAGAAACAGGATTATCAAATTCCATTTAAACAAACAGAGTAGATCCTGATCAGACGGCTCCTATAGGAGCCATCTGATCTGGGTCTACTCTGTTTGCAAATGCGTGAAAACGCGTTTATATGAGGGAAAGGATTATTATAGCTAAAACCATTACCTGTTCACTATTTATGTAATAACATTATTAAGTTTTATTCTTATAATGGTATAATTATATATACATTCAATTTTTGCTCAGGCAGAAACTGTAGAGTCATATCTATATTATACTATAAGCAAACAGAGCACACCCTGATCAGAGTCGGCTCCTATAGGAGCCATCTGATCTGGGTCTACTCTGTTTGTAAATCTGTGAAAATGCGTTTATATGAAGGAAAGGGTTAACCCTTTTCTCCCAAGAATATTATTTAACACTTTACTCTATGAACACGCCTTTCTATGATGCCTTTGCAAACAGAGTAGACTCAGATCAGACAATGGCCCCTAGAAGAACCATCTGATCAGGGTCTGCTCGGTTTGCTTATGATATAATATACATGTAGATATGATTTCTGCCATGTCCAAAATTCCTGTACCCATGTAACTGTTAATCTAATTAACCCATTCCCTCATATTGACGACTTTTGACGACTCTGTAATAGTCACTTTGTGAAACCATTGTGATAAATAGAGCATTTGCTCCTATAGGAGCAAATGCTCTATTTATCACAATGGTTTCAAACTACAAAATTCTAAAATTTTCCTTCTCTCTAGTTAATGCTCCTTTTCGGTAGATTTATTCAAAAAGGTTGGGTCTAAAAAAAGGTTGGGTCTAAAAATAGCCTAAGAGGGAATGGGTTAATATTCATGATGTAATTCATGATGTAATTATTTCTGACATGAACATTCATGGAGTAATAGAGGGTTAAAAGTTTACCCATTCCCAACTGGACATCATTCCAGATAACAATCACCAGCAGACCTTTATAATGAAACATGGAAGGAGATTTGTTTGGCCAAAGATATAGCCATCAAATACCATTAGCAAACAGAGCAGATCTTGATCAGACAAGTGTTAAACTCCACCATCTTTGCATATTTATTATCTTAATAGTATTTTGGTAAGTACATGTATATATTGGCAATTAATTATGTCTATGAAAGGCAAGATGGCCTAACATATCATGAGTGTAAATAGTGCAGACCCTGGGTCTACACTGAGTGTAAAAGGGTGTAGAATGACATAATTATGTACAAGGGATTTTTCTGTATTAGTTGAAACTGTAGAATTAGATCTATTACAATTTCATAAGCAACCAGAGCAGACCCTGAACAGAAGACTCCTACATGAGCCATCTGATCTGGGTCTAGTCTGTTTGTGAAGGTGTGAAAAGATGTTTAAAAGGAAGGAATGGGTTAACCTTTTATTCCATAGATACATCTTTTAGCCCTTTCCTCCATAAATACGCCTTTCTACGTCTGTAAAAGTCACCTGTTGAAACCATTGTGATAAATAGATCATTTGCTCCTATAGGAGCAAATGCTCTATTTATCACAATGACTTCAAACTACAAAATTCTAAAATGTTCATTTTCTCTAGTTAATGCTCCTTTTGGGTAAATTTATTCAAAGTGGTTGGATCTAAAAATAGCCTATGAGGGAATGAGTTAATGACTAAATAGATACATCTTTCAGCGCTTTTGTAAACAGAGAAGACCCAGATCAGACAGCTTCTGCAGGAGCTGTCTGATAAGGGCCTACTCTGTTTGTTTATGAGATAATATAGATCTGATTCTACAGTTTCTGCAATGTCAAAAAAATTCCCATGTTCATAATGATGTTATAAAATTTCAGCTCAATAATATTTATAGTCATTATTTCTGACATGAATATCCATGGAGTCATAAAGCGACATGTGTGGTGATGTATGTAGCCTGTGTAGACGAGTTAAGTTTTCATATGCAATTTCTGAATAACATCAAGCACTCTAACACCAGTCACTGATCATGAAGGGGGTCAAGATGAACAATATATTAACTTTAGGACATGTGATGACCTGCCATTAATTGTATTTTAGTTCATGTTTAACCCTTTACTCCATAAATACACCTTTCTAAACCTTTGCAAACAGAGAAAACCCAGACCAGATCGAATTTGCTTAGTATTCTTATGAAATAATATATATCTGATACTACAGTTTCTGCCAGGGCCAAAAATTGCTGTGTTATGTGTCATTAATTAATCCAATTCATATAAATGTACATTTGTATATTCACAATGTCCGTATTTCTTACATGAATATTCATGGTGTAAAGGGTTAATTTAGTATTAATTGGAATTTGAAGTAAAACTCAAGCCACAGATTTTTCCATTTAATCACAAAAAACCCCACTGCATTCTGTTCTCAAGTACAGAACTCTTCTATATGTCTATTGTTGCGCAGCATTACACAAATAAATTCATGAATATCAAAATTGCTGGGACTTGTTTTGATGCAATATCGGAAAATTTAATGCACGTAAAGTGAAGTACTATACGATATAGAACAATAAAGGTAAGTAGAATATGTACATGTATACAGTAGAACCCCTCTAAAACAACCACTATATGATTAACAAATGTGTTGTCTTTCAAAGCAGGTGGCTGCTAAATGTAGGATAAATGCATAGGAGCTTTCTGAAAGCATTACTTTCTTTCTGCATTAACACATTACCCCACAGGCAATTTTTAGACCCAACCTCTTTGAATAAATCTACCGAAAAGGAACATTTACTAGAGAAAAGGAAAATGTCAGAATTGTTTTGTTTTGAAACCATTGTGATAAATAGAGCATTTGCTCCTATGGAGCAAATGCTCTATTTATCACAATGGTTTCAAGAAGTGACTTTTATAGAGGCGTAGAAAGGCGTATATATGGAGGAAAGGGTTAAGAAGCCACCTGCTGTTAGAGCCAACAGTTACGGTGTTCACCTATTATGTGTTTGCTCTCGAGGGGTTCTACTGCAGATGACAATTCTGATAACTGTTCAAAGTACAAACCTTTACCTCATGAATATTCATGCAAGAAATAATATAGTGTATGCATATCTAATAACCTAACCCTTACAATCTCAGAAACAAGTCACCAATTTCCTTTGCAAACACTGTAGACCAAGATGAGATGGCTCCTAGAGGAGCCCAGTCTCATCAGGGTCTGCACTGTTGTCATGTTACACTTGCCTTTAGAAAAATCCCTAAATATTTACCGTGTTAGCTTGACCTATTAGTATTTTGGAATAGTCCATTTGAAAATACAGTGTTGTAAAGGTTAACCCTTTCCTCCATACATACGCCTTTCTACGCCTCTGTAATAAACACTTCTTAAAACCATTGTGATAAATAGAGCATTTGCTCCTATAGGGGCAAATGCTCTATTTATCACAATGGTTTCAAACTACAAAATTCTAAAATTTTACTTTTCTCTACTAAATGCTCCTTTTCGGTAGAATCGTTCAAAGGGGTTGGGTCTAAAAATAGCCTATGGAGGAAAAGGTTAATGTTCATAATGGCATGTGAACAAGAAAAGTTTTGGGCCTACTGGTAAAAACAGTAGAGTTTAGAAACATATCCATATGATTCCATAAGAAAACAGAACAGACCCTGATCAGATGGCTCCTACATGAGCCATCTGATTGGGGTCTACTTTGTTTGCAAAGGCATTATGGGAGTATCTATGGAGTTAACCCTTTCCCTCATATAAACATGTTTCCACACATTTGCAAACAGAGTAGACCCAGATCAGACGGCTCCTAGAGGAGTTGTCTGATCAGGGTCTGCTCTGTTTGCTTATATAATTTGATAGATCTGTTTCTTTACTTTCTAAAATGGCTGCAATGTATCACCTTCTATATTTCATTATAACTGTTTTGTCCATGAATATTCAGTAGGTAATGAAATTTGTAACTCTTTCCCTGTTTATTAAAGGGCTAAAGTACAAAATGTTTGCCTTTTTATCCCCTTACCTCAAGAATATTATTGTAAGAAACAAGGGCATGTTGTATTGCTATGCAAGACATAAGTCCCCCACCGGACTGAAAAAAACCTCCACTCTCCCCACCCCACCCCACCCATGGTGTGGTTGACCATGGTATATACATGACCACCTGAATGGTATTAGTACCTACTTTCATACATTGAATCAGTAAATAAAAAGTTATTGTCCCGACAAGAAAATATGAAAAAGGGGAGTAACTCCAAAAATATTGATGCTAGAGTTATTGCCCTTGTGCATGACACTACCCCTCATCATGCGTGTTCCATATGTGAAGTTTCAAATCAATTGAACCAGTAGAGAAAGAGTTATTGTCCGGACAAAAAAATATGAAAAAGGGGAATAACTCCAAAAATATTGATGCTATAATTATGGCCCTTGTGCATGACACTACTCCTGATCATGCTTCTTCAATGTGTGAAGTTATAATGAATTTGGCCTAACTTTGTAGGAGATATTGCCCGGACACGAAGTGTGACAGACGGACTGACAAGAAAATGTGAAAAAGGGGAATAACTCCAAAAATATTGATGCTAGAGTTATGGCCCTTGTGTATGACACTACCTCTTATCATGATTGTTCCATATGTGAAGTTTCAAATCAATTGAACCAGTAGATAAAGAGTTATTGTCCGGACAAAAAAATATGTAAAAGGGGAATAACTCCAAAAATATTGATGCTAGAGTTATGACCCTTGTGCATGACACTAGCACTCATCATGCTTCTTCAATGTGTGAAGTTATAATGAATTTGGCCTAACTTTGTAGGAGATATTGCCCGGACACGAAGTGTGACAGACGGACTGACAAGAAAATATGAAAAAGGGGAATAACTCCAAAAATATTGATGCTAGAGTTATGGCCCTTGTGTATGACACTACCCCTTATCATGATTGTTCCATATGTGAAGTTTCAAATCAATTGAACCAGTAGATAAAGAGTTATTGTCCGGACAAAAAAATATGTAAAAGGGGAATAACTCCAAATATATTGATGCTAGAGTTATGACCCTTGTGCATGACACTAGCCCTCATCATGCTTCTTCAATGTGTGAAGTTATAATGAATTTGGCCTAACTTTGTAGGAGATATGGCCCGGACAAGAAGCGTGACAGACGGACAGACGGACGGACGGACAGACGGACAGACGGACAGACAGACAGACAGACGGAATCGAGCAAACCTATAGTCCCCCAACCGGTAACCGGTGGGGGACTAATAATGACATCATGAATCAGATGAAGTTTTATAATGGAATATCAACAGGAATTTTTGGCCATAGCAGAAACTGTAGAATGAGATCTATATCATTTAATAAGAAAACAGAGCAAACCTGATCAGATGGCTCATACAGGAGCTTTCTGATCTGTGTCTACACTGTGTGCAACAGGTGTGAACAGATGTTTCTATCATGTAAAGGGTTATAGCAAACAGTGTGTAGTCAGCAAATATAGATTTAACAGCATGTTGTCATCACTATTATAACCACGCACTATACAAATGTCACAACTGCAATAAATGCAATCTGCTGTTTATCTTCAAACATATTGAAGTCAATGTTACTGGGCCTCATACTGTTTGTCTCCTGTTGAGATGCCGAGTTATTAACCCATTCCCTCATAGCCTATTTTTAGATCCAACCTCTTTGAATTAATCTACCGAAAAGGAGCATTAACTACAGAAAAGGAAATTTTTAGAACTGTGTAGTTCTGAAACTATTGTAATAAATAGAGCATTTGCTCCTTAGGAGCAAATGCTCTATTTATCACAATGGTTTCAAAAAGTGACTTTTACAGAGGAGTAGAAAGGCATTATTTATGGAGGAAAGGGTTAATTTTGGTGACAGTCACCTGTATTAAAACTGATTATAAAAGATTCTTAAAATTACACCATTAGCATGCAAAACATTTTGAAGTACAATGTACATGTTCTTGTAGACGTGTGCTAAATATACCTCATCAAAGTCAAATATTGAAAAAGAAATATTGATCAAACAAAATGTTCTAAAAATACCAGAATCCAATTATAGACTCTAAAGGGAATGAATGCCTTTACAGGGGGTAGAAATTTGAAAATCAAACATAGCGGGCTTTGAAAATAAAGTAACAATTAGGTTTGTAATGCTGTGCACATAGTTCTTCAAATGTTTGAACAAACTGAATTTATACAAGCATGTCACAGGGGAGAAGGGGCACTAGGTCAATGAAAACGGCCAATAATGTACACCCCTGCTAATGCGACCATCAAAGAGAGGTCTAATTTTGGGTCATAGTGGTGGATGGTAGCTTAATTCAGGAAAACAGTTATGTATAAAGCTCCCCCAGGACCTTTCTGCATTACTTTTATCCTACATAACCCTTTACCTGTTCAATATTCATCTAAGAAATAATGACGTCATGAATATTTATTAGCTGAATTTTTATAATATAAAAGGGATTTTTCCATTTTACTGCTGGTAGTGCAGATCTTGTTCCAAAGGACACTGTAGCAATCTTCACTCGTGCAACATCTTGTTTCGTAACTTCTACCTTCACTCCGAGATCATAGTGCCATAACCACACTAGTCATGTATCTCTAGGACAGTGTTTACTCTAAATATTCGGATACCAGATCTCCTCTTTCCATAAATTTGTATAGCCGAGTACAGTAAGTCAAGTTAACATCTTTTGGATGTTTTTTACCCTTTCCTCCATAAATGTGCCTTTCTTCACCTCTGTAAAAGTCACTTTTTTAAACCATTGTGATAAATAAAGCATTTGCTCCTTAAAGGAGCAAATGCTCTATTTATCACAATGGTTTCAGAACTACAAAATTCTAAACAATATTTTTTCTCTAGTTAATGCTCCTTTTCGGCAGATTTATTCAAAGAGGTTGGATCTAAAAATAGCCTTAATAATGAGGTACAGTTAATGGGTTAAATGAAACTTGGTGAGTAGCAATTAGTGCAGACTCTGGAGCAGATTTGATCTGGGTTTGCACAATTTGCCAAGGTGAATATCTAACCTGAGATAAAGGTGAATTCTTCTGAGAACGGCCACAACATGATCGAAATATTAACAATAGAGTAAACTGGACGTTAAATTTGGTATAAATACTGGTCCTGAGACAAGTAGCAGCTTAACCCATTCCCTCATATTGACGACTCTCTAAAAGTCGCATTGTGAAACCATTGTGATAAATAGAGCATTTGCTCCTATAGGAGCAAATGCTCTATTTATCACAATGGTTTCAAACTACAAAATTCTAAATTTTTTCCTTTACACTAGTTGATGCTCCTTTTCAGTAGATTTATTCAAAGTGGTTGGGTATAAAAGTAGCGTATGAGGTAATGGATTAATGCAGTGTGAACGTCATGCAGAAAGCTCCTCTAGGAGGTTTAGAGGGATTTTACTGTATGTTCATGTCAGAAATAATGAACATTAATTAGTTTGTTTTTTTTATTATAATTGCATCATAAACAATGGTATTTTTTACTATGGCAGATACTGTATAAACAGATCTATGTTATTTCAAAAGCAAATAGAGCAGGCCCTGATCAGATGGTTCCTTAATTAAGATGTCTTTACCAAGTAAAGGGCTATTAGGCTTAGTCTCTCAGATCTCGAGCTGGTCAAAAACTCTGTACATTTATTTAATTTTAATACCATTAGCTCTTTGCAGGCTTAGTAATTGCCTGCATTATATTTTGCAGCTGCATTTCGTAAGTTATTTTTTTCCTTTCTTTACTCTAAAAATGGAGTACGAGTATGAAACAGTTTGCCTGATGAGATGGGATGCATGCATAATGACTTGTTGTCTCATCTGGATCCAAACTATCGGATAATCATAAAAGTGCTGCTAGCCTACAATGCGAGTATTGGTAGGTTAACCCTTACAATGCTGAATTTTCAAATGGACTATAATTATGTATTCCAAAATTCAAACAGGTCAAGCTAATAGTGAATATTAAGGGATTTTTCTAAAGAAAAGTGTAACATGACAAACAGTGCAGACCATGAGAGAGGGCTCCTCTAGGAGCCCTCTCATCTGGGTCTACACTGTTTGCAAAGGACATTAGTGACTTGTGTCCTGCACTGAAAGGGTTAAATACAATTAGACTCAGATATTTACTGTTCTTTTCAAAAGCGGTATATAATATATATATATCAACCCTTTCCTTTATAAAACCACTTGCTTATGCCTTTGAAAACAGAGTAGACCAGGTTCTGATCAGGTTCTACTCTTTATGCTGATGAAATTATAATACCGGTAATTGATCTGACTACAGTTTCTTTCAATACCCAAACTTAATGTGTACATTATATGTCATTTTAAGTTTCAGCAAATAAATAATAAATCCATTATTTCTTACATGAATTTAGAACAGAGAAGGTTAAGAAACTGTTTTAAGACTTTTAACCCTTTTCCTGATGAATATTCATGTAAGAAATGATATGGGGTAAAACATTTTTTATATTTTTTATGTAAGAAATGATGACATCTTGACTATTTTTTATATCGGTATGTGAACACAGGACATTTTGGCACAGACAGAAATTGTAGATTAAGATTTATAGTATATCATAAGCGAACAGAGCAGACCCTGATCAGACAGCTCCTTAAAGAGCAATCTGATCTGGGTCTACTCTGCATAGACCCGAAAAGGAAAGGGTTAAACATGCTCTGTTTAGAATCAGTTCTGAACCTTCTGATAAGTGAATGCACTGTATGATATTTTACCTGCAGACGTTGCTAAACATTTACCTTATTAATCCTTTCCATCATATAAACGTGTCTTCACACATTTGCAAACAGAGTAGACCCAGATCAGGGTTTACTCTGTTTGCTTATAGAATTTCAAAGATCTGTGTCTTTACTTTCTAAAATGGCTACAATATTCCACCTTCCATGTTTCATTTTAACTATTTTTTCCATGAATATTCAGTAAGTATCAAAATTTGTAATAAACATAGAACAGGGAAAGGGTTAAAAGAGCTAAGAAAGTGTGGATTAGTGATTAGTCTGATCTGGGTCTATTCTGTTTGCAAATGTGTCGAAGCCAAAAACATTCCCTTGAAAAATTTTACATCATAAAATTGATCAATTCATGCCTAAATGTTCAATACGGAAAAGGTAAATATGACCAGCTAGAAATAACACCCACAACTTCCTGTAAAAAACACTCTCTAGCAAGGTTTGCCGCTCAGGATTATATTCATGTTCTGGTACCGTATTATTGCTAATAAATGCCCCCAGGGCGTAAGAAGGAGATATTTGCATTTTGTGTACAGGTGGTTGCTTTATATAGAATGAAAGCAATGCAGAAAGCTCCCAGGAGCTCCAACCTCTGTTTTGAAAAACCTATAGTTTTAGTAGTTTTATTCATAGTTTTCTTCTAGACGTAAGGATGTGTTTTGTTAGGGTGGGGGCATTTATTAGGAAAATTACGGTATAATTGGCATATTTCACTTATCACTGATGAGAGTGGGTGGGATACTTCACTGAAAAATGAAAATATCACAAGTTATAGACCAAATGGAACATCTGCTACATTTACCTCATCCGGGTTCCGCCCACAGAGCTCGTCTATGCAGATAAGCAGCGATTTCTGATGGAAATCATCTTTGATGCCAAAGTCCTGTGAAAGACAAAATTACAAAACTTTAAGCATAGGCAAAGGTCAGGATAATTCCCCTGTTGAATGCTAAGTAGGTTTTGTCACCCAAAAATGTCATTGCTACAATTATTCTATTTCTTTCGATTTTTCTTTCGATTAACCCTTTCCCTCATATAAATGTGTTTTCACGCATTCGCAAACAGAGTAGACCCAGATCAGACGGCTCCTAGAGGAGCCGTCTGATCAGGGTCTGCTCTGTTTCCTGATGGAATTTGATAGATATGCTTCTTTACTTTCTAAAATGGCTACAATTTTCCACCTTCTATATCTCATTATTATTATTTAGTCCATGAATATTCAGTAGGTATTGAAATTGGAATAAACATAGAACAGGGAAAAGGATTAAAATACAAAGTATCAAACAGTTTGAATCCTCATGATAGGCCTAGTTATTCAGCATCTCATCTGGATCCAAAGTGTTTACATGGCAGTGGAAGTCTATTAACCCATTCCCTGTTATTGACGACTCTGTAAAAGTCACTTTGTGAAACCATTGTGATAAATAGAGCATTTGCTCCTATAGGAGCAAATGCTCTATTTATCACAATGGTTTCAAAGTACAAAATTCTAAAATTTTCCTTTTCTCTAGTTAATGCTCCTTTTCGGTAGATTTATTGAAAGAGGTGGGATCTAAAAATAGCCTATGAGGTAATGGGTTAAACCTTCACACTATAGATACATCTTTTATTGTCTTTGCAAACAGAGAAGACCCAGCAGAATCTACTCTTTATCAGGTATGGGGTTAATGCCCGAAGATTTCTTGTACAGTCATGTAGAGAGCTGATGTCGGGACACCTTGGTCTACTTTGTTAACCCTTTCCCTGTTTTATGTTTATTTCAAATTCCAATACCTACTGAATATTCATGGACAAAATAGTTATAACAAAATATACAAGGTGGAACATTGTAGCCATTTTAGTAAGTAAAGACACAGATCTATCAAATTCCATCTGCAAACAGAGCAGACCCTGATCAGACGGCTCCTATAGGAGCCGTCTGATCTGGGTCTACTCTGTTTGCAAATGCATGAAAACGCGTTTATAATAGGGAAAGGGTTAACCTTCAGCACTTTAGGCAACCGTTGCAAGCATTATGGAGTAACTCAGCGTCTCATAAGCATCCACATTTTTGTCACTAGTCAAGTTTCTGATACTTGAATAATGGACCAGATGGCAGTTTTTGCAGACGGACAATTGCTAAGAGTGCAGAATATTAAACATGCATCTCTGTCAAGTCCAGGTTAAATTCTCAGCCAAATCCTATTTTATTGGTACTCAATATAACCCATTATCTCATGGACTATTTTTAGATACAGCCTCTTTGAATTAATCTACTGAAAAGGAGCATTAATTAGCGAAAAGGAAAATTTCAGAATTGTGTAGTTGAACACCTCTTATCTGCAACTCTTCATATCAAATACAAAACATTAAAAAGTCACATGTATGATTACTTTCCATGACGAAGCTACATATTTCCTCTCTTTGTTATGATAAAAATGTACTACATAATTATATACAAATTGGTTATTCACCTTACGGCTATGCATTGCAGATGAAGGGAAAAAGTCGAGCACGTTTGGTGACCCATAAAGTCAGACTGATGACATTCTAATGATCATTATATCTGCATATAATATATTACTGTATTAACCAATGACGATGCATTTTTTCGCTGATCCAATTTAGGAGAAGAAAAAGGCATAATTCCATGTACATTTATCATCAAACCTTTTGTGCCGATGATATCCTTGCCAAAATCGGTGTTGTACAATAAAAATGCCTTTTCACACATCTGCGAACAGAGAAGACCCAGATCAGATGGCTCCTTTAACCCTTTCCTTCATATAAACATGTTTTCATGCATTTGCAAACAGTGTATACCCAGATCAGACGGCTCCTAAAGGAGCCATCTGATCAGGGTCTACTCTGTTTGCTAATAGAATTTGATAGATCTGTTTCTTTGCTTTCTAAACTGTCTACAATGTTCCATCTTCCATATTTGTTTATAATTACCTGTTAATGACCTGGGTATTGTGTTAATGAATATTCAGCAGGAATTGAAATTTGGCCTAAATACAGAACAGGGAAAGGGTTAAAGGAACCATTTGACCAGGGTCTACTCTGTTTGCAAAGGTGTAAAAAAATCCTATTTCTGGAGTAAAAGGTTAAAAGCAAGTATGGTAGTTATTCATTTTTAATGCAGAATAATAGCAATGCAGAAATCTGTTATGGGCACTTTCTAAAATAAATTCAACACCCCAAATTCAACTTCTTTTTGATGGTCATTGTAGAAAGGTTATTAGGTGCGTTTTGAGTGAATAATGCTCTTAGCTTTTTCAGCAGGGTTAACAAGTGGAAATTACGAGTACTGAATTTCTTAATCTACCGGTAGTTCCGATTCAAGACTTCATTTCTCAAATTTGAGCAGATTAATCTAACTGTGAGTAGTTTCTTGTAACTGTGCCAAGGTGAGTTCGTTTCTTTAGAACCAAAACAAAAATAATACTTGGAATATCTCAGCTCTTTACACGCTGGAGGTGAATTTGTGATTACATCTGCAAACAGTTGGCATCTAGATGAGATGCCGACTGCCATAGAATCTCATCCAGAACCAAATTCTTTGACATTCAGACTGTACATTAAGAAAAATTGTAAAAAATTACTTTGAGAATTGTATCAGTCTATTTAGCCCAAAACAATTACTCTTCATGCCAAAAGTTAAATGTACTACAGGATCCGGGGTTAACAAATTCCTGATAACGAATGACAAGTCACTGAGGTGAATTTTGAAATATCCGAGAGCTACTGAATGCTACCTGGTGCACTTGGTTAACCCATTTAACTCTGGAATGGTCCATTATTGTTAAATGGTAGAGTTAGATGTACAAAAGGAGGGAATCTGCTAGTGGCCTTTGAATGTCAAACAATGCATACCCTGATCAGAGGGCTCCTCAAACAGCCCTCTGATCTGGATTCACACTGTTGGTATTTGCAATTCAACTAATAACTAAATTCAAAAGATTAGACCTTTTACTCACTGCAGTGACTGCTTTTTTACTTGTAATTTCCGTGCTTATTAGGTAGATAGAAAAATTGTGATTGGTACCTATGGTATGCAAATGGTTATTGGTCCGACGATTTGCCTATTGGTCCAACGATTTGCCTGTGAGCTTGACATTTTACCAAAGTTTGACCGATAATTCGGGTAATTAGGATAACCTTTGCAAACAGAGTAGACCCTCCCTGATAAGACAGCACCTTAAAGGAGCTGTCTGATCAGGGTCTACTCCGTTTGCTTATGATATGATATCACATTTTACAGTTTCTGCCTGAGTCAAAATGTCCCATGAACATTATGTCATTATAAAAATTAATCTAATTGGTATTAATGATGTCATTATTTCTTACATGAATATTCAACCTAGTTATAATGAAATATGGAAGGTTGAACATCGGAGTCATTTTAGAAACTAAAGAAAGATCTATCAAATTCCATTAGCAAACAGAGTAGACCCTGATCAGACGGCTCCTATACAAGCCTTCTGATCTGGGTCTTCGCTGTTTGCAAATGCATGAAAACACTTCTATAAGAGGGAAAGGGTTAAATGATAAACAATGTAGACCCAGATAAGCGGGCTCCTAGGGGAACTCTCTGATCTGGGTCTACACTGTTTTTGAAATGACAGTACATGTGTCTCTTGGGTTGAAAGATTTAATGGAGTCCATTCAGTATGAAAAGATTAAATTTGCTACAGGATTTGAATGACATAGTGGAGCCCTCTGAGCTGGGCCTACACTGTTTGCAAATGCCAGTACACTTCATTTCCTGCATCCAAAGGATTAAGAGCCATTAAGTTTTCTTGCCATGGGAGGCTCAAGTCATGATTAACAGACTATGTTGAGGCATATCAGCTGAAATGCTTCAAACATGCAAACTGATAAAGACAGACAGATTGTTCCATCAATAATATGAAATCAAATGCGCATCAAATAGGAACAAACCATTGAAATCAGGATGGATCCTCTGCCATTATGCTTTAGTTAGTTGATAGAATGGAAAATGTTGCCTACTTAGTTACATTTGGCAAACTGCAAATCTAAAAGTAAAAGTAACCATTCTTGCATACCTTAACCCTTTGAATGCGGGAAATAAGTTAAATGGTATTTTGCAAACAGTGAAGACCCTGATCAGGGGGCTACTCTATAAGTCCTACAATCTGGGTTTGGACAGTTTTTGTCATTCAAAATCCTCTTGCAAATCTAATCTTTCCCACTGATTGGACTTCCCCACAAAACAATGATGGGCAATTTCACTTTGAAAAGTCAGAATTCCTAGGACTTACTGAGAAATCACCTGAGAGGTAAAATATTTTGGAGACTGCCCAGATTCCAATTCTCTCAGCATCTGATCCAGAGTCAAGCTGTTAGGCCTCTGACTGTAAAGTACCACGCTTACCTCAAGTACTTGGCCAGACAAACTAAGTAAATAGTATAGACCCAGATCAAACTGCTCCTGAAAGTGGATTGATCAGGGTCTGCCACACATTTAGTTTCATTTGAAGTCATCAAATTGGTGCCAAATTGTCTCAGACACACTCAGCAGCCAACAAACCCATGAGGGAAGACTTCCATTATTACTCTAAAAAGTCAGAAACATCCAACCTTCACAAGTTTGTAAAGCTCCATAATTCAATTTGGCACCATTTTTATATATAATTTTAACCCATTCCTCCATGAATATTCATATAAAACATAATGAAATCATGAATATTAATTAGATAGATTTTTATGACAGGACATAGACATGGGAATTTTTGACCATGGCAGAAACTTGATAATCATATCTATGCTTATCATTAGCAAACAGAGCAGACCCTGATCAGATGGCTCCTATAGGAGCTGTCTGATCTGGGTCTACTCTGTTTGCAAAGGCATAGAAAGGCGTATACTGTACATGTATGGAGTAATTAGGGTCAAATATGGCATAGCAGCAAATTGCATAGATCCTGATCAAATGGCTCCTTCATGAGCTGTTTGATCTGGATCTGCAGTATTTGTCTAAATGTGTCTGTCCTAATACTTGGGGCAATCAGGGTAGATTATCAAATATTTAGAATAAATATTGTGAGTTAAACTTGTCCTCTGATTTTGCAAAGAAAAAATCACATATTTAGAGGCAAATGGCAAAGCAATTATAGAGACACTCGACACTCTCAATATAAAGGTACTTGGTAAGAATTTATACATGTACACTGCCCTGCATCAAGTTTAACCCTTTCCTCCATAAATACGCCTTTCTACGCCTCTGTAATAACCACTTCTTGAAACCATTGTAATAAATAGAGAATTTGCTCCTATAGGAGCAAATGCTCTATTTATCACAATGGTTTCAAACTACAAAATTCTAAAATTTTACTTTTTTTACTCTAGTAAATGCTCCTTTTGGGTAGATAATCATTCAAAGAGGTTGGGTATAAAAATAGCCTATGGAGTAAAGGGTTAACCCTTTACTGCATACACTTTAGTACCCCTTTGCAAACAGAGTACCCCCCAGATCAGACGACTTCTTATAGGAGCTGTCTGTTTAGGGTCTGCTCTGTTTGCATATGATATAATATAGATATGATTTTACTGTTTCTGTGATGGCCAGAAATTCCTGTCTCTATGGGTTACTATAACAATTAATCTAATTAATATTCAAGATGTCATTATTTCTTTCATGAATATTCATGGTGGAAAGGGTTAAAGTAGATCCAGATCACACAACAGTCTTAAGAGTGTCCATTTCTGAATGTTCCTTATCAATAATTAATCTGTATTAAAAAAAACATGACATTGAAAATCCATTTGTTTTGGGCAACAATGAAATGGAAGCGGACAACATTTCTTCTTCAGACAGATTGAAACCACCTGCCATCTCCAGACTTTACGGACCTAAACTAAAGATGGAACCAATCAGCATGAGCCTGTAGGTTTCTAGACTTCAGTGATACATAAAAAATCCCAGCCATACCAGAGTGTGTTAAAAATAGATCTCATTATAATAACCTTTAACCTATATACGTCCATTCATATTCACATGTGCAAACAGTGTTGATCCTGCATTAATCAATTTTATGTCTCATGTCCCTGAAAAAGTGTTATAGGCTAACTGTGTAGACCCAGATCAGATTGCTACTCTGATTGCTAATTGAATTTCAACACTCGGTTTCTTTACTTTCTAAAATGGCTTCAATGTTCCACCTTCCATATTACATGTATAAGTTTATACATGTAACTATTTTGTCCATGAATATTCAGTAGGTATTGAAATTTGAAATAAACCTAAAACAGGGAAAGGGCTAACCTGAACCTGTGATAAGAATGAGATTAGTCTGGTTTGAAGACACTGTGCTAGCTCTGCACTCTAAAATAGCTGCTGTCTGCAACAATGAGGACTTTTCTTGCATTTTCTTTTTTAAAAATACAACGAGTCTCAGTCTGGATCCTGATGAACTACAGGGTTTCTGTCTGTTTCATGTGGAGCTGTGTTTGCAATTCACAACTAGCATGCAAAGTGTCAAGATCATGCGTTTTGAATATGTCAAGAACAAGAGCAGAGAAAACAGCTTCATCCAATCAAGTCTATTACTGCTATAGGAAATGGAATTTTGTACTTTAACCCTTTACTACATGTACATGAATATTCATGTAATGACACCATGCATATTAATTAGCTGTAATTTTAACCCTTTACTCCATAGGCTATTTTTAGACCCAAGCTCTTTGAATAAATCTACCGAAAAGGAGCACTGAATAGAGAAAAGGAACAATTTAGAATTTTGTTTGAAACCATTGTGATAAATAGAGCATTTGCTCCTATAGGAGCAAATGCTCTATTTATCACTATGGTTTCATAAAGTGACTTTTACAGAGGCGTAGAAAGGCATATTTATGGAGGAAAGGGTTAACATATATATGAACACAAGAATACTTAACCATTGCTGTAAGAGTAAAGATTCAAATCTATGTTAAGTCAGGAGTATTATCTGAACCATCTCAGTGGTGATTTTGGCAATGGACTATTCCAAAATTCGACAAGATGTGTTTGTGAAATACAATTAAGCCCCTCCCCCCTTTCCGATTATCGCTATAAATTTGACCCTTAATTTGACCTTCATATATGAACATGACCTTAATAAGTCACCCCTTAAAATGTTTGTCTCCATAAGTTGCACATGCATGCCAAGTTTGAAATATGTATGTGCAATGGCTACAAAATTATCACCACATGTTAAAGATAGGGGACAGACAAACAGGGCAAACACAATACCCCTTGGAGGGGGCATAGAAAAGGTCAACTTTACTGTGATCATTCTGGGATATTTTTTAAGAAAAGTGTAACATGACAAATAATGCATATCCTGATTATGGAGCTCTTTTAGAGACCCTCTCATCTGAGTCTACCTTCGGACGTATAAAAAAGGGAATAACTCCAAAAATACTGATGCTAGAGTTATGGCCCTTGTGCATGACACTTCCTCTTATCATACTCCTTCTATATATGAAGTTTCAATTCAATTGATCTAGTAGTATAAGAGTTATTGGGGGGGACAGGACAATATGGAAAAAGAGAACAACTCAATTTTACTCTTATGGATCATATGATTTGAGTCTACTCTGTTTGCAAAGGTGTACCCACCTATGGAGTAAAGGAAAAGGGGTTAACCACAGTAAACTGACAAGTATTTAATCCTTTACTCCATATTACGCTTTTCTATGCCTTTGCAAACAGAAGACCCAGATCAGATAGCTTGTATTATGAGCCGTCTGATCAGGGTCTGTTCTGTTATAACAAATTTTGTAATTAATATTCATGACGTTATTATTTCTTACATAAATATTCATGGATGAAAAGGTTAATTATGGTAAAGCATACAGTCAGACAAGGGTCTATTGTTGCACATCCACGGAGTTGAACAACTTCTTGACAACATTGTTTTTTGTGTGGAAGGAGTGGGAGTACAGCAATAATAGTCATTGTAATCATTAGTCAGGTCCTTCTGTGGCTAAACTGTCCACCCTCGATGAACACAATGGCAGCCCCCGCTGGGGTCTTGATATTTTTGTCCATTTCATATTGACACCTGTCCTGGGTGATGACCCTATGTGTACATGTATATATTATATGAATACATATGCCTTAGGTTATCCTTTAAAGTATAGGTCCACTTGTCTAGTGTTCACTATAAAAAAAAAACTTTAGTTATTGTTTGTTGTTGTCAAATTTAACAAAAACTTTCTTTACATTTATAAGCTGCAACAAGTATACGAATATACCAAAAAAATTAATTAATAATAAATAAATCCGGACAACGAGAAGAGGAAGACTGTTTCAGAATTGGCACTGTAAGCTTTAGCTGAAAGGATAAATAGGTTATCAACACCTTAACTATTACTTTGAATATTTCCCCCCCCCCTTTCACACACACTTTAATTCCTTTCTCCACTTATTTTTCTTACTGTGTACAGTAATTAAATCTTATTCTAGGATTAAAAGACAGGTGGTTGCTTAATTCAGGAAGAAAAGTTATGCAAAAAGATCCTCTGGGAGCCTTTGCATAACTTTCGTCCTGCATTAGACCTTTTCTTCAAATGAACACCTTTTCACACATTTGCAAACAGAGTAGACCCATATCAGACGGCTCCTACAGATCAGGGTCTGCTCTGTTTGCTAATGGAATCTGATAGACCTGTTTCTTAAATTGCCAGTGTTCCACCTCCCATATTTCATTATAACTACTTTGTCTGAATATTCAGCAGGTATTGAAATATGCAACAGAGAAAGGGTAAAGCAACCACTCACATGTTTATTCATTACATACATTTTTTTCAATAATAAATTTTGATATAATATTTTGATTCACCCTTTCCTCCATAAATACACCTTTCTACGGCTTTACAAACAGACGAGCCATCTGATCAGGGTCTGCTCCGTTTGCTTATGAAATAATATTGATATGACTCTACACTTTCTGCCATGGCCAAGATTTCTTGCATTCATATGTCATTATGAAAATGAATGTAATTAATATAATATTCACGACATCATTATTTCTAACATGAATATTCATGGTGTAGAGGGTTAAATGATATTCGCTTAATTATTCAGCAGCTTAAAGGTTAAATGATGGCCACCAGTCCATTATGGCCAATGGCCTCGATGTTGTATAGGTGACTGGGTCAATTGCACAATTAGTAGTAGTGGTCTAGCACAAAACTAGGTAACGACCCTCGGGGCTTATTTCAATTAGTCAAATCTCTCTATGCATGTACATGTATCCTAATGGTGACCATTAGCCCAGTACTCCATGAAGATTTATGTATGAAATAATGACATCATGAATATTTATGTATTACATGTACTTGAATTTTTATAATGGCATACTTATGTACGCTTGAATTTTTAGTACTGGTACATGTAGTCTGAGACTGCAGAGTCAGATCTATTATTATTTCATAAGCAATCAGAGCAGACACTAA
This sequence comes from Azorinus chamasolen, assembly GCA_963576725.1. Lineage (NCBI taxonomy): Eukaryota > Metazoa > Mollusca > Bivalvia > Cardiida > Solecurtidae > Azorinus > Azorinus chamasolen. The sequence continues at coordinate 50,572,196 of OY755243.1, read as the reverse complement.
TCAAATGACTCCTACAGGTGCTGTCTGGTCTAATGCCAGTCATATTTGCCATTCAGCGGCTGGTCTAAAATTCTATGGCCAATAGCATTTCTACGGTGCCAGTACCACAGAATATACTGCAGTAGTCACATGTTACAACATATTTGTTGAAACAGAAAAATATGGTTGCCATATGAATTTTGGAGTGAGGTCCCAGGATCAAAAGTAAATCATGCTTATATTACAACATAAGCAAACAGAGCAGACCCTAATAAAATGGCTCCTATTGGGGTCATCTGATCTAGGTCTTCTCTGTTTCCAAAGGCATTCAAAGGCCAGTATTATACAGTAAAGGGTTAAAACTTGGGAGGATATTATGCTATTCCACAGTTTTCAACGATTGCAGCTGATATCGTTTTCAAGTCGTCAAACTTTGGTCACATGACTATACAACAGCAGCATTTGGTATGCATTATTTCATTGGAAGGACGGAAAATGGCGATGATTTTCCAGTGTATCATGAACAAGGTTGTATAGTTCGCTTTTGTCAATGGCCAAAACGTGCATAACAAGAAGTCATGTGACATGACTTCGGCGACTTGAAAAGTTACTGACATGAGAGGGACATGATAAAACACAGAAAAGACAGTAAAACCTCGTTTTCGTGTAAGATCGCAGTAATAAAGTTTTTTTCATTGAATATATTGCTGATATGAACGCCAAATTTTATTGTGTTTGACGTATAAGTAGTCGTTTCAAGGCTGTCAGTGGTTCGCATACAGGCACATTAATTAGCGGCATCGGATTTCGGGAGAGGCGATTTACGTTCGTTAGTCAGGTAACACGGGTTGGTCACTTTCCCCGGTCTCAACAAATAGGAAAATGCGTTGGGAGGAAATATTAGGGTCACATAAGACAGGAAGTCGCTATAAAAGGACGGTCGTTATGAAAGTTTTGACTGTACATTGTTTTATTCAAATATGCAAATATTTTCCCGGTCAAATTAGGGATAAACTTAACACGGCATAAGAAACATGAGAAAAATGTCCAAAATTCGTTAGTCGGACATGACAAAAATGGCGGATGTGTATTCAGGTAAATCACGGAGCACTGCTAACATATGGCGCAATCATGCAGCCGCAGTACCGGCTAGTGACCCTCACAGGTACCCATTCTAACCCCTGGGTGGAGAGGAGGTGCGGATGGGAGACACTTAAAAGAGTCTTTGAAATTTCCGGGAGGGACCGGGACTTGAAACCGGACCTCCGGATTGGTAGTCAAATGCATTACCACTAGACCACCTCACACCACAAACTACACAATTCTAAAAGTTATTACACACACAGAACAACAAGAGCTGTCACAGGACAGTGCGCTCAACTATTCTCAGAATTGTTAGTGTAAAAATGCTTGATAGTGACCTAAAATGGTGTCCAATAAAACTAGAAGCAAGTAATCAAAGTGTCAGTAAAATAGTAGCTTTAATAGTATTCAAGATGTAGGATCTCTTTGAAATCTTTAATGAAAAGAAAAACCTGAGTTAAAAAGAGCAATAATTTCTATTAAAATGCTTGACAGAGTAATGTACCCTTGCCTACAGATGAAGTTTGTGATGGTAGCTTATTGTCCCTTAAGGACAATATCACTGTGGAACAACCTGCCTTCTGAGGTTGCAGAAGCCCCTGACTTGGTACTCTTCAAGCAGGGTCTTTCTCACCTCTCTTTCTAATCAGTACGTAGGGGCCCAGCAATAAGTACTCACTAGTGATTCCCATTGCTGTGCCGGCTGCGGCCACCGTAACCGGAGAGGTCTGGGTTGAAGGGACGAAAATGTTGCTGGGCACACTTTACTTTACTTTATTCTTATTTCTTACCTTTTAACTATCCAAGCTCTTCTGCCTGTCTATCATTTCATTTTCTTTTCTTGACTTAGCACCACCCGTCGCGTAATAGTCAAGTGTGACTGAGACGACTTACTATGTAGATGTAGATGTAGATAGTAGACAAGTGTTCAAAGTTTCAAAGCTTTATCTCAAAGGAAGGGTTATGTAAATAAGTGGACTTTAACAAAACCCTTGACCAAAAATTTTAAGTTAAAAACGGGCCATAATTCTGTCAAAATGCTTGACAGAGTTATGTACTCTTGCCTATAGATGAAGCTTGTGGTGGTGAATAAGTGTTCCAAGTTTCAAAGCTTTATTTCAAAGGTTAAAGCCAAAAACTGGACTTTACCTTAACCAACTTGATGTGACGCGGACGCGCATGCCAACGCCGTGGCAAGTAGGATAGCTCCACTATTATTCTAATAGTTGAGCTAAAAATGTATCTGATCATAGCACCCCAATCCCTAAACTGAAAATCATTTAACCCTGTACTCCAAGAATACTCGTGTAAGAAATAATCATATCATGAATATTAATTAGATGATTTTATAATGACATTATAAACACTGGAAATATTGTTCATGGCAGAAACTGTACAATCGTACCTATATTACACCACAAACAAACAGAGCAGACCCTGATCAGATGGCTCCTATGGAGGTCATCAGATCTTGGTCTACTCTGTTTCCAAAGGCATTAAAAGGGATATTTATGGAGTGAAAGGTTAAAACTTGGCATGAAATCAAGCTATTCCACTCAGAAAAGAAAACACGGAAAACTTGCATCCTCCTTCCTCATTGGTTGACAGTCATCAAGCCAATGCTACCAACATCACCTCACCACTGGTCATCAAATTAATTATCATGCCAGCACTTCCTGGTCAAGACCTGATTTAATTAACCGGATTCCTAATATAATAGTTAGAACAGAAATTAATTCTCCCAGTTTTGATGAAAAATCTAGGTGGCTTAACTTTTATCATCAAAATCATATTAATCAAATGAGTATTTATATAATAATGTGATAATCAGGATAAAAAAACACATATGGTGACATATTGGATACTGAGATCATTAACCTTTTCCATTAAATAAACACATTTTCACACATTTGCAAACAGAGTAGAGTCTACTCAGTAGACCCAGATCAGACGGATCCTATACAGGCTCCAGATGTCTGATTTGGGTCTGCTCTGTATGCTTTTGACATTATCAAGATCTGGTTCTACAATTTTTGTCAAAGCAAAGAATTCCCTTAATGTTTACATTCTAAAACAAGAGGGCCAGAATGGCCCTGACATCGCTCACCAGGCAATCAGAGGAGAAGATGTTCAAAGTTTTCACTATATGTTTCTAGAGAAAACTAGCCACCCCTGGGGCGGGCCAATTTTGATCCAAGATGCATAATTTATACAACTTTTATAGAGGACCTGAACATAATGCTATGTGCCAAATATAAAAGCTGAGAACCTTCCAGTTTCTGAGGAAAATATTTTCAAATTTGACACTATATGTTTCTATTGCGAACTGACTACCCCTGGGGCGGGGCCAATTTTGACCCCGGGGGCATAATTTATATACCTCTTGTAGAGGACCAGAACATGATGTTATGTGTCAAATATGAAAGCTGAGAACCTTCCAGTTTCTGAGGAGAAGATTTTCAAAGTTGTCACTATATGTTTCTATTGAGACATGGCTACCCCTGGGGCGGGGCCAATTTTGACCCCTGGGGCATAATTTATATAACTTTTGTAGAGGACCTGTATATGATCCTATGTGCCAAATATGAAAGCTAAGAACCCTGTAGATTTAGAGGAGAAGATTTTCAAAGTTTTCACTATATGTTTCTATTGAAAACTGGCCATCCCTGGGGCGGGGTCAATTTTGACCCCAGGGGCATAATGTATACAACTTTTGTAGAGGACCTGAACATGATGCTATATGCCAAATATGAAAGCTGAGAACCTTCCAGTTTCTGAGGAAAATATTTTCAAATTTGACACTATATGTTTCTATTGCGAACTGACTACCCCTGGGGCGGGGCCAATTTTGACCCCGGGGGGATAATTTATATACCTCTTGTAGAGGACCAGAACATGATGTTATGTGTCAAATATGAAAGCTGAGAACCTTCCAGTTTCTGAGGAGAAGATTTTCAAAGTTGTCACTATATGTTTCTATTAAGACATGGCTACCCCTGGGGCGGGGCCAATTTTGACCCCTGGGGCATAATTTATATAACTTTTGTAGAGGACCTGTATATGATCCTATGTGCCAAATATGAAAGCTAAGAACCCTGTAGATTTAGAGGAGAAGATTTTCAAAGTTTTCACTATATGTTTCTATTGAAAACTGGCCACCCCTGGGGCGGGGTCAATTTTGACCCCAGGGGTATAATATATACAACTTTTGTAGAGGACCTGAACATGATGCTATGTGCCAAATATGAAAGCTGAGAACCTTCCAGTTTCATACGAGAAGATTTTCAAAGTTTCACTATATGTTTCTATTACAAACTGACCACCCCTGGGGCGGGGCCAATTTTGACCCCAGGGGCATAATTTATACAAATTTTGTAGAGGACCTGAGCATGATGCTATGTGCCAAATATGAAAGCTGAGAACCCTGTAGATTCAGAAGAAAAGATTTTCAAAGTTGTCACTATATGTTTCTATTCAAAACTGGCTACCCCTGGGGTGGGGCCAATTTTGACCCCAGGGGCATAATTTATATAACTTTTGTAGATGACCTGAACATAATGCTATGTGCCAAATATGAAAGCTGAGAACCCTGTAGATTCAGAGGAGAAGATTTTCAAAGTTGTCACTATATGTTTCTAATGAAATCTGGCTACCCCTGGGGCGGGGCCAATTTTGACCCCAGGGCCATAATTTATATAACTTTTGTAGAGGACCTGAACATGATGCTATGTGCCAAATATGAAAGCTGAGAACCCTGTAGATTCAGAGGAGAAGATTTTCAAAGTTTTACTATATATTTCAATAGAAAACAAGGCACCCCTGGGGCGGGGCCAATTTTGACCCCAGGGGCAAAATTTATATAACTTTTTTAGAGGACCTAAAGATGATGCTATGTACCGAAGATGAAAGCTGAGAACCCTGTAGATTCAGAGGAGAAGATTTTTAAAGGTTCAAATTGTTGACGCCCGACGACGGACGACGACGGACATCAAGTGATCACAAAAGCTCACCCTGAGCACAAAAGTGCTCTGGTGAGCTAAAAATAAGCTAATAAATATTCATGCTGTTATTATTTCTTACTTGGGTTAACCCTTGAAGTGTTGGAACTGAGTATACAAGACCTTTACAAACAGAGTAGATCAAGATCCATGACCAAGGCACTGCGCTGTTGGATATGAAACCATTTTATCCACTCATAATAATTTAAATACAACTTTTTTTTGTTTAATCCTTTACACCATGAATATTCATGTAAGAAATAATGACATCACAAAATAATATTAATCAGTTTAATTGCTATAATTGCTCATTGACACAGGAAGTTTTGGCCATAGCAAAAAGTGTAAAATCATATCTATATTATACAATAAGCAAACGGAGCTGACCCTGATCTGGGTTTACTCTGTTTGCAAATGTGAGAAAAGGCATCGATATGAAGGAAAGGTTTAATTAAAATTCAGAAAGGAAGGAGTCTGTTTTAATAAATCAGCTGGTTAAGGGTTAATAACCACAGACTGCCATCAATGACAATGCCAGTGCATGCATACATGCAGACAATGACCCTCTATGTCTCTCTGCTCAGGTCATGTGACTTGATCAATTAGCTAGGTTTTGTGATATCTATACATAATTAATATCTATCTCAACAGGGAGATTTTGTTACTTTTGGAGAAAAATGTTTCACCTTCAAAATAATCTTTACTCCATAATATATGTCATTTAATGCACTTACAAACAGAGTAGACCAAGATCACTGTGTGCTCTCTTTGTTAATGAAATAATGTAGATATGATTCTAGTTTCTGCCATTGCCAAAATTTCCCTTGTCCATGTGCTGTCCATGTGCAAACTAATCTAAATTATATTCAGTACACCATTATTTCTGACATGGAGGAATTCATGGAAGAAAGGGTAAACCCTTTCCATGTTGAATATTCATGTTAGAAATCAAGACATCATGAATATTGATAAGCTGACCTTTTATAATGGTATATTTACACAGGAAATTTTGGTATTGGTAGAAACTGGAGAGTCAGATCTATCATAATTCCATAACAAACAGACAGTGCAGACCCTGAACAGAGGGCTCCTACAAGAACTGTCTGATTTGGGTCCACTCTATTTGCAAAATATGTAAAGGTGTGAAAAAGGTGCTACGTAGGAAAGGTTAATTTAACATATATTAAGTTTGTAAAAGCAGGTGGTTACTTAATGCAGGGGAAAAGTTATGCAAAAAGCTCCAAGAGGAGCTTTCTACACATCTTTTGACCAGCGTTATGGTACCTCCTGTTTAAAAAGAACACCGATAATTATGGATGCCAACGCTTGTCTGTTCGATTGTAGCCCTTGTGACAAACAAGACTTAGTGTGTGAATTTTCATGAGATTTGTATGAATAGTAAAGAAGTAAAACCCGATGTTAAAGTTTCCTAGTGACAACGACAAAGCAATGTGGACACCAAAGTTACGACAATAGCTTGTATGTTTTACTTTCAAAAACAGACAAGCTAAAAGACTAAGTGATTGTCTTGTAAAGATGAATAGGTCTAAGTCAATTCTGCATAGTCTTGATAAATTTAACCTTTTTCTCCATAAATATGCCATTCTAAACCTAAATGCAAACAGGATACCCAGATCAGAAGGCTCCTGTCTGATCAGAGTCTGCTCTGTTTGGTTACTGGTTATGGAACAACATAGATATGATTCTACAGATTCTATCATTGCCAAAGATTCTTCAGTGTCCATGTACTTATTATAACAATCATATGAGCTTTCTGCATAACTTTTGTCCTGTATTAACCCTTTCCCTGTTCTATGTTGATTCCAAATTTCAATACCTACTGAATACTAATGGACAAACTAATTATAATGAAATACGGAAGGTGGAACATTGTAGCCATTTTTGAAAGTAAAGAAACAGATCTATCAAATTCCATGAGCAAACAGAGAAGACCCTGATCAGACAGCTCCTATAGGAGCTGTCTGATCTGGGTCTACTCTGTTTGTAAATGCGTGAAAACACGTTTATATGAGGGAAAGGGTTAAGCTACCACCTGTTTTTTACTGTATTAGGAACAGAGGGACTTGACAAAAAACAATGTTCATATAATATTTTTGCATACGTCTTTGTTTCAATCCATACATAAATGATTGGCCCAAAATAACTACTATCTGGCCTGTTGGGACTCCCACTATCAACTGCCCACATCTTTCGACTACGTATGCAAATGGACAATAAAATCGGTACATAAATGTCAGGCATTTTTCAAAACAAACATATCAAAAGGAACCACAAAACCAATGCCAAGACAAAACCTACACAATCATGCTTCATATTTCAAATATCAAGTTTCCTATCTTATGTCAAATGTTGACACCCACACAGTCACCTTGCAAGTCCAAAAGGTTTGGACCACTTGTCACCTTCAGCGACAGTAATAAAATGACTTACCTTACCAAACATTGGATTAATCCGTTATCCGTTAAAAATGCCTTTTCATACTTTGTAAACTCAGTAAACCCGGATAGGAGCTTTCTGCATTACTTTTGTCCTGCATTAAACCCTTTCCTCCATAAATACGCCTTTCTACGCCTCTATAAAAATCACCTGCTGAAACAATTGAGATAAAAAGAGCATTTGCTCCTATAGGAGCAAATGCTCTATTTATCACAATGGTTTCAAACTACAAAATTCTAAAAAAAAATCCTTTTCTCTAGTTAATGCTCCTTTTTGATAGATTCATTCATAGAGGTTGGGTCTAAAAATAGCCTCTGGAGGAAAGGGTTAACCCTTTCCCTCATACAAACACCTTCTCACCCCTTTGCATACAGAGTAGGAGCTTTCTGCATTACTTTTGCCCTGTATAAACCCTCATATAAATATTTTTTACATCTTTACAAACAGAGTAAACCCAGATCAGACGTCTCCTGAAGGAGTCATCTAGGATGTAGGAATCATCCGCTCCAGGGGGCCTAACATTTTATTAAAAGCAACTTCTTGCATTTTGTACACAGGTAGTTGCTTAATTCAGAATGAAAGTAATGCAGAAAGCTGCTGGATTGCTTTCAGTCTGTATCAAATTCACAAATGAAAGTTGAAACTGACCAAATAATTTGCGAACGAAAATATGAGGCAGCGAGCGAAAAAAATGAGGCAGCGAAATTACGCACCACTGCACTGTGAAGGTCCTTTGCTACTATATTTTGTCCTGTGAATGCTAATTTTCCAAGTAGAATGGTTTGTATTTGTTAAGTAGCAGAATCCATTTAGTATGAAAAGATGTAGAGATAAAATGTGGGGATAAGAATATGGAATCTCATACAGTGCAGACCCGATCAAAGGCCTGCAACAGGGGGGCTCTCAGATCTGCATCTACACTGTTAAATTCACAAACACCCCTTATTTCCCAGTGTTTAAGGGGATAATGCATGGAAATATGCCTTACTGAAAGAATATAACACAAACCACAAAGGCAATAAACCTTTAGCCTTTCAGTGGGCGGATGATTACCTATGCAAACAATGGATCCAGATGAGACATCGAGAAACTCCGCGTCTCTTCAGGATCAAAACTGTTTGGTACAGACTGACCGTGTTGTTGAAAAGAAATACAAGATAAATCAAATGTAACAACTGAAACCAAAAATGTTGGACAGCAGGCTAAAGGTCAAAACGACCCAGCAAATTGGTGGTCCTCCTCATTACCTGGTTCCCCACCCACTTTAATTGTGACAACATAGATCATTACATCTGCATTTCCTGATTATCATACATACACTTTGCCACAAGCTAATAAACTCTGTCCTAGGTGTTTTTTGCAATCCAAGTCAATTTGGATAAGCTGTCTGCATCTGATTAGGGTCTATAAAACTTTATCTCACAAATATTCATATCAGAAATACAATAAAACCTCTCTATAACGACCACTAAATTACATCAAGTGTTTTGTGTTAAAGGCAGGTGGACGCTCCTATAGGAGCGTTCTGTTTTACTTTCACCTTGCTTTAAGCAACCACCTGTCTAAAATACCAACTAATTAGTACAATTTAGTGGTCGTTATAGAGATGTTTTACTGCAATAACATTTTTTTTTTGATTGATAGAAACTGCAGGATCAGATCTGTATAATTTCATAAGCAAACAGAGCAGATCCTAATCAGATGGCTCCTTCAGGAGCCATCTGATCTGGGTCTACTCTGTATACAAAGGCTTGAAAAGGCATTTGTATGATTGAAAGGGCTATAAAGGCATATATGAGAATTGGAAATGTTGGCCATGGCAGAAAAGTGCAGAATCAGACCATAAGCAAACAGTACAGACCACGATCTCATGTAGGAGCTGCCTTATCGAGTTGGTCTACTCTGTTTGCAAAGGTGACAAAAGGTGTCTTTATCAGATAATAATAAATATTTCATAATATAAATTGTCAATCACTTATTACCTGACCAGATGCAAAACTTTATGGAACAAAATGCTCTATTTATTACAATGGTTTTCAAGAAGTGACTATTTAAAGGTGTAGTAAAGGGTTCCATAAATATGCCTTTCTACACCTTTGCAAACAGGTGACTATGGTCAGGGCCATATACTTTTTGTTGACTGGTTTATACAACATAAATTAATGTTATAACCATATTGGGGAAGAAAGAAATCTATAAATAAGATCCAGTTTCAAGACATAATTATAGTTGACCTCTTTGCATGCATGCTAGCAGTGGATTGATCATGATAATGTTTTGCAAACCTTGTTTAGAATTATTCTTTTACCTGATACAGATGCTGCCTGACGCCTTTGCAAACAGAGTAGACCCTGTTCAGATGGCTCCTATAGAGCCGTTTTATCAGAGTCAGTTCTACATCCGTTTGCTTTTGACATGATATAGATACAGTTTTTGTCAAAGCAAAAATTCACTTGAAAATTTTACATTATAAAAATTGAGCTAAAAGATATTCATGTTGTCCTTATTTCTTCCATGAATACTGAACAGGGAAAAGGTTAAAAGTAAATTTGTTGAAAAAGGTAAATTTGGATGTTTGCTTTCAAAATTTCTGCTAAACTGCATGAACTCTTTTGCTGCCAATTTTGCATCTTGGATTACCTATACATGTAGTTACATTGAGTAATTTAGCGTCTCATCAAGATCCAACCTGCGTTTGTTACTGTGGTATTGTTTTTGACAGAAAGGGGGAGAAAATTAAACTAACGAAAAATGTAGCAAACAACAAATTTTGCAGACACAATATTTGGCACAGAAATAGTTAACTCTAATACATCAATTCTCAAAATATAATCTTTTAATGAGATGCTTAGTTACTTGTTATCTCATCTGCAATCCAAACTACCTAAAACCAATATAACAAATCTACTAATAGTCTGGAATTACAAATGTACAGTAAAACCCCTCTAATGCGACCACTAAAAAAGGGGCAAAATTCACAGTGGCAAAGGCAGGTGGTAGCTTAATGCAGGACAAAAGTTATGCAGAAAGCTCCTATAGGAGCTTTCTGCATAGCTTTCGTCCTTCATTAAGCAACCACCTGCTTATGAAGACAACCATGTTTGTCGTATTAGAGGGGCTCTACTGTAGTTTGTTTTGATCATGCCAGAGATATGTCCATAATATAACCAGAAACCTTTACTCCATACATAGGACTCTTAATGCCTTAAAAATGCAAACAGAGAAGACCCAGATCACACAGCTCCTATAGGAGCCATCTGATCTGAGGGTCTATTGTTTGCTTATGGAATTAGAGATCTGATTCTGAAGTTCTTGCCATTACCAAACTTTCCTGTGTTCATGTGCCATCATAAAAATCATCTTGTTAATATTCATGATGCCATTGTTTCTTGTAAGAATATTCATGATGCCAGAGGTTACTCCTTCCAATTCTAGAGTACCATGTCACCTTTCCAATCAAAGTTGAATCTTTTTCAAGCTATACATTTTCAGTTCAGTGATAATTCCTTAAATTAATAAACTGGGCTTATCTGTATTTGTGCTCGCTGAGTGGAAACTTTACATTACAGTATTAACCCCAAATGTTGGACTTCCCTCTATATATTTGTACAGCTCAGTAGGTCATCTTTAAATGTAGCTCAAAAGTAGCAGACAGTGTAGACACAGATCAAATAGCTCCTTTAGCAACAGTTTGATCTGAGTCTACACTATTGGCCAATTTTAGTTTGTGCTATCATTCAGGGTAATTACCGTATGGAACGATCAGCTGTTTCAACCGATCAGCTGTTTTAATCAACATGTTTATCTAATGTCTTAAAAGTACTCAGAAAAATACACCGTTTGACCTTAATCTATTGAAATTCTATGTTTGAAGATTTGAAAACAATTAAAATAAATGTTAATAGGCGTCTAAGGCATTCTTAAACTCTTTTTATGCTAACTTTATCTTGATTGGCATTTCCAAACAACTTGGAATTAGATGAGATGTCAAGTAACTAGGCGTCTCATCAGATCATCCATTGAGCTGTTTGACACTTGGTCAACAGCTTCTCACAAAGGATTGAATGAAGCAGAACTCCTGTAGAATCACATCTACATTATATCATAAGCAAACAGAGCAGACCCTGATCAGACGGCTCCTATAGGAGCCGTCTGATCTGGGTCTACTCTGTTTGCAAAGGTGTAGAAAGGTGTATTTATGGAGTAAAGGGTTAAACTTCGGCATTTTAGAGACTGAGCAGACAGTTTATCATTTATCTGTTTGCATACGAAATTTAATTATAATATTAGATCTGACTCTACAGTTTTTACCAATACAGTAAAACCCCTCTAAATATTAGATATGTTTAGGAAGGTGGCTGCTTAATGCAGGGTGAAAGTCATACAGAAAGCTCCTAGAGGAGCTTTCTGTATGACTTTCACCCTGCATGAAGCTGCCACCTGTCTTAAAAATCGATATTGATACTAATTTGATCATCTGGTTTAGAGGGGTTTTACTGTACCAAATATCATGTGAATATACACAATTGTAAAAATGCAGCTAGTAAATATTTATGATGTCAATATTTCTTACATATATAGGGAAAATGGTTTACATATACAGGGAAAATGGTTAAAAAAATACAGTCAGGGTGTCAAACAGTTGCGATCTGGATCAAACAATCACAATTTTGCCGATAGCGTGCAGAGACAAAAGCAAGGTATTGCCTTACGAGTGCTATGTTTTTGCTTTTGTTCCAATATCAGGACTTTTTCATTCGGTCACCTCATGATCAGTGCAGGTACAGTTAAGCCATAGCACATATTACTGGTATAATCAGACCTTAAACTTTTGATCCAAGTAATCCTTGATTGCAGAAATAGTCCCAACTCTTTGCATGCTAGCAGAGAATGTGATAATTTATGCAGATAGTTTGGATGCAGATGAGAAGTGGAATAACTCATTATGAATCAGCTGCATGATTATTCTGACTATGTAACCATTTCATGGCTGAATTTTCCAATGGACTATTCCAAAATTCAAATAGGTCAAGCTAACCATGAATAATCAGGTATTTTCTTTAACCCTTTCCTCCATAAATACGCCTTTCTACGCCTCTGTAAAATTCACTTTGTGAAACCATTGTGATAAATAGAGCATTTGATCCTATAGGAGCAAATGCTCTATTTATCACAATGGTTTCAAACTACAAAATTCTAAAACTTTACTATTCTCTAGTAAATGCTACTTTTGGGTAGATTCATTCAAAGAGGTTGGGTCTAAAATAGCCTATGGAGGAAAGGGTTAAAGAAAAGTGTAGCATGACAAACAATGCAGACCTTGATGCGAGGGCTCCTTCAGGAGCCCTGACTCATCTGGGTCTACATTGTTTGCAAAGGACATCAGTGACTTGTTTCCGGCACTGAAAGGGTAAAAGAGAAATTGAGAAAAAATGAACATTTGAATAGTATTAGACAACCAATGTGTGTGGACAGCATTACTTGGCTTGTTATGGTTTAATGAAATAAAAGAAAATGTGTCCATGGGACGCGGATGCCCCCTCCAGGTTTTTTTTCTAAATTGCATTAAAATTTATTGACTCAAGGTTTGAAAGTTTGCCTCGTGCAGATTTAATTCTATCAATCACTATGATATCTATTCAAAAATTAAGTTTATCGATCACTTATGCTCTGTGCCAAATATCAGGAAGATGACCTGTGTGGTTCCTGAGATGACGACGATGACACAAGACGGACAGTGATCCCTATACGTCCAGAACGCCATCAAATCGCTACTTGATCGCCAAAATCACCATCGGAGCGCTACTTGCTCGCCAAAATCACGATCGGAGCACTACTTGATCCCCCAAGATCGTAACTGAAATGCTATCGGATCACCTTCGAGCGCCACCGTTCTCCAAAAAAGTTTGTCTCTCAAGCCTTCTCACTCCTCTGCAGCCAAGCGTAAAACTGTTGAGCATGGTAGAACGCCGTGGGTTTTCATAGCATCTCGTCCTAATTGGATCGCCTGGAGCGCTAATTGAGCGATAATGAGTCACCATAGGTCGCCGAGATTGCTAGCTTATCTAGCTTGAGCGCCATATATCTCAGGGATCGCCCTCGAAGAGCAAATAAAGTTCATTGGATCTTCTTGCTCGCCCTGAATCGCCAACGGAGCAAAAACTGATCATGGAGGGTCGAAACATTTTTGGGGAATTGGGTGGCCACCAAAGACCGCAGAGTCGCTTTTGGATCTTATAGATCGTTACTCAATCGCAACTGGAACGTTATCTGGTCGTAATGGGATTGTAACTACACTTATATTGCCCCATCTTGTGGAGATCTCCATCCGAGCTCATAGAGCGTCGCCTAGTGGAAAAGGGGCATAATAGAATACCGAAATTCATTTCAATACACAGACCACAGGAATATGTCTACCACCGGAATCGTCTGCAGTCACGATGGATTTTCAATGTGTTGAGTCAACATGTGGACTGACTCGACATATGGGCGATCTCCCATGGCATGTCGACGATTTCACTGTATTGCATTGTGTTACAGGTAAATTGTCTGCCTGAACCTCTTTTTCTTCAACCCATTTTCTTTATGTACAGAAACTCCTGAGTATCAATTAGTTTAGAAACTGATCACATTCTGATTTAACCATTTCCTCCATAAATACACCTAATTTTTCACGCATCTGCAAACAGAGTTAGACTCAGATCAGATGGCTCCTATAGGAGCTGTCTTATCAGGGTCTGCTCCGTTTGTTTTTGGAATTATTGTAGATCTAATTCTTCTGTTTCTGCGAATACTAAAATATCCTGTGTCCACATACCATTATAAAGATTTAGATAATAAATATTTATGATGTCCTTCTTTCTTACATGAATATTGAACAGAGAAGGGGTAACTTTATCTGCATTAACTCTGTATCTATTCTATCCACAAATGTAACAAATATTCTCCCAAAATCACCAGCGTGTCTGAATCATAACTACATATTTAGCATGTAGGGTTAACCTTTCCCTGTTCTATGTTTATTTCAAATTTTAATACCTACTGAATATTCATGGCCAAAATTGTTATAAAGAAATATGGAAGGTAGAACATTGTAGCCATTTACAAAGTAAAGAAACAGATCTATCTAATTTCATAAGCAAACAGAGCAGACCCTGATCAGATGGCTTCTCTAGGAGCCGTCTGATCTGGGTCTACTCTGTTTGCAAATGCGTGAAAACACGTTTCTATGTGGGAAAGGGTGAAGAATCTTGACGAAGTGAATGAGTCATATTTATCCTTTCCCTGTTGAGTATACATGTAAGAAATGATGACACAATGAATATAATATATGAGCTGAACTTTTATAATGGTATATATAAACACAATGTTTTGGTATGGGTAGTTACTGCAGAGTCAGACCATTATTTCACATTATTTCACATTATTTCACATTATTTTAAGTTACCACCTAGTCTTAATCCATTCCCTCATATTGACGACTCTGTAAAAGTCACTTTGTGAAACCATTGTGATAAATAGAGCATTTGATCCTATAGGAGCAAATGCTCAATTTATCACAATGGTTTCAAACTACACAATCCTAAATTTTTCCTTTTCTCTAGTTAATTCTCCTTTTCGGTAGATTTATTCAAAGAGGTTGTATCTAAAAATAGCCTATGAGGGAATGGGTTAACAACTCTGAATTTTAATGAAACCTCTCTTAGAGAGGGTCTATTGTACATGCTGTCCTAAAGGGGATCAAACTGATCTAACCTACAAACTGAGGCTCCATTCTGTCAATGTATCAATATCAAGCTCACATGGGCAAAAACAACTGGTAATCTTTGTCCTACATCTCAAGTTATCAAACCATTGTAGACAGGACAGACAGACAAACAAACATATAGATAAAACTTCGGTTGAACTTACATTGTTTAACACTTTACACTATTATAATTACGCACCTTTTAATGTCCTGTAAGAGACGTCTAATCAGGGTCTGCTCTATTTGTTTTTGGAAAGTCCTTCAAAATGTTACCTTATACATATAAAGTTTATATAAATTATTCATGAAGTGATCCATGTATAAATGCTCGTAAGGGGAAGGGTTAAAGTGAAGGGATTAGGATTTATACCGTTTGCAGAATAATTAAAATCTGTATTCCATGATTGGTCTGGTTTTCATAGGGTTTTACGTCCATTTAACAGTACATGTATTTCAGTCATGTCACAACGTCCAGGTAATTACAGGTGGAGGAAGACTCTTTTTCTTTATTTAACCTTTTCCTCCATTAATACGCCTTTCTATGCCTCTGTAACAGTCACTTCTTGAAACCATTGTGATAAATAGAGCATTTGCTCCTATAGGAGCAAATGCTCTATTTATCACAATGGTTTCAAACTACAAAATTCTAAAATTGTCCTTTTCTCTAGTTAATGCTCCTTTTCGGTAGATTTATTCAAAGTGGTTTGATCTAAAAATAGCCTATGTAGGAAAGAGTTAACCCTTTACTCCATGAATATTTATGTAAGAAATAATGACATCATGAATATAATTCGATTATTTTTTAAAATGGCATATTAACACATGAAATGTTTGCCAAGTTTAAGTGAAATTGCCAACATACCATATTCATTATGAATGTAATTTTCATTTAAAGGTATTTTCTCTGATAAAATATTCCTGTGCTTATAAAATTTTGAAAAACAACTGTCCTTACCTTCTATATCTCGAACTTCAATGGACAAAACAAATTATTTTGAGATAACAGAGGTTTGAGTCAGCTGAAGATTGATCAGGTTTACAGCCTAATGCAGGTCAATCCTGTTGCATTACTTTTGACCTGTATTAAGCTGTCACATGTATTTCTAGATATGCATAGTGATATAGCTTAGAACAATTCTGTATTGTAAATTTTGGATGGACTGAACTTTTGCTTTGAGCTATCCCGAAGTTTGAGTTATCCGAGTTTGAGATATCGAAGTTCAACTGTAATTTGTGGAGTGGACAGTGAAGACCCTGATCAAAGGTGCCATTTAAGAGCTGCTATGTGTCTACAGTGAAGACCCTGATCAAAGGGGCCATTTAAGAGCTGCTATGTGTCTACAGTGAAGACCCTGATCAAAGGGGCCATTTAAGAGCTGCTATGTGTCTACAGTGAAGACCCTGATCAAAGGGGCCATTTAAGAGCTGCTATGTGTCTACAGTGAAGACCCTGATCAAAGGTGCCATTTAAGAGCTGCTATGTGTCTACACTATATTATGCAAGGTGTGTCCCTTTATTGTGACAATCTAGACATATTAGTGGGTTAATTGAATTCACATCTTAGTATCAGAATCCTATATTCCGCAAACCTCCTGTTTGACCATGTGTCAATTTACGTCACCAATATAAAGTCACCAATATAAAGTATTATTGTGCCAAAGTAATGATTAATAAATCTTGACATACGAAACCTTGATCCATACTTGTAGACACTCTTTATTTAAAGATACACCTTCTATAGCCTTTGCAAACAGTGCAGATCCAGATTAGAGGGTTCCTATAAAACTGTCTGATCAGGGTATTCTCTGTCTGCTTTTGAAATGATATACCTGTAGGTCAGATTCAACAGCGTCTGTATGTCCAAAACTGCCTGTATTCATATATCATTCTACAGACTATTAACCCTTCGCGTCAATATACCTACCTGTAAATAGTGAAGACCCAGATGAAACAGCTCCTGCAGGAGCTGTCTCATCAGGGTCTGCACTATTTACAAGTTGATTGTGCAACCAGTGCACTCCACAGCAGTGATTGCACAGCGAAATATGTGTACACAGTGAAGATATATGTAATTATACAACAGGGCATGGGTAAAGAAGGAGAAATGTGTTTTAAAATTCAGCAAGCAAAGGGTTAATATTAACAATGTAATTATTTCCTACAATATTCATGGAGTAAACGGCTATAGGAAATATTATTTCAAGAATGAAAACTGACAATTTTACAGAAAGCCATTGCTCAAAGTGCTTATCCCTTTACTCCATGAATATTCATATAAGAAATAATCACATCATGAATATTGATTAGATTATTTTTTCTAATGACACATTGAACACAGGAAATTTTGGTTGTTGCAGAAACTGTTGACTCATATAATTATATTATATCACAAGCAAACAGAGCAGACCATGTAGGAGCTGTCTGATCTTGATCTAATCTGTTTGCAAAGGCTAAGAAAGGCATGGAATAAAGAGTTAAGATTAACCCTTCTCTTGCTGAATTTTAAAATACATTTTTCCTTCTTTACCCATGCCCTGTTGTATAATTACATATATCTTCACTGTGTACAAGTATTTCACTGTGCAATCGCTGCTGTTGAGTGCATTGGTTGCACAGTCATCTTGTAAATAGTGCAGACCCTGATGAGACAGCTCCTGCATCTGGATCATCACTATTTACAGGTAGGTATATTGACATGAATAACAAGCGAAGGGTTAATAATGAATAAGAACAGGTCAGGTGACAGAGATTCTATAATCTGAACTCTATTGGTTTCTGCATACTGGGCATTATTCCATTTTCACGTGTTTGTCACGTATTTGGGCTAAATCTTAGTCTTGCACAAAGGGCCGCCCATATACAAAGCATTGTAACCATCATATCAGCTGTTGACCCTGAATTTGGACAGTGCTGACCAATGATTAAGCATGACCAACTCTTGCAAGCTCATATTGTTTGCACAGATCAAAAGTTGCCACTAGAGTACAAAGAGTTCAATCTAATTCACTCAGCTTTTCATAAGGGGTGGGTGGGGGCTTTAAAGTGGCATGAGTTTTCAACATTTCAACACTGAGTTTTCAAATGGACTATTCCAAATTTTAAACAGGACAAGCTTACCATTAATTCACATGACAAGCATCTGGGTCTAAACTGTTTGCAAAGGACAGTAGTGACTCGTTTTAAGCACTGAATAGGTAAAAAGTATTGGATCAACAGTAATTAACCTTTAATACTTCATGAATATTCATGTCAGAAATAATGATTGTATGAATATTAATTAGCTCAATCTTTATACACCAGGGACAAGGTAGTTTTTACCATGGCAGCAACTGTTGAAATAGATCTATATGTTATTAACCGTTCCCCTAATATTTTATAAAGACCTTTATGTAGTATGCGGTGGTCTAGTGGTAATGCGCTTGACTATCAGGCAGGAGGTCCGGGTTTAAATCCCATCCCACCCGGAAATTTCAGAGACGCTTTTCAGTGTCTCCCACCCGCACCTCCTCTCCACTCAGGGGTTATATGGGTACCTGTGAGGGTCACTTACTAAGCCGGTACTGCGGCTGCATGATTGCACCATATGTTAGCAGTGCTCAATATTGTAGGCGAATGACTCAATGACCAGGGGAGTAAATGTACAGTTGGCTGAGCGGTCATTCGGACCGAAAGTAGACTAGAACTACCTTAGGTACTTTACTTTTTTTCTTTTCTTTTTTTGACACATTTGCAGAGTAGACCCAGGTCAGAATTAGTTCACCCTTTCCCTGTTGAATATTCATGCAAGAAATAATGACATATTGAATATTTATTAGCTGACACTTTATAATGAAATATGTACACATGAAAGTTTGGTATTGGTAGAAACTGTTAATCCTTTCCCTCATATCGATGCCTCTGCAAAAGTCACCTGTTGAAACAATTGTGATAAATAGAGCATTTGCTCCTATAGGAGCAAATACTCTATTTATCACAATGGTTTCAAACTACAAAATTCTAAAAGTTTCCTTTTCTCTAGTTAATGCTCCTTTTTGGTAGATTTATTCAAAGTCATTGGATCTAAGAATAACCTATGAGGTAATGGGTTAAGTATATAATCATTTCAAAGCAAACACTGCAGATCCTTATCAGTTGCCTCCTACAGGAAAAATGGCCTGAAAAAGTGTTTATATGAAGGGCAGGATTTAAGCAAACAGAGCAGACCATGATTAGACAGCTCCTATGTTTCTGCTAAAATCGGCAGAATGTACAGTACTGTAGAGTGCAGGATTATGAGATCATAAAACTTTATATGAACTCAGTTTTTGACCCAGTTTAACCTTTTCATGAATAAGTAACATTTGTCTGTAAAACTTGATATCAGAGTGACTGATCTGGATCCAAACTGTTTGCAAAGGTCATTAAAAACTGGTCCATATCAGTGTTATATCAGTTAATATTCACAGTCAGAACTACAGTGTAAGTCAGGTTAAATTTTGATTGGACTTCCTGTCTGTGAGTGCAAAAACTGCAGGTCAACATTATGGCCCTGATACTGACCAGTGGTCAAGGGCTTTCACATGCTATTGATAAAAGTACAATTGTTTCATTTGCTTAAGGACTAAAACCAATATTGTGTGTCTGTTTCTGTTTGATTAAGGAATATAATCCTTGAATATTCATATAAAAAGAATGACATCAGGAATATAAATAAAGATTAATATTCATAATAGCACATGAACGTCAGAAAATTTGGCTATGGCAGGGCAGCACCTGATCAGACTGTTCCGGTGTCATCTGATCTGGGTCTACTCTGTTTGAAAAGGTGTTAACCCTTTCCCTCATAAAAACATGTTTTCACGCATTTGCAAACAGAGTAGACCCAGAGTAGAGGAGCCGTCTGATCAGGGTATGCTCTGTTTGCTTATGGACTTTGATAGATCTGTTTCTTTACTTTCTAAAATGGCTACAATGTTCTACCTTCCATATTTCATTATACAGTATAACGGCGTTATTTCGACTCTCGTTTTTCCGAGATACTCGCTTATTCCGAGGGAATATTGAGGTCCAGGCTCAAATTCTATCAAATCTCATTGAAAATACCTGCATTAATCCGAATAGCGATAATCCGAAAATTCGAGCATGTGTGCTGGTCCCGCGGATCATTCTGGTTCCCTTTATTGATTGTTTAATTCGAGCACGGTGTTTTCCCACCTCCGAGGTAATTATTTACACCTTCTCGATACGTTGTCGTGACCTTTTGAAAGATCCGTCTATGGGGCATTAGATCTTCCAAATGTGTGAATAACACATTAATTGAATGCAGACTTTACTTAAATAATGATGATAATTTAATAGACTGAAGTCTTAATAAACAAAGAGTCACACTCATAATTTGCATACGTTCGCAAACGTGTAGTGCTTTTTCGGTACCGCTGAATGTGTGCCATATAACGTCTTTCTGCTTTAATTTTTGTAATAGTGCAGTGCTTTTCGTGTAGTGCTTTGAAATTCGCAATATTTTTGCTACTTTTAGACAGTCTCGTTCGTGCAGAATCTTGCTACGAGAGATGAACGAGAATAACTATGTCAGACGAAAAAAGCCGAGTGTTCCGGTTATTAATTAATTTGGTCACTCGTCCCGGTTTTCCTTACTACGAAACAGCACGAGAACAAAACGAAAATGTTTGTTTGTGCACCCAACTCAGCACCAACAACTAAATTAATGTCGACAAATGGAAAAATATGCAAAATAGACGACATAACGCTATACGCTACGACTATTCTAGGGATATGTCTAAATGGTTTGAAACAAGATTTGAGTTTATTGTGAAGAGTCCGTCGAACGGACCCAAGCAAATTATACTGAAACTTCGGTCGCCGATGTGAATGGTGTTTTCTGCTATCACTTATATAAGGAAAGAATCGATGAATTATATATGCATTGAAGTTTATGATAATGTTAAAACAGTTTACTGTGAAGAAATACACTTCCTCTCGTCGTCAAACAATGCTCTTGGAAATGACATAAAATGCTCTCGGTTATTTCGAGCATCGCGATAATCCGAGGTTTTTGCCGATTCCCGATGGTGCTCGAAATATCGCCGTTATACTGTAATTATTGTGCCATGAATATTCAGAAGGTATCAAAATTTGAAATAAACATAGAACAGGGAAAGTGTTAACCCTTTACTCCATAAATACACCTTTCTACTCTTTTTCAAACAGAGTCGACCAAAATCTGACGGCTCCTACAGGAGCTGTCTGATCAGGGTCTGCTCTATTTGCTTTTGATAGGATAAAGATATGATTCTGAAGTTTCTGCCAGGATAAAACATTCAAGAGTTCCAGTGCTATAATAACAATTAATCTAATTAATATTCATTAGGTCAATTTTTTTACATGAACATTCATGAAGTAATTTTTAGGGTTAAAGGTGTATTTATGGTGTAAATGGTTTAGGACTATGACAAGTATTGGGAGTCTGTTTCTGAAAGTAGATTATGGATAATAACAGTAAGAGTGGAATGCTAGTTCAAAATATTTAGGTCTTCTAGAAGAAACCACATGGACACCAAAACTATGCTTAAACCTTTTACTCAATGAATATTCATGGCCAGAAATAATGACATCATGAATATTAATCAGATTAATTTTTATAGTGGCACATGTACACAGGAATTTTTGGCCCAAGTACAAATTGTAGAATCATATTTATATTATTTCATGAGCAAACAGAGCAGACCCTGATTGGTCGGCTCGTCTGACCTGGGTCTACTCTGTTGCAAAGGCGCAGAAAGGTGTATTTACGGAGTAAAGGTTTAACCACATGGAGACCAATATGCACAGGAGAATGTTTGCACAGCATGGCTGAAGAAGCCATGCCTAATATTTACACACTGCTCAGGAATTATTGTTTTCATGTCCATGTATATATAGAAGAAACATTTTGGTCCAGCATCAGTTGCTGAAATGTTATTCCTACCTAAAACTGTTATAAAAGATTTTAACTTGAATAATGCTGGTGCTTTTTTCAATTTACAAGAGGACCATAAGCGTCTAATCGAGGGGACGAGTGATTGTCTGAATCCCTGTACTTTTTTCATATTTTCCCCGCATTATTTTCTAGGGAAGGCAGGGATGTGCATGATTTAAAACAAGATGGCAAAGATGGCCCTTAATCGCTCACCCGATTACCATAGATTACCCACTTTCAAAATCCTTCGAGATTTTATCAAAACAATCATTCTGATAAAGTTTCATGAAGATTGGGCTAAAAATGTGACCTCTAGAGCATTCACAAGGTTTTCATACTATTTGACCTAGTGACCCAGTTTTTGGCCTCACATGATCCACTTTCAAACTTGTCTGAGATTTTATCAAGACAGTTATTCTTACTAAGTTTCATGAAGATTGGGCATAAAATATGATCACTAGAGTGTTCACAAGGTTTTTCTACTGTTTGATCTAGTGACCTAGTTTTTGACCAAACATGACCCACTTTCAAACTCGTCTGAGACTTCATCAAAACAATTATTCTGATAAAGTTTCAAGAATTCCAATACAAATGTGACCTCTAGAGTGACCAAATATCAAATCGTTCCAGCATACACAAGCCAAGAAATATTTGACGGAATTTTACAGGATGGACGTATATACGGAAGTATAGACATTATATATTATGTAACGGATAAGAGTAAAACTCTATGCCCCCATCACCTAAAGGCGGGACTAGGCCTATTATTTAAAATGCATATGTATGAAATATTCACCAGGTAAAGGGTTAAAATATAGCAGTAAGTTTACTGCCTATCAGCCATGCATTTTTTTTAAAATTCAAACAATTAGGTAATACTGCAATTGGGCGCCTAAGGGCCAATCCGGACAATATTTATTCTGCAACTGGTTCAAAGGTCAAGGTCAAAATCAGAATGATCCAAAAACTGGTAAGCAACACTATGCTATCCCAGGATGCATCCAACCAAAAAACTAGAAATGTGTCAATAGGATACTGAAGCCCCCATTTCAGATTTTTTGTCACAGAAAGTAAGGGCCATAATCATCATTCAAGATGCACATGAATGTAAAGTATGCAATGACTGAAGCAATTTACATGGCTATTGAACTTGACCAAGATATAATGGCAACAGACATGTGTGTAAAGTTTGGTGAGGATTGGACAAATACTTTCCAAGAAAGAGTCCGGGTAAGATATTTTTAAAGTCATTTTTGCAAATAAAGGGCTGCAACTCCTAAATGAGGGAAGCGATTTACATGCCGATCCAATTTGACCAAGATATTGGACAAATTATTTTCCAAGAAATAGTCTGGACAAGAATTTTTTACAGTCATTTTTGCAAATAAAGGGCTGCAACTCCTAAACAACTGAAGCGATTTTTTACATGGCCATCAAACTTGACCAAGATATAATGGCCATAAACATGTATGTAATTTTGGTTTGGATTGGACAAATGCTTTCCAAGAAAGAGCCCGGACAAATTTTTCTAGATGTGCTTACGGACCGACAGACGTATGTACATACAGCCAAGGGCAACCCTATATGCCACCACTTTGTGGGGGCATAAAAATTGGTATTCCTAGGTGATATATTGTTAAGAGATACGCACCAGACAAGTTAAGTGGGATGGACAGTCATGACATTTGGCCTCTACATGTGACCTTGACCTTTGAAAGACAGACATGGGTCTTGTGCCTAACACATTGTCTTGATGCTGTGAACATTTGTGCCAGGTTATTCCAAAATCCATACTGTTTGGTACCAGAGTTACAGGAGTCATAACCTTGGTTACAGAGTATCATTTATTAACCCTTTCTTCCATAAATACGCCTTTTTACGCCTCTGTAAAAGTCACTTTACGAAACCATTGTGATAAATAGAGCATTTGCTCCTATAGAAGCAAATTAATGCTCTATTTATCACAATGGTTTAAAAACTACATAAATTCTAAACTTTTCCTTTTCTCTTGTAAATGCTCCTTTTCGGTAGATTGATTCAAAGAGGTTGTGTCTAAAAATAGCCTATAGAGGAATGTGTTAAACTATTTACCTGATAGAGATGCCTTTTGAAGCCTTTGCAGAGTAGACCCAGATACAGGAATCATCTGATCAGGGTCTGCATTGTTGGCTTATGAAATTATATAGATCTGATTCTACAGCAAAGGATCGCCAAATGTAAATGTTTCAAATCTAAGCCAGATGAGGCTATGCCTTACTGCAATGCCACGAAGGACGTTGCTAGATACAAGCATAGTTGGATTCTAGATAAAAACATCTCAGGAGACTGGGCCAAGGTTCCAAAACCTTGGGAAGTGTTTCCAAATCCATTTGCCTAGTTTGCTGACAAAAACATTAGTACCAACTTTTTGTAATGTTTTTTAATCTTTCACAAGAATTACCTTATTCTCCCTGATAAACACCCTTCTCTAATAAACACCCCTTCTATCATATTCAGAAAATATGTCTATTATTTAACCCTTTCCTCCATAGGCTATTTTTATATCCAACCTCTTTCAATAATCTACCGAAAAGGAGCATGAACTCGAGAAAAGGAAAATTTTAGAATTGTGTAGTATTGAAACCATTGTGATAAATAGAGCATTTGCTCCATAGGAGCAAATGCTCTATTTATCACAATGGTTTCAAGAAGTGACCATTACAGAGGCGTAGAAAGGCGTACATATGGAGGAAAGGGTTAAAACATTCTTTTGAATTGTCTCTTTCCAACATAGGGTTTGGTGGAGAAATGAGGAGTTTAGTATGCACCTTTGTCTAGTGCTCTGTTATCTACATGTTTAACCCTTTCCCTGTTCTATGTTTATTCCAAATTTAAATACCTACTGAATATTCATTAACAAAATAGGTTTAAAGAAATATGGAAGATTGAACATTGTAGACATTTTAGAAAGCAAAGAAACAGATCTATCAAATTCTACTAGCAAACAGAGCAGACCCTGATCAGACAGCTCCTCTAGGAGCTGTCTGATCTGGGTCTACTCTGTTTGCAAATGCGTGAAAACATGTTTATATGAGGGAAAGGGATAATGCCTCTGTTCAGTTTCATTGATTTCCATTATTAGTTGTCACTGCAAATTTATTTCTAACCCTTTACCTGATGAATATTAATTTAGAAATATTGACATAGTGAATATCAAATCATTTTTGATAATGGCACATGACTACAGGAATCTTTAGCCACGGCAGAACACGTAGAATTAGATCTCTATTATTCATGTAAGCACCAGAGCAGACCGGTCTACTCTTTACAAAGGCATTAAAAAGTGTCACTATCAGGCTAGGTAAAGGGTTACAGATTCAAGGACACAACCTCAAAATGATTAGCAAAGTTTGGTGATGATCCAATATGAAGTCTTTGTTACATAGACAGCAACAAAAACAGCAATAATGATGACATGACAAACTGAACACTATGTGCTGTAACAAAATAGCTGAAAACATTGGTTTGTAATCCTATTTATGTGGGAAAGGAATTTGTACAGTCCAAACACCTCTAAACCAGATGTCAAAATTAGTATAAATATCGGTCTTGGACTTAATGTAGGGTGGAAATCATGCAGAAAGCTTCTAGGAGCTTTGTACACCTTTGCCAACAAAGTAGACCCAGATCAGAAGTCTCCTGTAGGAGTGGTCTGATAAGGGTTTGGGCTTGCTCTGTTTGCTTATTGAATGATAAAGATCCGATTCTGCAATTTCTGCTCGAGCAAAAAAAAATATCCAGTGTTCATACACTGTTATAAAAAGGTCAGCTAATAAATATTCCTGATATAATAAATTTTGATAATTTGTCTGTTTGTCCCCAACTTTATTAACTGATATGCCACTATAAACACAAGAGGGCCATGATAGCCCTATATCACTCACCTGGTCACCAGAGGCCTATTCCTACCAAATGCCATTCAAATTCAACCACTATTTTTGGAGAAGATTTTAAAAGCTTTCCCGATTGTCATATGAGAAAATTTAGCTCTGCCCCTGCTGGCCAAGATTTTTCAGATACCAGCATGGTTCTAGTAATTTTGATAAAGGGCCACCAGGAGACTATTCTTACCAAAAACCATTACAATTGGACTGCTAGTTTCAGAGGAGAATTTTTTTAACGATTTTCTATATATTTATATAAGGATATCTAGCCCCGCCCCTGGTGGCCATGTTTTTTGAGATATCAACATGAGTTTAGCACTTTTATTAAAGGTTCACCAGGCAACTATTCCTACACATTCAAATTGGACCACCTGTTTTAGAGAAGATATTTAAGGAAATATAGCCCTGCCTCTGGTGGCCATGCTTTTTGAGGTATCAACATGACTTTAACAATTTGGTAAAATGTCACAAGAAGACTATTCCTATCAAACCACCTGTTTTGAAGAATTTTAAAGATTTTTGTATTCTTTGCGTAAGCAAGTTATAAGTCATATTCTCATGTCGTTCATATGCTTTACTGACAACTGCCATTCTGCATAGTGGTTAAGTGCAATTTATTAACAAGCATTCTATGGATGCAATAGGTGTTTAATAACATGGCATCCGGAAACAATCAAGGTATACTATTTCAGACATGAAAAGGCTTCCTAACGTTAGATTTGGTTTAGTATGTGCAAAAAAGTCCACAAAATATAACAATGTGTAAAGCGAGCACACAAATATACAAATATCAGTCACATGACAAAATCACATGACCCTAATATGAATGAAAGTATTCTCCCACAGGCAGTTAATCAATGAATAAAGAAGTGCGCATTAATCCCTTTCCCTTATAGTTACATAGGCACGCTATTTAATGTCAAAGCGAACTTAAAGTCAAATAACACAAATTTGATTTTCAATACATTGATTCCATGCAAAGAATACTGCAGCATCTGCAATTCTTTGATTCTTTTGGTTGCCAAGGCAACCAGTTCTACATGGATCCAGATTCTTTTAGCAATTTTTAATGAGCATGATACAAAGATCATTTATGTAAAGTTTTGTCACATTCTGCCTTGTGGTTTCAGAGGAGATTCCTTTAAAGCAACTGTTAATGCTGAAGGACAGATGGACAGACGGACAGGCTGACGCCGGACGATCACAAAACCTCGCCTAAGTATACCCAGGCAAACTAAAAACAGCTCATTGATATTCATGATGTCAATATTTCTTACATATTGTATATTCAACAGGGAAAGTTCCTACTGTTGATGTTGATTTGGTGGCTTAATAAAACTTCAATAAAACCTCAGAATCAGCTGAGTGTGCCATGCCTACTGCCTGATCTTATTGACCATCCTATCAATCTAGGACAGTAGATCCCTATTTAGATATTGGAAAATTAATTGTTCCATATAACGTGTGAGCTTCATGATCTCATAGAAAGAGATTCAGAATACAGATGATATTGCTGGCACTGAGCTAGATATTGGACGTGAACTTTCAAATATGGACAGAAAAAACCTTGACCCAGAGTTGTAGATGAGAAGCGTATTTAGAAATTCTACTCAACCCTTACAACGCTGACTTTTCAAATGGATTATTCCAAATTTCAAACTGGTCAAGCTTATGGTGAATATTTAGGGATTCTTCTAAAGAAAAATGTAACATGACAAACAGTGCAGACCCTAATGAGAGGGCCCCTCTAGGAGCCCTCTCATCTGGGTCTACTCTCATCTGTGTCTACATTGTTTTGCAAAGGACATTAGTGACTTGTATCCCGCACAGTTGGGGTTGACTCTTTCCTTATTGAATATTCATGTCAGAAATAATGACATCATGAATATTCATTACCTGAATTTTCATAAAGGCATAATTTGTACCCAGGATTGTTTGGTATTGGTAGAAACTGTAGAGTCAGATCTACTGCAATTTCATAAGCAAACAGAGAAGACCTTGATAAGACGGCTCCTACTGTGTATAGCATTATGAGAGAAAGAGTTAAAATGTTTATGAGTATTTCTCCTCCAGATCCTATCTTGTTGCAACTCATAAGAATCCTCTCTCCAATGCAAGGTGCTACAAGTGACTTGGAGCAAAACAGGGTTTGGCTAAAAAAGCGAGATACTGACAGATCTGAACCTATCTAATCTGCAGTCATGCTTTAAACCTTTCCTCCATAAATACGCCTTTCTACGCCTCTGTAATAACCACTTCTTGAAACCAATGTGATATATAGAGCATTTGCTCCTATAGGAGCAAATGCTCTATTTATCACATTGGTTTTAAACTACAAAATTCTAAAATTTTACTTTTCTCTAGCAAATGCTCCTTTTGGGTAGATTCATTCAAAGAGGTTGGGTCTAAAATAGCCTAAGGAGGAAAGGGTTAACCCTTTCCCTGTTCTGTATTTATTCCAAATTTCAGTTCCTACTGAGTATTCATGGACAAAATAGTTATAATGAAATACAGAAGGTGGAATATTGTAGATATATTAGAAACAGATAGGTCTATCCAAATCCATGAGCAAATAGAGCAGACTCTGATCAGACGGCTCCTATAGGAGCCATCTGATCTGGGGTTATTCTATTGGCAAATGCGTGCAAAGGGGTTTATAAATATGAAGGAAAGGGTTATTACCCCTCTAATATAATTTTTTTTTTTATACTTTTCATCTATTAGAACTATGTTGTCTACTGCAACAATGACATTTTTTTCTTGATTTTTTTTCAAAAATATACAGTAATACCTCTCTATAACTGCCACTAAATTACATCAAGTATTTTGTGTTAAATGCAGGTGGCTGCTTAAAGCAAGGTGAAAGTAAAACAGAATGCTCCTATTGGAGCATTCTGTTTTACTTTCACATTGCTTTAAGCAGCCACCTGCCCTAAATACCAACTAATTAACGCAATTAAGTGGCCATTATAGAGAGGTTTTACTGTAGTCAAGAGTGTCAAACAGTTGTCATGAGAGTCAAACAGTCTAGATCCTGGTAAGATGCTGAGTAACTCATCTCATCTGGATTCAAAACATTAATGTATTCATTAATTAACAGCTATCTATCTGTGTCACTCTCCCTCTCAGCAAGCAGATCTAATGAGTACCAAATACCGGTAGACAGAGATTAGTAGACACGTAGAACATATCTCAGCCTCATTATGATAGAGAACAAGATAGTATTTGATGGACAAAATAATATAGAAAACATTCCTTAATTTCCAGACATTCTAATTACTCCTCTTATATACAGCTCTCAAAGAAGTTGAAAAAAGTTGTATATTAGAACTTGTCAATAGTGAACCCTATAATGAATAAACATGGATGTCTATCACAGCAGGTGGTAGCTTAATGCAGGACAAAAGTAATGCAGAATGCTCCTTGAGGAGAATTCCGCATAACTTTCATCCTGCATTACGCTACCACCTGTTTTAACCCTTTCCTCCATAGGCTATTTTTTAGATCCATCCACTTTGAATAAATCTACCGAAAAGGAGCATTAACTAGAGAAAAGGAAATATTTAAGAATTTTATAGTTTGAAACCATTGTGATAAATAGAGCATTTGCTCCTATAGGAGCAAATGCGCTATTTATCACAATGGTTTCATATAGTGACTTTTACAGAGGCGTAGAAAGGCGTTTTTATGGAGGAAAGGGTTAAACCCCAGAAATAGACTTATTTTGGTGGCAGGTGCAGACAGGTTTGACTGTACTTTGAGAATGGACATAGATTACTTAAGAGTCAGTGCTGGTCTGGAAATCATGACAGACTTGTGTCTTGGCTAAAAAACAACAACCATTTGTGCAAAAGAGAAGCAAGAATCTCTTAACTTAATAGAAGTTTCAAGACAGGTGGTAGCCTAGCAACTGATGAAAACACTACAGAAAACTCCAAAGTGTCAATCTGTATTACTTTCTGTCTGCATTAACCCTTTTCTCCATGAATATTCATGTAAGAAATAATGACATCATGAATATTATTTAGATTAGCTGTTATTACAGCACATAGAGCAATTTTAGGCAATGGCAGAATCATATCTATACAATACCATAAGCAAACAGAGAAGACCCTGATTAGACAGCTCCTCTGATCTGGGTCTACTTTGTTTGCAAAGGCGTAGAAATGCCTATTTATGGAGGACAGGGTTAAGCAGCTCTACTTCTTGAAACACCTCCATGTTAGTGTCCAGTCAAAGAGCATTACAGAAAACAATCGAATCACCTACCGCAAGATTCTGATCAGTGATTTGCACCAGCTCTCTGCCTGTTATCTTCTTGTCCCGGAATAGTTCCGCAAATCTGTACAAGTTCAGTGCAGCCATGAAGTCAATCACATTTTGAGTGGTCCATTCTTCAAGAGCCTGCAAGAAAAAAATATTGACCCTTAACCAGAGCAACAGATAACGGTGCACACTCAAATACTAAATTCGACCTTTCTCCACCAAATCCTATGTTGTGACAACTCTTTAACATATTCCCTCATATTGATGACTTTTGACGACTCTGTAAATATTACTTTGTGAAACCATTGTGATAAATAGAGCATTTGCTCCTATAGGAGCAAAATTTAATGCTCTATTTATCACAATGGTTTCAAACTACAAAATTCTAAATTTTTCCTTTTCTCTAGTTAATGCTCCTTTTCGGTAGATTTCTTCAAAAAGGTTGCATCTAAAAATAGCCTCAGTGAGGTAATGGGTTAATGTATACTCTGTGTTAATGTATACTCTGTAGAGATCATCTGATCACAGACTGACTTTTTTCCACATGTGATTGGCATTTTGGAGCAACCTAGCCAGCATATATTCAGACGCCAAAAAGTCTTTACCAAATCATTATCGGAAGAAATCAGTTTAAACAATTTCCTGTGCTATCCAGTCGTCAAGAGAACATTTCCTCAATTCACAAACCAAAAGCCACGGTGCCCTAATTAACGAGGGGCGGATGACATCTGACCAAACGGTTCAAGACTGATTCATCTTTTCACAGACACATTTTTCTCTTCTCCGTAAGTAAGTACAATAATGCACTTAATATTTTAATACTTTCCCTCATGAATATTCATGTGAAAAATTATGATGTATGAATATTAATCAGCTGAATTATATAATTATAGTAAAACCTCACTATAACGGCCACTAAATAACATCAAGTATTGTGTGTTAAATGCAGGTGGATGCTTAAAGCAAGGTGAAAGTAAAACAGAATGCTCCTATAGGAGCGTTCTGTTTTACTTTCATCTTGCTTTAACCCTTTCGTTCTCAGCATTATTTTGGAAATTTGCATATACTATTATTTATGAAAGGGTACTGATGTATGTAATCACTAATGCTGTGTTTGTTATTTGTCTAAGACCCATAAAACTATATACCATTGGAAAGGGTATGATTTTTTCTTTTGTATTAGCATATGCAAATTACAAAAAATCTGCATATAATTAATATTCATAATATGCAAATGAGCTCCAGCGACCGAAAAAATGACATTTTGTTGTTTTTCCTCTTATAAAACTGTTTCAAACATTTTTTTTTGCAAATTTCAGTCTGAATAAGCTTTACTATGTTGTTTAGGTATATTTTATGACAAATGTCAAAGTTATTTGTAGTTTGGGGGGCTTTGTTTAAAAAATGAAAACGGATATATAGATCCTAATGGAACTGTTTATTCATGGTTGCCACCAAGGACGGGGTTGTTTACAACTGTCCAGTGATCTAAATCATCCCATTGATATTCAGGATTTTGGGTCTGAGGGGGGCTGAAATGCATTTGCTTCGTTCTGGATCTGATTTGATCATTTCTGCCGAGTAATCGTCTTCTACGGCGATCTCAATACTGTTCTACTACAACCATGACCACGCCCACTCGCAACCCCTACCCCTGAGGCAGAAGAGAGGGGGTTGAAAATACAGTGTGATCTGTTTCAGAGCTGTTCGAATCACCGTCTTCTAAGTCACCTTTTACGCCGAAAAATATCAGTATAATCGCTATCAGAACCATTGGGCATTGATGAAATGGTTCGCCGAGCTTCCTCGGCAGAAAATCACACCCTTTGGGTCATTATTCGCCTTCAAAAAAAACCTCAAAAATGCGATTTTTTGTTTCGTTTTTGATACGTTTGTTTACAGAGACATTCACTTCAGCTTACACGGTGTCATAGTACCGATTTGCTCGTTAAAATTGTCCGCTATGGTAATAGATCCAACGAACATATAGAAGCGCGCTTGAGAACGAAAGGGTTAAGCAACCACCTGCCCCAAATACCAATTAATTAACACAATTTAGTGGTCGTTATAGAGAAGTTTTACTGTACTGGCATCATGAACAAGGGGACTTTTGACCATGGCAGAAACTGTAGAATCAGATCTACAGAATTCCATAAGCAAACAGAGCAGTCCCTGATCAGATGGTTCCTATAGGAGCTGTCTGATCTTGGTCGAATATGTTTTGCAAAAGCATGAAAACATATTTATATGAGAGAAAAGTTTTAAATCTCAGACCAATTGACTCGTTGAGGAAAAGAGTGTACTCTCACATAGTGCCATGGCCTAAAACCAATGTCTGTACTATACAGTAAACCTGCAACACTTGATGCAAGAGCCATATTATCAGGGTCTGCTCTGTTTACTTAATATGGAATTATACAGATCTGAATCTCCAGTTTCTGCCACGACCAAAATGTTCTGTGTTCATATGCTATACCGGTATGTATATTATACATGTAATAACCTAATTGATTTTCATGACATCATTATTTCTTACATAAATGTTCATGGAGTAAAGAGTTAACCCTTTCCTTCATGTAAACATGTTTTCATGCATTTGCAAACAAAGTAAACCCAGATCAGACGGCTCCTATAGGAGCCAAATCAGACCCAGATAAGACAGCAGCTCTCCTGTAAGAGCCGGGGGGGGGGGGGGGGGGGGGCCTGACCAAAGTCTGCTCTGTTTGCTTTATGAACTTATATAGATCTGATCAAGTTTTTATCTAAGACAACAATTCCCTTTCAAATATTTACCTTATAAAATACCAAGTTAACCCTGTCCTCCATAAATACGCCTTTCTACGCCTCTGTAATAACCACTTCTTGAAACCATTGTGATAAATAGAGCATTTGCTCCTACAGGAGCAAATGCTCTATTTATCACAATGGTTTCAAACTACAAAATTCTAACATTTTACTTTTCTCTAGTAAATGCTCCTTTTGGTCACTGAGATTCATTCAAAGAAAAATTCATAAAAATAGCCTATGGAGGAATGGGTTAAGTGATAAATTGCTGCTTAAATGGGTTTACATTTTCTATTTAAGAATACAGCCAATGTTACATACAGGTAGTTTGTATCCTGATAAGATGTCAGTGCAAAGAGCTAAATCAGTGGCTAATTTAACATTATAACAGTCACTTTTTTAAAAATTTTTTTAAAAAAAACTGTGCTTAATATTCTCAACACAATAAAGTTTTGCCCAAACCAATTGCATATGCAGAGAGGATCAATTTCAGAACATTATTCTGTTCTATGAAGAATAAAAAGACTTCAATTGTTCTGTAGGGCAAGTAATTTTTTAATAGCGTCATAAACATATTAGATTTCATTAACCCTATGCTGACTGGATAGAAATTTCATGCATTTTGCATTGCACAAAGGCACACTCATGATAAACAAGGCGATTAGTTACACTTTGACATTTCCCGTACTTGCAACATCGTTGTTACAGCTTGAGTAACTGTCATATGCAAAACATATTGTCTGCTAAATTAGTAAAGAACATTTTCCAATAATTTCTTTAAAAAAAAAAATAAGTATGAAATAATTTGTTCTGACAGGGATCTGTTGTGACAGGGAGTCAGTCACTTGTTGTTTCATCTGTATACAAGTTGCTTGCATCATCGAATCACAAATTTTGTAGCTCACATGCTAAAGAATGAACTAGTGAATATAACATTAGGTGACAGCACAAGCAAGCATCAAATATTTACAGTAAGTGAAGAAATTGTCCTCTTCAAACAATTTTGGTGACACATAAAATTTCTTTTAAACATTTTTCACAAAATAAAAAGAACAAGATGTTTGTAACACATGTATGCTCCAATGGCAGCTAGCCTATAATTATGACTTTTGACATTGATGTGTGAAATTGATCTTGATATGACACTGACCCAAATCTTGCAGCCCCTGAGAAGAGCGAGCATCCCAAATCTCTAATTCTAATACATGTAGTTCAAAACTTATGGCCAAGGTTTAATTTTTAAAATTTGGCCTTTGACATTGAAGTCCAACCTTTACCTTTCACCTACTGACCTCATAATCTATATGGGTCATCTACATATTATGACTAACATCCAAACAAATAATATAAGCTCCTATAGGAGCAAATGTTCTATTTATCACAATGGTTTCAAACTACAGAATTCTAAAATTGTCCTTTTCTCTAGTTAAAACTCCTTTTCGGTAGATTTATTCAAAGTGGTTGGATCTAAAAATAGCCTATGAGGTAATGGGTTAACTAAGGAATATTCATTCACAAGGATCTCCTACAGCCGAATTTAGCCTCATCTGTGAGCAACATCATTTTTACTCAGCGATAATGACTTGAACAAGTTTGGAATAGGGTCACCTAAGGAACACTCTTGCAAAATTTTACTGACATCAAGCGGTGATTTCAGAGAAGATTATGGAAATGTTCACCATATATAGCCATTTAACCCTTTAGTCTATGAATATTTATATAAGTAATGACATCATGATTAATAAGTTTATTTTTATATTGGGCATAATTTATAAACAAGGAAATTTGTCCATGGCAGAAACTGTAGAATCAGATTCCATAAGCAAACAAACTTTGAAAGTAGCCCCTGATTATACAGGAGCCATCTGATTTTGGCCTACTCTGTTTGCAAAAGCATTAAAAGATTAAAAGGCAGATTTATGGAGAAAATGTTTAAAGTGATAGTCTCTACTTGCAATGTGTTTAACAAGATACGCCTGCGGCACCAATGCACGTCTGATTTGGTGCTTGTCCACTGCATACATTTCTCCTCAAAGATAAAGTGGTACGTGGTGAGGGCCCCACAGCTGTGAGTGCGAAAGTTGGTTACCTTCTGTCTGGACCATTACACAAAGGCACACATGCAGACTCCACAGGCCACATTCTGAATGTACTGATGTCGCCAACGTCCATAGAAGAATCCTTGGAAAAGTTTTGGATACCGGCAATAAGACATAATCCGGAAATGCGTCATTTGCCGTAAAGTAATGGGAAAGCCATACAGCGCTCCTGGTCCACCACCCTTGCGGAAATCGAGAGTACAAGATTTAACACCATTCAACGTCACCATGATGGTCACATTTTGGTGCCGTGACAAAAACTACAGCATGAATCTTCAAAAGCTTATATCATTGCGTGATGGACACAGAAGGCTGATAAATCACCATTTACAAAAGTTACAAGATGCTAAGCAGAACGGTCGAATGACGGAGTTCAACACCATCTTGTCAGTATTAGAAGCAAAGGTGAAACCACTGGAGGGTTTGAACGAGAAGGTACTGACACAGACGGAGCCCGACGGTCTGGAGGAAGAAATGATGGTAACTGGAGAATTCGACTTGAACTTGAAGATTCATATGAGTGAGTTAATGGAGTTCCGAGATCGTGAGGAACCGTGTTCTGAGAGTCGCGTACCGCTACGTACCTGTTCCCAATCAACTCCAGCAGTATTGTCCACTGGTGAGGTAACTCGAGAAACCACACAGACTGTAAGTGACCTTTCCTTCAACTCAATAGCCTCATCCCAATTTTATAAACTGCCAAAACTTACTTTACCAAGATTTGATGGCGATATACTTACATGGCAAACGTTCTGGGACAGCTTTGAGTCTACAGTGCATTACAATGCTAGTTTAACAGATGTGCAGAAGTTTAGTTACTTAAATTCGCAGCTTGATTGCGAGGCATGGCGAACAATTGAAGGTTTTGCATTAACAAGTGCTAATTACTTACGTGCAGTAGATTTATTGAGAGAGCGTTATGGACAAGTGCATAAAATTACGCACACAACTATGCAAGCCATGTTGAAATTACCAGCCCCAGTGAACACAGTACAAAATTTGATGGGTCAGACGGAGGAGACGTACGGCAATTTACTGGTTCCGGTAGTGTTAGACAAGTTACCACGAGAGGTACGACGCCAAATTAAGCGTGAACATGGTGACGGAAATTGGAAGCTGGTCGAACTGAGGTATGCGTTAAAGAAATTAATTATGGAAGCAGATACATCATATGTACTGCCGGAAGTTGACACAACGCCACAGCTTCGTTTTATACCAGTGCGAAGGCAACGAAAAAACAAAGACAGCTAAAGAGCAATCGCAGTTTTCCACTAAAGTGTGCATTTTGTCAGGAAGATCATGCCACGTTTGAGTGTCAAAAGTTCGCAGATACAAACGCAAGGTTCGAAGTAATTAAGCGTCAGAGGTTATGCTTCAACTGTCTTGGTAAACATCAAGTAGCTGACTGTAAGTCGCGTAATCGATGTAAGAAATGCCGAAGAAAACACCATTCCGCTATTTGCAAAACAAATGATGATCAAGGAAGTGAATTCAGCTTACGCAATCAACAGACAGACTCGAACCTGAATCCTCAAGCAGCCGTTTTTCATTCGACATCGACAAAAAACACTACTAGCACAGTACTGTTGAAAACCGCGATCGCTACAGTATCATCAGACGACACTTACACAACAGCTGCTGTACTGTTTGATGAAGGGGCACAGCGATCCTTTATCACGAGGAAACTTGCAGACGATTTGTGCTTGAAAACCGAAAGAACTGAAACGCTAAATATGTCTTCTTTTGGGAGCGAAAGCAATAAAGTTCATCACCTTGAGTTGACTACAGTTCATATTCTGACACAGTCTAACGAGAAATTACAGATCAAAGTACTGATAGTACCAAACATAGCAACACCGATGAGTAGTCACGTGACAGCAGCAATAGCCAAGTACCCATATCTACAGAAGTTAAAGCTTGCCCATCCAGCCAGTGTTGACTACCAGTTCAACATATCTATTCTCATTGGAGCTGACTACTATTGGAATATTGTGGAAGATAAAGTGGTACGTGGTGAGGGCCCCACAGCTGTGAGTTCGAAAGTTGGTTACCTTCTGTCTGGACCATTACACAAAGGTACACATGCAGACTCCACGGGCCACATTCTGAATGTACTCATGTCGCCAACGTCCATATCAGAATCCTTGGAAAAGTTTTGGAAAATTGAAAATGAGGGTATAATGTCAGGTATTGATGCATCAGAAGAAAACGAAATGGAATACCTACGCGAATATCAACGTACCTCCATAGAATTTATAAACGGCAAATACGTTGCTAAGTTACCATGGAAACGTGACCATC
This sequence comes from Azorinus chamasolen, assembly GCA_963576725.1. Lineage (NCBI taxonomy): Eukaryota > Metazoa > Mollusca > Bivalvia > Cardiida > Solecurtidae > Azorinus > Azorinus chamasolen. The sequence continues at coordinate 50,534,603 of OY755243.1, read as the reverse complement.
CAGAGCTTCCGTCGAACTATGAGTTGGCAAAGAAAAGAACAGAAGCAACCATTAGAAGACTGAGAAAAGACCATAATATATAGCAGTCATATGGTAGGATTATATACGAGCAGGAACAAAGAGGGTTTATTGAGCGTGTACTGGAAGAGGACATACACCACCAGGCCAATTGTAAAACTTTATCCACTAGAAATTCGAAGGGACAATGACTTTAATAACTGCACTGATTCATAGAATTAGATAGTGTTTTATACCTTAGCGAACAACAATCAATGGACACTAGTATTAATATGTGATGATTCAAACTATGTAGAGCATTTCAGTCTAATTTATTACATTTCGCGGCCCCCAGTATGTCGTGAATACGCTATTACTTACATGACGTCATGGCGCGTCGCCGTGCACGACGTTTATGGGACGTTGACGTCATTCAGTTGTTGTTGTTTACTTTTCGTTATTTTGATTATAAGAGATAGGTCGAACCTGGACACAACGCTTACTGTTATTATTATCCCAACACTCTACCACAGAGATCTACCAACCTATGAAGTTTCATGTTGATACCTCTTATACTTTTTGATTAATCAGCCGATGATGCCGCCGCCAACAACTACGCCAATGCTTACAACTATGCCTACAACAACGCCTATGACCCAGTGATCATCTTCGAAACAGACGAGCTAAAATGCCTAACAATTACAAAAATCATTGTTTATATGATGAAAAGAAGTATACATGTATTGCAAGAAAACCAGTTGAATAAATGCCAAAGACTTTCACCAGTTTGATATCAAAGACCCAGTGTATTCGGCAATGTATCAGTATTTATTCAGCTTCTGTTTTAGTTTCATTAACTGTTCTACCAAGGTTGATAATAATTTGTTGTAAAACAAAATTTATAAGTATCCAATGAAAGTGGTTTATTTTGTATCACAGGGGCATTTTTCGATATAAGTTCAAATACACAATCTTCATAAGAATGATTGAACATAACAAATATCAAGTATTATGATATTATCGAAAATATTTGTTCATTGTAGGGACTTCCTCTTTAACACTTTCCCTGTTCTGTGTTTATTTCAAATTTCAGTACCTACTGAATATTCATGGACAAAATAGCTATAATGGAATATGGAAAGTTAGACATTGTTGCCATTTTAGAAAGCATTTTACCATTTTATAAACATATCATATTCGATTGGCAAACAGAGCAGACCCTGACCAGATGGCTCCTATAGGAGCCATCTGATCTGGGTCTACTCTGTTTGCAAATGCGTGAAAACACGTTTATGAGGGAAAGGGTTAAGGACTTCCTTTGTATAACCACGTTCTAGTTTCATTACTGTTTGACATAGGCTGATCATATTTTGATGTACAGTATATTTCGAGCACCATCGGGAATCAGCAAAAACCTCGGATTATCGCGATGCTCGAAAGAACCAAGAGCATTTTATGACGACAGGAAGCGTATTTCTTCACAGTAAACTTTTTTAACATTATCATAAACTTCATGCATATATAATTCATCAATTCTTTCTTTATATAAGTGATAACAGAAAACACCATTCACATCGGCGACCGAAGTTTCACTATAACTTGTATGGGTCCGTTCAACGGACTCTTCACAATAAACTCAAAACTTGTTTCAAACCATTTAAACATATCCCTAGAACAGTCGTAGCGTATAGCGTTATGTCGTTTATTTTGCATAATTTTCCATTCGTCGACATTAATTTAGTTGTTGGTGTTGAGTTGGGTACACCAACAAACATTATCGTTTCGTTCCCGTGCTGTTTCGTAGTAAGGAAAATCAGGGCGAGTGACCCAATTAATTAATAATCTGAACACTCGGCTTTTTTCGTCCGAAATAGTTATTCTCGTTCATCTCTCGTAGCAAGAGTCTGTGTGAACGAGACTGTCTAAAAGTACCAAAATATTGTGAATTTCGAAGTATAACATGAAAAACACTGCACTATTTCAAAATTTAAAGCAGAAAGACGTTATATGGCACACTTTCAGCGGTACCGAAAAATCACTACACGTTTACGAACATATGCAAATTATGATTGTGACTCTTTGTTTATTAGACTCTTTGTTTATTAGACGTTAGTCTATTAAATTCTAATCATTGTTTACTCCAGAGTAAAGTCTACATTCAATGAATGCGTTTTTCACAAGTTTGGAAGATCTAATCTTTCAAAAGGGTATCGAGAAGGTGTGAATAATTACCTCGAAGGTGGGAAAACACTGTGCTCGAATTAAACAATCAATAAAGGGAACCAGAATGAACCAAATAAGTTACCCCTTTACCTGAAATAGACGCCTTTTGACACTTTTGCAAACAGAGTAGACCCAATTTTCAGTTTCTGTTGTTTATGCATATTATGGTAATATACAAATTGTGCTAACTAGTATTCATGATGTTATTATTTCTTACATAAATATTACTCTGGAGTTCAATCTGGATCTTAACCCTTTCCTTCATATTAACACTTTTTCACACACTTGCAAAATCAGACAGCTCTTATATGAGCCATCTGATCAAGGTGTACTCTGTTTGCTTATTGTATACTACATATCTGATTCTACAGTTTCAGCCTGATGTGACCTTTTACCTTAATGTATGACCTTGACCTTAATAAGTCACCCCTAAAAATAATCGCCTCCATAAGTTGCACAGGCCAAACCAACCAACAGACTGACAGACAGAGCAAAAGCAATATGCCCTACCCCTCTCTGATTGGATGGGAGGGAGGGGGGGGGGAAGAGATAAAAAATTCCATGTGTTTAAATGCCATTATATAAATTAATTTAATTACTATTAATGATGTCATGATTTCTTACATGAATAGTGAACAGGTAAGGTGTTAACTGTTTGGCAATCATATAGTGTTCTTTCTTGAAAAGAAACTGACAGTATAATAAATTCTATGAGAATAAAGCAGATAACAACTGCTTGAAATTGAAAATTGTTTAATATAATCAAATAAAGAATTAACCCTTTACTCCATGTCATGAAAGAAATAATGTATGTATGAATATTAACCCTTCTCTTGCCGAATTTAAAAAAAACAAACAGTTCTTCTTCTTTACCCATGCCCTGTTGTAAAATTGCATATATCTTAACTGTCTGCAATTATTTCTCTGTGCAATCACTGCTGTGCAGTGCACTGGTTGCACAATCAATTTGTAAATAGCGCAGACCCTGATGAGACAGCTCCTGCAGGAGCTGTCTCATCTGGGTCTTCACTATTTACAGGTAGGTATATTGACATGAACAGCAAGCGAAGGGTTAATTAACTTCATTTTTAATGGTATAATGTACATATTAAGGTTTGGCCATGACAGACACTGTGGAATCAGATCTATATTATTTCATAAGCAGACAGAGGAGACCCTGATCAGACAGTTCCTATAGGAGACATCTGTTCTGGGTACAATCTGTTTGCAAAGGTGCATCTATGGATGAAAGGGTAAATATAAACAAACCAGGAATTAACTGATGAAAAACAAGCCAAAAATCACAACCTTATCAGTTAGCTGAAAATAAATAAAAACATGTTTATAATGGCAATGTAACTATAAATGGAACCAAACTGTAGTTTGTTAATGAACAGTAATAGGATGTGAAAATAACTTAAGGATAATCACTTAACCCTAGGCCTGTTCTTTATATAAACACATTTTCACGCATTTGCAAACAGAGTAGACCAAGATCAGACGGCACCTTACTGATCAGGGTCTACTCTGTTTGCAAACTTGACACAATATAGATCTGACATTATAGTTTTGTCAAAGCAAAAAGTTTCCTTGAAAAATTTACATTATACAAAATTGGCTTATAAATATCCACAATGTCATTATTTCTTACAAAATTATTGAACGCCTCATGGGCTATTTTCAGACCCAACCTCTTTGAACAAATCTACCAGAAAGAAGCATTTACTAGAGGAAAGGAACATTTTAGAATTGTGTAGTTAATAGAAACCATTGTGATAAATACAGTAAAACCTCTCTATAATGGCCACTAAATTACATCAAGTATTTTGTGTTAAAGGCAGGTGGCTGCTTAAAGCAAGGTGAAAGTAAAACAGAACACTCCTATAGGAGCATTCTGTTTTACTTTCACATTGCTTTAAGCAGCCACCTGCCCTAATATACCAACTAATTAACACAATTTAGTGGTCGTTATAAAGAGGTTTTATTGTAGAGCATTTGCTCCATAGGAAGTGTACATATGTGTCCCACATTCACGGGATTAAACAAAGATAGACAATTGTTTATTCAGGTTAGCCCATGCCCTCATACCGACGCCTCTATAAAAGTTACTTTTTGAAACCATTGTGATAAATAGAGCATTTTGTTCCATAAGAGCAAAATTTTGCTCTATTCATCACAATGATTTCTAAACTATATAATTCTAAATTTTCCTTTTCTATAGTTAATGCTCCTTTTTGATAAATTTAGTCAAAGAGGTTGGATCTAAATATAGCCTTTAAGGTAATGGTTAAGTTGATTAACAATGAAACAAATGTCACAAACTGCATAACCTGGCATAGACATGCTGATTGCTTTCTAAATCTGGCTGTAAAACACTGAAAATAATGACTTAGCTCTATATGAAGCGGCTAGCCTAGATTGCTTTCTCGGTTATAAAGTAAGACAAATTCTGATCTCTAACACAGTATAATATTGCATAATGCAATATCGGTCACAGAAAATTTATTACAGTAAGGGTAAAACAAAACCTGATTATCATTACAGATTTTGTTTATCAGATGTGGTCTTTATATACAATGTCAGGCTACAGTTCTTGCACTTGTGTAACCCTGTCTTAAACCCTTTGCCTCATATTAAACTTTTGACAACTCTTTGTGAAACCATTGTGATAAATAGAGCATTTGCTCCTACAAAATTCAAAAAAAATCCTTTTCTCTAGTTAATGCTCCTTTTCGGTAGATTTTTTCAAAAAGGTTGTGTCTAAAAATAGCCTATGGGGAATGGGTTCACCCTTTGCCTCATACAAACTCTTTTTTCCGCATTTTCAAATAGAGTAGACCCAGATCAGGAAGCTCCTGTAGAAACTGTCTGATCAGGGTCTGTTATGTTTGCTTATGGAATTACAGAGATCAAAATTTTGCTGTTTCTGCCAATATGTAAAATTCCCCTTTTCATAATTTCATTATTTTATTCATGTGATTAACACTTGTATGGTCATTGTTTCTTACATGAATACTCAATAGGTAAAGGTTAACTGTTTTGCACATTAGCTGTGTATTCATCATAAACTATAGCTAATGCAAACAGTTTGCATCGAGATGAAATGACGGGTAACTAAATGGTGTCATCAAGATCCAATCTGTATGACATTTGTGTTTGTGCCTTTCATGAGAAATGCAATCAATGACAAGTTTGATAGTTAACCCATTCCCTCAAAGGCTATTTTAAGATCCAACCTCTCTTTAAATAAATCTATCGAAAAGGAGCATTTACAAGAGTGAGTGAGTTGGGTTTTACGTCCGACCAACAGTATTTCAGTTATTTGCAGACGGCACCCGCATGAGACAAGTTATAGTGCTGCCTCACTGGAATACCCCTGCCGCAGGTACATGGCAAGGGCACCCCACCCAGTCACATTATCCTGACACCGGGTCGACCAGTCCTAGAACTACACCTTTAATGTCGAGCGTAGACAAGGGAGCTACTAGTACCAACTTTTAACGACTTTTGGTCTGTCGTGGCCGGGGATCGAACCCACGACCTTCCGTACCGCAGGCGGACGCTCTACCACTGAGCCACGCGGCCGGTATTTATCACAATGGTTTCAAAAAGCGACTTTTACAGTCTTAGGCATCAAAAGCCGTCAGTATGAGGGAATGGGTTAACGCAGATAATGATCATGGAGATGACCACGATTAACTGTTTGCATGCTAACGGCGGATTCTCTGGTCATTTATGACCTATGTAAACAGTTTGGATCCAGATCAGGCCCTACAAAACATGAGGCCTGACCTGAGATCCAAACTGTTTGTCACTCAGACTCAACCTCTGCCAAAAAACCCACCCCAAAAAGACAATTAATAGTTTTGAAATGAGCAGACAACAAAATTTCTTAGCCTGCAAAGAGTTAAGCCTGCAAAGAGTTAGTGTCGTAAGCAAAGGGTCATCAAACCCGGCTCAGATTTCAGGATTGTGCTCCACTAATTATTTATAGGACCTTTATTTATTTTTACAATGCTACCAAAACTATTCCACGGTGACCTTTGCAAGTCAAAGGGACTTAAATACTAACTGGAAATTTCATGATGATCAAAACTGTTTGACATATTTCTAGACAAAAACACACCAAAACTGATTTATTAGCAAAACTGAACAAAAATTTAACAAGTTAAAAATTTGCTAAGTGTGCTAAACGGTAAAACAATCTCCATTGTTTGACAATTAACCCCCTACTCCTCTGTGAATAGTCTGCTCCTTAAATTGGATCTGGTGCAACTTTGACACATTCAACTTGATAAAGCTTTAGAGAAACTATTGGCCGAGTATCAACCAACTTGGATCTTGATGAGTTATTCGTCATCTAATCTGGATCAAAGTTGTTTCCAACTGCGAGTCAGGCCACAAACAGCACTATACGGGTTGACGATTTGTACCCAGGTACGCAACTGTCATCTGGTGCAAGTCTGAAACTTATTTTTCTTTTACTTCTCTTTTCAAACATGTAGTCTGAGTGTCAAAGAGTCTGGGCGTTGATGAGATGCAGAGTTACTCAGTGTCTCAACTGGATCCAAACTGTCTGCATTGATTATAATGAAATTGCTGCTAGTGTTAAACAAGTGGACTGGGTGCATGATCATTACGGCTAGGATACAGCATTAAATATAGAATTTCTTTTTCTAGTCACCTAATAGCCTTTAACCATTTCCTCCATATAAACAGTCTCGGCCAATAGTTTTTCATGCCTTTGCAAAGAGAGCAGACCCAGCTCAGACAGCTCCTGTAGGAGCTCTCAGATCAGGGTCTGCTTTGCTTGCTTATGAAAATTTTAATTATAATAGATCTGACTATAGTTTCTACCAATACCAAATATTGCTTTGTACATAATGCCATTATAAAACATCAGCTGTTAAATATTCATTATTTCTTACATGGATATTGAACAGGTAAAATGCTGAACAATTTCAATTGGTCAATGACTAATTTTTCAAAATCTCTTTTCAACAACCAAATATACCCGGTATTTCATACTTCTGTTGTCTTCAATAATAAATGTAACAATGCTTTACAAAATATTAGTTGTTTTTTTTCTTTAACCATATATCTGATGAATATTCATGTTAGAATAATATTTTAATGACATCATAAATATTAACTAGATGAATATTTATTACAGCAGTAAAGGGATTTACTGTAAAATTAGATCTACGTTATTACATGAACGAACATTTAAGCAAACAGATCAGACCCTGTTTGATCTGGGTCTACTCAGTTTATATAGGCATTAAGCCTTTCCCTGTTCTATATATAGTCAAACTTTCAATACCTACTGAATATTCATGGACAAAATAGTTACAATGAATTTTGGAAAGTGAAACATCGTAGCAATTTTAGAAACTAAAAGAACAGATTTATCAAATTTATCAGACTATCAAATTTGCAAACAGAGCAGACCCTGATCAGATGGCTCCTATAGGAGCCGTCTGGTCTGGGTCTACTCTGTTCGCAAATGGATGAAAAGGTGTTTATATGAGGGAAAGGCTTAAGAGACATATTCTCTACCAGGTACAGGGTCATCAACAGTTGGTCACATATGCCATATAAAGGGTATGCCACAGTGACCCCATTATGAAGGTCTGCCATTATGCGTGACTTACTCTTTTACAACGGTCTAGTGCCACATACACTGTGATACACCTGAAGAGCATGATCATTCCGACAGCCAAATTTCGCAGTTCCGGCAAGTGAAAACAGTTTGGACACAGATCATTTATCAGGTGACTCAGCTTTTGATAAGCATCTACAACTGACATTAAACACAAATTCTTTTAGAAGAAAATGTTATCTTCAGAGTAAGAGGTAGTGTGGTAATGGTTCCATTTCAACCCACCACTGCAGCTAAAGCAATGGAACAATAAGATTGTACTTTTAACCCTTACAATGCAGGGAAACGAGTCACTCATTGCCTTTGCAAACAGTGTAGACCCAGATGAGAGGGATCTTAGAAGAGCCCTCTCATCAGGGTCTGCACTTTTTGTCATGTTACTTTTCTTTACAAAAATCCCTAAAATATTTGCCGTTAGCTTGACCTGTTTGAATTTTGGAATGGTCCATTTGAAAATTCAGCATTGTAAGGGTTAACCCTTAGCACGCTTTGGGGGACTCTTTGATTAGGTTTGAAAACTGTGTAGAAAAAGACACAATGATGAGACACCACGTAATTTCACATCTCAACAAGACCTACTCCATTTGATACTCCGATCAAGTCTTTGCTTTGAAATCCAAATGTAGGACATTTCTATTGACAGAAATTCGCTCAGTATGCTAAAAGTGAATCACCCCATTACTGACATTGTGCACTTTTAATGCTTTTAACACTGAATTTTCAGAGTAGAACAGTCCATCATTGTTAATAAGTAGAGTCCATACAGTGTGAAAGGGCATCATTTGTGAGATGATTTTGAATTACAAACAGTGTAGACCCAGATTGGAGGGCTCCTCTAGGAGCCCTCTTATCTGGGTCTACACTGTTTGCCAATGACAGTGTTCTCGTTTCTCACATCCAAAGAGTTAATGTTTTTCAACGCTACAAGCAAATGTAACCCTCTGCACTCTTGTAACTGTCTTTGAAAGAGCTGACTTGTGTTGCAATTCTTTATACCCCCATTCCACTGAGCGGCGATTCCACTACACTTAGAAATGTTGGTAAAAACGTCGCGAATCGTATCTGGAATCATAGCAGTGCAGTACAAATGCCCTGATCATAGTAGAAGCGTAACAGAAGCTTCTTGATCACCACTTTACAGTGATTGTTTTGATCTTGCTCAAAATATACGTAGCGGCATCGCCGTGGACTCGAAGCGCCGCAAAAGCATAGTAAGAAATTCATGAACGCAACAATATCGTAGCCGCAACGCAGCGCAACATACTTTTCCACGATGCCGCTACGTTTCTCATACACTCTGGGTGCTCACACTACACTCTGTACGCTCTAGCGACGATCAAAGCGCTTCCACGGCGATTGAACTATTCATCAATCACCAACCACAGTGCTTCTGCTAAGCATTCACTAAGTTCTTGGCGCTTTGGTTTGTTACCTCTGCACTTCTGCTACACTCTTGGCGACTGAGCCACACTCATGACGATTTACGCCACGCGCTTGCCGATCAGGGTATAAATATGCAACCCTTCCTTCATTATAAACATATTGTTTCTGTGGGCATCATCGGACTCAATCTGTCTGTCCAGTTTTAATTTGTCTGTGGGGGTTTCTCCAAACTCTTTGCTTGGAATACATCATAGGATTGATCAGCACCATGCCTAGTTGTGCATATCTTATTCCTGTTCAGGTTCAATGATTTTCTGCAGAGTTACGCCACTTTGAAAATTTTACAGGGGGGGAGGGTTAGGGAGACATCAGTTTTTGCAAACACAATTTAACAACAGAGTTTATTATTTTTTGTATTAACCCATTCCTTCATTTTAATACCTTTTCATACATTTGCAAACAGAGTAGAGCCAGATCAGAAGGGTCCTACAGGAGCCGTCTGATCAGGGTATAGCACAGATCCGATTCTATAGTTTCTGCCTGAGACAAAACATTCTGTATACATATGCCACCATAAAAAAACAGCTAATAAATATTCATGATGTCATTATCCCTTATATAAATATTTACATCGGGCCTAGGTTTATAGTCTTGTCCGAAGAACTTAGTTCGGTATTACAGTTGAGCATGTCCTGTATGTTTTCATAAGCTTAAGCATCTATCACACCTTACAGGATAGCATTAACTTACGTTTGACAGAAAACAATTTTTAATTCCTTCGTCTCCATCTGTATTCATTTCTTGTCCGTTTCTCATTCAGTGTGTGCGCTTCTTGTCAGGCAAGGACTGTTCATTCCGGTGGAAAGTTTTGGACATGCACAAAACTCAGAACGGACTCCACCGGACAAAGGCACTCGCTGGATGTACAGTATTTATGCGCTGGCATGTGTTTTTTTCGGAACTTGTGCTTTCCTTCTCCTTGACCATTCATGTCCAGTTGACCCGATTCGCGGCTGGACTACTACCTGACATGCAATGGGTCAACCCAAGCTGTTCTGGACAACGTCATTAGGAGAACTTCTTGTCAGTTTCTCATGCACTGCATTTTGGTTTTACCAGAGCTGTTCTGGACAACGTCATTCGGAAAACTTCTTGTCAGTTTCTCATGCACTGCATTTTGGTTTTTACCAGGTACTTGTACGTTAATTGTATGGTAATGTACGTTAATTGGCCATTAATTTTCCTGTCCAATAATCATGCAGTCATTGTGCTTTTTATGTGCTCCATACACAGATTGCGAGAGCCTTGAGCAGCAGTGGGGGCGACTTTCATCACCGGATAACTTTCTGCCACATTTGTTTTTATCTATGTGATGCTTGTTTACGCTTTCTGGCAAGGTGTGACAATGAAACAAGAGCACCGCAAGCAGGTGCAACGCTTGTCTGTCATCATTGTCAAGATCAACATGCATACCAAAAATGAAAGTTGTAAATGAAAAATTGAAGAAGTTATGGTCAATGTTAAGATTTCGGACCACCACCACCACCACGACGCTGATGCCGGGGTTACGACAATAGCTTGTGATTTCTTCGAAACAGACGAGCTAAAAACTGTGACAACCAACTGCACATAAAAGTGTGACACACTGACAGACAGACAGATGGACGGATGGACATATTGCCCCCTGACTGTCGTCAACTGGGTCATAATAAAAGTAAGGTGCTGATGTATAATAGTGTCACCCATACAGAAAAGGGCCAGCAACTTTGCCTTATGAGGTACCATCTTCTCTGGTAGAGTACAGTCCAGCAAAATTCACCTGACGTTGCTGACCTCTATTATCATAATTTCACACTAGGCTGGGTTTCTAAATATATCTTCGGTAGCCTCCGTGAATTATTTATACAAGAGTGCACATGGTATATCCAGGCCTCCTGGTGGTGAATACCCAATAACTAAAATCTAAATCGTTCGAACCATTTATTGTTTCTGAAATGAAGTTTTGATAAACTAGGACACATTCATTTTTGCAGACTTTGGTTATTTTACAGACATGAAATGAAAAGGAAAAAAAAAGATCTTATGACTCAAAGCATTGAACATGTAGGATATGATAATTTTCTGCTCAGCACCAAATATGGTGCAAATTGACAAAATCAGTGTCCTTAGAAAAGTTTCTTCTTTCTCTGGCTTGAGTTGTTGCTGCTCAACTATTGACTGCTTCGTTTATTTAACATTAAACAGGTTGCTGTGATTTTGTTACTGAGTTTCAAAGAGCTCAGCTCTTCAAGACATATTAACTGAGTCTCATCAGGATCCAAACTGTTTGCAAGAATCATCATCAGTTCACAAACAGCACAGTTAGAGTTACAATCTCAATTTCACTTGAGTAAGCGCGAGTGTTTGCACAATCTCATCAAAATGATGCACATCTAACCAAACCCCATGCACGATAGCTGCTGCCATCAATGATTTTATGACTCATAGTATGACGAAATACAATGATTACAGTAAAACCTCTCTAAAGCAAGTTACTAAATCATTTAACCTTTTCCAAGTTGAATATTCATGTAAGAAATAATGACATTACTAATATTTATGAGCTGAATTTTTATAATGGTATAATTATATATACGCAGGAGATTTTTTATATTTGTAGAGACTGTATCATCAGATAATTTCCTAAGCAACCAGAGTAGACCCTGATCAGGTGGCTCCTATAGGAGCCATCTGATCTGGGTCTATTCTATTTGCAAAGGCATGAAAAAGCATTTATATGAAGGAATGGTTAAAAGATTTGTACTCGCTGTAATTCTTAACCCTTCGCTTGCTATTCGCGTCAATATACCTACCTGTAAATAGTGAAGACCCAGATGAGACAGCTCCTGCAGGAGCTGTCTCATCAGGGTCTGCACTATTTACAAATTGATTGTGCAACCAGTGCACTCCACAGTAGTGATTGCACAGCGAAATACTTGTACACAGTGAAGATATAAAATTATGTAATTATACAACAGGGCATGGGCAAAGAAAGAGAAATGCATTTTAAAATTCAGCAAGAGAAGGGTTAAACCCTTTACTCAATGAATATTCATGCAAGAAATAACAGCATCATGAATCTTAATTAGCTGAACTAATATAACTACACTATGAAAACTAGAAATTTTTATCATGACAATAACTGTAGAATCAGATCATTATTATTTTATTAGCAAGCAGGCTCCTACAGGAGCCATCTAGATCTGGGTCTATTCTGTTTGGAAAGGCATAAAAAGGTGAGAGTATGAAGCAAAATGGTTACTGAATCTAATAGAGACAAAATAGACCAAGATCAGACAGCTCCTGTAGGAGCAATCTGATTAGAGTCTGCTCTAGATCTGCATGCTTATGGAATACTATAAATTCTGCCATGAGTTCCTTTGTAATACTCCAGTAAGGTCTGCTCTGACTATAAATTTGATTGTACAGTTTCTGCCATGATAAACATTCCATTGTTCATAATGCCAATCAGGAGCAATCTAACCCTTACATTAATATTTTATTAATTTTCCAATGGACTTAATAATTCCAAAATTCAAACAAGTCAAGCATATATATGGTGAATATTTATAGTAGGGATTTTTCTAAAGAAAATTGTAACAAGACAAAAAGTGCAGACCCTGATGAGAGGTCTCCTCTAGGAGCACTTCTTATCTGGGTCTACACTGTAGGGTTTATTCAAAGAATTTTATACCAAGTATAGGGTTTTCAATGTTGGTCTTTTGCCATCTGTCTACTCACTGCTACAATAAATGAAGACCCTGATCAGATGCTGCAGCTATTCTGAGTCTACCATGCAACACCTCCTTACTCCATAAACATGCCTTTTTACACAGAGTAGACCCTGAACAGATTACCATGCAATAGCTCTTTACTCCATAATTTTTACACTTTTGCAAACTGAGTAGACCCAGATCAGAGTCGTCTGATCAGGGTCTGCTCTGTTTGCTTGTGGAATAATGCAGATATGATTCTACAGTTGCAGTCATGACCAAAAATCATGTGTTCATGTGCCATTACAGTAAAACCTCTCTATAACGGCCACTAAATTGTGTTAATTAGTTGATATTTAGGACAGGTGAAAGGTGAAAGTAAAACAGAATGCTCCTGTTTTACTTTCACCTTGCTTTAAGCAGCCACCTGTCCTTAACACACAATTCTTGATGTGATTTAGTGGCCGTTATAGAGGTTTTACTGTATAAAAAATCAGCTAATTAATATTCATGATGTCATTTTTTCTTAGCATCTGCCTTAATCCTGTATTTCATAGCTAGGTCTTTTTATGTCTTTGCAAACAGATCTAGAGTAGACCCAGATCAGATGGCTCCTATAGGAGTTGTCTGATCATCATGTCTGCTGTGTTTGCTTATGGGATTATATAGCTCTGATTCTACAATTCCTGCCATGACCAAAAATAATGTGTTCATATTATGCTAATTAATATTCATAATGTTATTATTTCTCTCTTGAATATTCATGGAGTTAACCCATTACCTTATAGGCTATTTTTAGATACAACTCTGTGAATAAATCTACCGAAAAGGAGCATTAAATAGAGAAAAGGAAAAGATTAGAATTTTGTAGTTTGAAACCATTGTGATAAATAGGGCATTTGCTCCTATAGGTGCAAATGCTCTTTTTATCACAATGGTTTCACACATTGACTTTTACAGAGGCGTCAAAAGGTGTCAATATTAGGGAATGGGTTAACCCTATGCCAAAACGGCTGTAATTAAACAGTTGTAAATTAAACAGCATTAAATAGAGAAAAGGAAAAGTTTAGAATTTTGTAGTTTGAAACCATTGTGATAAATAGAGCATTTGCTCCTAAAGGAGCAAATGCTCTATTTATCACAATGGTTTCACACAGAGGCGTCAAAAGTCGTCAATATGAGGGAATGGGTTAAAGGATAAACAGGGTTGCCCATCCTCCAGTCTTGTTTCTGATGGATTTCATCATAGAAGTTTTTGATAAATGCCATTTCTCATAGTGACTCAAGCACATCTGCATGACATTAGAACCTGTAATACAATATGGGTCAGATTATGCAATATTTACAAACTGGATGGCCCATAGCAGTTGATGCAATATATTCATTCATATGTTTACGTTCATTTTCAGTCAAGACCAGTACCTGATCAGACGGCACCTACAGGTTTACTCAGTATACCCCTCAAACTTTGTTCCCAAGGTATAAGTAGTAGTTTACAAACTATGCAACACTGCCAAATACTGTACAGTAAAACCTCTCTATAACGACCACTAAATTACATCAAGTATTTTGTGTTAAAGGCAGGTGGCTGCTTAAAGCAAGGTGAAAGTAAAACGCTTATGTAAAAGTCACTTTGTGAAACCATTGAAGCAAATGCTCTATTTATCACAATGGTTTCAAAATTACACAATTCTGAAAATTTCCTTTTCTCTAGTAAATGCTCCTTTTCGGTAGATTTAATCAAAGAGGTTGGATCTAACAAGAGCTGTCCGCAGACAGCGCGCTCCACTTTCTTTAGTGCTGGATAGTGTAGTGGAAGTCTAAGTCAGAAAGGGGAGATAACTATAGCAAAATAATTTTAGGGTTATCTGCCCTTGTAAAATAGGTCCCCCTTGTAATAGTTAACATGTATACCAAAGTTGAACCAAATACCTTGGACAGCTTCTGAGACATGGACCTGAACATAAAACTTAATCAACAATGAAAATTCTAAGTCGAAAAAGGGGCATAACTATGGCAAAATTACTTTTAGGGTTACCTACCCTTGTGAAATGGGTTCCCCTTGTGATAGTAAACATACATACCAAATATGATCCAAATATCTTTGATGGTTTCTGAGAAAAGGACCTTAACAAAAAGGTTAACCAACGCCGACGCCGACGAGAGGGTCATGACAATTATTAGCTCCACTTTTTGAAAAAGAGGAGCTAAAAATAGCCTATGGTGTCAATATCTGCCCTAAATAACAACTAAATAACACAATTTAGTGGCCATTATAGAGAGGATTTACTGTAGATTCCAGGCTTGCCATAGCTACAAGCTGACCCACTGACCTAGTACCAATCCTACCACCTGTTGCACCTTTTGTTTGCTTGGGTCTTGAATAAGCTATAAATAATTGCAATGTAAATATGCACAGTTCATGCACATGTGCAACTCTCCCTTAGCTTAGTCAATCATTTATACCACATGTATTTGTTCTGTAACGATAGAGGTGTTACTCTGTAATCTGGATCAAAAAGGAAACTGATTGTCAAAAACCATTTGATAAATCATTTTAACAACAGAAACCCACCCCTTGAGAAATTTACTGTCAGTTTTCATAATCAAACTTTAAATGCCCCTAAAAATAGATTCTCTAATGTTAAACACCTATAAATTTTTGCTAGCAGGTACACATCAGCAGCTTTTTCACAGTATGATAATGCCAGACTGAGTACAGGTAGCCTGGAAGATTAACAAGAGGACCGTGATGACCCTGCATCACTCACCTAAGTCAATTTGTCAAATGATCAACCAAAATTGCCCAGACCACTGAATTTCACAGAATACACAAGCTGATGTTTTTGAAATTTAAAGCTTGTGGCCTACTTTTGAAACAGATTTAACCCTTTCCCTGTTCTAGGCTTATTTCAAGTGTGGCCATTATGCCATTTAGCTATAAGGAAGCTGTCCATAGGAGCAAATTCTCTATTTATCACAATGGTTTCTTATAGAGGCATAGAAAGGCATATTTATGGAGGAAAGGGTTAAAGGAGTTGTGGATGCCACACAACCACTGTAAGACACATTTATTGGGTGATCCCTATAATAGCTCACTGTGGTACTTTGTACAAGGTGAGCTAAAAAGCGAAAAACACACACCAACTGGTTTTCAACTCCCTGAACACTGTATAGGTTTCAAAAGTCTATTCTCATCATATATAAACTTCATTTTTGTTGCATAAATGATGTCTGATAGTCTTTGCAAACATTCTGGATCCAGTTGCAATGCCATACTCAGCCTCTCAGCAGGATTAGAATGTATATCAAACCTCTACTTATAAATATCAGAGCAACAGTTGCAATTTTAACCCTTTCTTCCATAAATACGTCTTTCTATGCCTCTGTAAAAGTCACTTTATGAAACCATTGTCATAAATAGATCATTTGCTCCATAGGAGCAAATGCTAATGGTTTCAAAACTACACACAATTCTAAAAAAAATCCTTTTCGATAGATTTATTCAGAGGTTGGATCTAAAAATAGCCTATGAAAGAATGGGTTAAATACTTAAATTTTCACTTCTACACCAAATCCCATTTTATGACCACTCTTTAGAATTGTATTGAAGAGATGATTCTAAAGAGTGGTCACGACATGTTTGATGGAGAAAGGACTTTTTTTTAAAATGTTTTGATATAACAACTTCTGAATATTCATGCAAAAGTCTCCACTCATTATCAATCAAAATGTGTATTAACCCTTTCCCTGTTCTATGTTTATTCCAAATTTTAATACCTGCTGAATATTCATGGACAAAATAGTTATAATGAAACATGAAAGGTGGAACATTGTAGCCATTTTAGAAAGATTTAAGAAACAGATCTTTCAAATTCCACTAGCAAACAGAGTAGACCCTGATCAGACGGCTCCTCTAGGAGCCGTCTGATCTGGGTCTACTCTGTTTGCAAATGCGTGAAAACACGTCTGCATGAGGGAAAGGGTTAAAATATAGAATATAACGATATTTATTGCCACTATTAACAAACAGCAGTGATTTGTAGCGTTTAACCCTTTCCATCATATAAACGCTTTTAAACAGAGAAGACCCAGATCAGACAGACCCTATAGAAACTGTCAGATCAGGGTCTACAGTTTGTTCAACCCTTTCCCCATTGAATATTCATATAAGAAATATTGACATCATGAATATTTATTACCTGAACTAGCTAGGTAGGCCCAGATCAGACAGCTCCTATAGAAACTGTCGGATCAGGGTCTACAGTTTGATCAACCCTTTCCCCGTTGAATATTCATGTAAGAAATATTGACATCATGAATATTTATTACCTGAAATTTTATATTGGCAGATGTTACACAATGTCATACTGTTTTGGTATTGGCAACAAGAGTGCCAGTGGGCACAATATACGCCCGTCGAGTTTTTGTTCAACATAAACTGGGGTTAACGTATTTGCTAAACTCAAATTCTAAGTCCAATTTTGCGGCCAAGTTTCAAGGTTGTAAATAGGCGTACTTTAACAAAAAACCTTAACCAAAAATTCTAAATTAAAAAAGGGCCATAATTGTGTCTAAATGCTTGACACTATATTTACTCTTGCCTACAGATGAAGCTTCTGATGGTGAACAAATGTTTTAAGTTTAAAAGCTTTATCTGAAAGGGTTATGTAAATAAGTGGACTTTAACCAAAACCTTAACCAAAAATTAAAAGTTAAAAAGCGTCATAATTATGTCAAAATGTTAGACAGAGTTATGTACTCTTGCCCACAGGTGAAGCTTGTGATAGTGAACAAGACTTATGTTCAAAGTTTAAAAGCTTAATCTGAAAGGGTTAACCAAAAATTCTAAGTTAAAAAGGGGGCATAAATCTGTCAAAATGTTGGACAGAGTTATGTATTCTTGCCTACAGGTGAAGCTTATAATGGTGAACAAGTGTTCCAAGGTTAAAAGCTTTATCTCAAAGGGTTATGTAAATAAGTGGACTTTAACCAAAACCTTAACCAAAAATTCTAAGTTAAAAAGGGGCATAATTCTGTCAAAATGCTTGACAGAGTTATGTACTCTTGTCTACAGGTGAAGTTTGTGATGGTGAACAAGTGTTCCAAGGTTAAAAGCTTTATCTCAAAGGGTTATGTAAATAAATGGACTTTAACAAAAACCTTAACCAAAAATTCTAAGTTAAAAAGGGGCATAATTCGGTCAAAATGCTTGACAGAGTTATGTACTCTTGCCTACAGGTGAAGGTTGTGACGGTGAACAAGTGTTTCAAGTTTCAAAGCTTTATCACAAAGTGTTATGTAAATAAGTGGACTTACAAAAATGTGTTCCACATAAATTGAGGTTAATGCAAATGCTAAACGCAAATTCTAAGTCCAATTGTGTGACCTTGACCTTGGATAAACAAACCAAGACTTGGCAGGCTACTGTAGCATGTCTAGATAAACATGGGGTTAAATTTGGGAAGGATCCACCAAGCAGAACTTGAGTTAGAGATGTAACAGACAGACAGAGAGGTTAACATTTTTGCTAAACACAAATTCTAAGTCCAATTGTGTGACATTGACCTTGGATAAACGAATCAGGACTTGGCAGGCTACTGTAGCATGTCTAGATAAACATTGTGGTTAAATTTGAGAAGGATCCACCAAGCGGAACTTGAGTTAGAGATGTTACAGACGGACAGACAGCGCCATTCCATAATACGTCCCGTTTTTTCAAACGGGCGTAGTATAAAAACTGTAGAGTCAGATCTATTATATTTTCTAAGAAGACAGAGCAGGTCCTGATCAGATGGTTTCTACTGGAGCCATCTGATCTAGATCTATTCTGTTTGCAAAGGCGTGAAAAAGTGTTTGAATTACGGAAAAGGATAACTCATTTTAATCTGTATGTTTCGTGAACTCTTCAAAATATGTTCTATGAATGAATACAATTTTTAGGGATAAATTTCATAATGAATTCTTTTGCAGATGTGATCTTTTAAAATAAAATTGTGAAGCAGACAATGCAGACCCTGATTATATGAAGCATTCAGCTCTCTGATCTGGGTGTTTGCTCATGTCCCTTTTAAGGGACACTTATGGCACACATTGGTAATTGCTTGTAAATCCAAAACTTAAGTTTGTTAGAAATACTTTTAACACAGTTCTGACCCTATTTCTGGCCCTTTCACAGACATTAGTCACTCATTTCCTACTCTGAAAGGGTTAGATGTTTAAATATAAGTGTACATGTACTCACAATAGGTTGATCATAGGTGGTTTGTTCTCCCGTCTTATCTCGGTGGCAGTTGCTTTTTGCAGTTTGAACACAGCAGTTATGGCAGCAGGCTCCACATGCTGAAAACACAGGGACATTTCTTTTTACATACTGTATTATCTCTAATAAACATCCCCAGGGGTTAGGGCTGAAACGGGTACAAATTTTCTACCCGGGTACCCGTTCTGCAATTACCCGCGGGTATCCGGGTACCCGATAATGCTATAGTATAGTAATGGTAAGTACCTACTGTAGTATCCTCCCTTGGTTGTTATTGGTTTCTTAAATGAAATATGAATCATTGCTTGAATTTCGGTAAAAAAAAGCAGCAACATGACGTAAACCTGACTGTTACAGATGTGCCAGGCCATGCATGGAATTGAGATCGTGTTAAAATGAAAGCAAAGTGCGTTGTACATAACTGGCGAAAGTGTAGGCTATTCCATCATTCTTTGGTTACATGTAGACTATATATTGATATTTTCCGTTGAGAAAGGGTTACACTAACAAATGTCATGGCTAATTCACGGCCACAAATTTGATTGGTTGATTCTCTCTGCCGAGCAACATTCGACACATTTACCACACGGAAACACAGCTATTTCTATATTCCGAACCCTTACAGAATACAACAAATAGTTACGAATGCACATTTACCAGTCGAATACGAGCAAACAATGTGTTAACGGAGGTTTGTTTAATATGTCTGTTTTTATGTTTAATTGCCTGTTCAAGCTTTATCTGCTCATAAACAAAATGGTGCTTGAATAAATGCTATCTTTAACGTGTTTTTAGCTTTCTTTCTTTCACTCAGTTACGAAAACTAACAATTAGATTCTGATAGATACGGGTAGTGATTTTGTACCCGGGTACCAGCCAATTTCTACCCGACCCGCGGGTACCCGGGTTCTCGTTTCAGCCCTACCAGGGGTGTAACATTTTTAATCCTTTACTCCATGAATATTCATGTAAAAAATAATTACATCATAAATAGCAATTAAAACTAGAAAACTGTGTTTGTAAAAAACAACGATGCCCCCATGAGGGTGCTTGCAATAGCTGCACATAAAATTCTAAGTCATTTGACCTTGACCTTGGGCTTGCGGACAACATGGGCTCGGTGCTCAATGAAAGTATGGATGGTGTTTAATGTGTATATGCAATTCCATGCCAATATATATAGCTATAGTGGTTAATGAGATATAAGAAAATGTTTTAATTTACTCATCTTATCTGGACCTAAGTCACTAGATTTGGACACAATTACTAAACAGTTTTTATTCACTTGCTAAATGTTTCACCCAAAATGAGAATTGGCATTTATAAATATATAAGCTTCTAGGGTTAATATAACCTTTCCCTTTCTACAAACACTTTTTCACACCTTTGCAAATAGAGAAGACCTTAAAGATCAGATGGCTCCTACAGGAACCGTCTGATCAGGGTCTGCTTTGTTTGCTTATGAAATATTATAGATTATGATTCTACAGTTTATGCATGTGTCCATGTGTCATTACTAAACCCAATCTAATTGATATTCATGAATAATAATGGAGTAATTTAGGGTTAACCCATTCTTCCATAGGCTATTTTTACATACAACTACTTTGAATAAATCTACCGAAAAGGAGCATTAACTAGAGAAAAGGATTTTTTTTAGAATTTTGTAGTTTGAAACCATTGTGATAAATAGAGCATTTGCTCCTAGAGGAGCAAATGCTCTATTTATCACAATCGTTTCAACAGGTGATTTTTACAGAGGTGTAGACAGGCGTATTTATGGAGGAAAGGGTTAAGTAGAAATTTACCAATAGAATACAAACGGCTCACAATAGTGAATACATGTAGAAATTGTAACACAACACTTATAATCACTTTGATTTTGCCACCAGATGTCACCATCCTTAGTGACATCATCAATTTATTCAATCCTTTACACCATAAATATGCCTTAATTAGTTAGTTAGGTCAGCATTATAAAACTGCAGTCAGTGAGTACTAATGAAGGAGTTACTAAGATTCTTGCATAATTATTCATTATGTAAAGGTTTACATAAGTACAAATAACAGTAACTGTTACTAACGAAAATTCCCTGACATGTATTTCATAAATGTCAATGAAAAAAACTTGTCAGTTAGATTCTACAATTAACCCTTTGCTCCATAAATTAGCCTTTTAAAGCCTTTTTTGTAACAGATTAGACCCAGATCAGACAGGAGCCATCTGATCTTGGTCTACTCTGTTTGCAAAGGCATTAATAGAAGTATTTATGGAGTAAAGGTTTATATAAACATGATAGCCATGAGTTCTGATGTTTAATGATTCCAAATATATTTGTCTGTGATCAAAATTAGCCATGTCATGTTATAGAGAAGAGATATAATTAAATTAAAGAGCTTTGAGCAAGCTCACATACCCCACACCGCCACGTGGTTCCACATGAAAGATTCTCTGAAATCGAACATCTACGACAGTTGTTAAAGCAAATTTGAGATAAATTGGTCAAGAAATGAAAGTGCTAGATGAGCAACAATGTATTATGATACATGGACTGACTGACAGACAGACGGGTCAAAAACTATAATTTTTATACCCCGAGCAACTTTGTTGCGTAGGATATAAATATGAATACCATTAACCCTTTCAACCCTGAATCTTCAAATTGACTCCATGTATTCCGAAATTAATATAAAAGGCCAAGCTCACTGTGAAGATTCAGGGATATTTTTTATGAAAAGTGTAACATGACAAACAGTGCTTAGGCCCTGATGAGAGGACTTCTGGAAATTCTCTTATCAAGGTCTACACTGTTTGCAAAGTACATTAGTGACTTACGTTCCCATACTGAAATGGTTAATCTAGAGTGTCCATAATTACACAAGATAGATAACCATATACTAGAAGTCAAGAATCGGTCAGGTCCCAAGGGCCATCATATAAGAATACTTACAGTGGGCACAAATTAAGTTAACAAATTTCCCTCATAGGCTATTTTAGACCTGACCTCTTTGAATAAATCTACCGAAAAGAGTCACTGATTTTTTATAATTGCTCATGATAAACTTTTTGCCATGTCAAACAGAGTAGAGTGATTTATAAAATTTAATCATTTATAACCCTTTCCCTCATGAATATTTATTCAAGAATTTGTGATTTTCATGAATATTCAATACCTGAATTAATTGATCAGTGGAAAAAATATTTTTTGCCATTTCAGAAAAGGGTCAACATTTTATAATTTATTAACCCCTTTCCCTTATGCAAACAGAGTAGACCCAGATCAGACAGCTCCCATAGGTGCCATCTAAACAGGGTCTGCTCTGTTTGCTTTCGACATGATATAGAACTGATTCTACAGTTTTTGTCAATGCAAAAAAAATTTCCTTGAAAAGTTCGCAGTTTAAAAAATTCAGCTAATTATATTCATGATGCCATTATTTCTTACATGAATATAGTCGGCAAATAGCTTGTGATATAACTAATGTTATTTGTTGTAAACCCGACTGAAAATAAAGCTTCTTGTATCTTAACCCTTTCCTCCATAAATACGCCTTTCTACGCCTCTGTAATAACCACTTCTTTAAACCATTGTGATAAATAGGAGCAAATGCTCTATTTATCACATTGGTTTCAAACTACAAAATTCTAAAATTTAACTTTTTTATTGTAAATGCTCCTTTTGGGTAGATTCATTCAAAGAGGCTGGGTCTAAAAATAGCCTATGGAGGAATGGCTTAATCAGGATCCTAATGAGATGCCAAGTTTCTCAGTGTATCATCTGGCTTCAAACTGTTTGTAAAGGCCATTATGACTTCACTCTATATATTACAGCTATAAGCATTTCACACAAAGCCATAAATTTGCTCTAAAGATGATGTCAAAGTTGACATTCTGATTTAATAGTTATTTGATCTTGCTATTCAAATAACACAGGAACTTTTCAATAGAAATTTTCATGAAATGAAAATCAATCAAGCACTACTATCAAATTTTCTTCTTTATATTGGCATCAGTTAGGCTATAAATAACTCAATTTTCTATACAACATTTAAATCATGAATAATATATTTAGATCATGACTCAATTTCTTAAATCAGGTCAGTAGGTCATTTTCTCTGTGCCGATTCCATCAAAAGAAGAAAACCAATTAAAAGATGAAATCTTTTTTCTGCCCTCCTTTTTTCTTTCAAAGTGATAGTAAATGATTACACCCATGCCTTGGAATGCAGAAAACGAGTGTCCAGGCATATGTAGACCCAGATCATTCAAATCCTCTCAAAAGTTAAACCTATTTATACTGAATGGACCCTATCGTTAAACAATGGTGAGCATGAAATGGATTAATATTAAGCTGCTAACATTTCCTGAACTACAGTAAAGTGTTGCTAATACAACCACTCAAAGGAAGTATAATTCTGGATTTTTAAAACAGTTGGTACTTTAATACACTGGACATAGTTGTGCAAAACGTTCTGATAGGAGATTTTTCCACTACTTTTGTCCTGCATTGTGCAATCACCTGCTTGTACATACTCCTGTATCAATAAATCATATGGTCACATTTGCGAGACTACTATACATTTATCATGCTTCCCAACTTTTTTTGACTCTCAAGAGGGGTTTTCATGATTTCTAAGAGGGAGATTTGGGGTTTCAAGAGGGAGATTTTCGCGTCGCGACATTTTTCATTGATTTTGTTATACTACATTTATTTCTAGTGTTGTAAATGAAGGAAACAGCACAGCTTCTTTTTTTAATATTGTTTAAATTTGTTACATAATTTTGTTTCTCCAAACCAGGCACCAAAGAATAATTATAATATTTTTTTTTTTAATATAACAAAACAAAAGATATACTGACTTAATCCATTGAACCCCAGTGAGGCATATGCAGAGTACCTGTGAATAAAAAGTATACTTATGGAAACAGAGTTGAACCACACCAAATGACAAATACATAAGCCCCCTGGATATGGGTCTGCACTGTTTGTAATTATGCAATTCATTATCAAACACACACAAAATGACTAGGCTAATTGGGAACTTGCATTGTCCTTTTGAACATTCAGGGGGTTATGAGTTAGTAGTTAAACTTTAGTCAGTTCAAGTTAGTTACTGCAAACATTTAGCAGTCAAAGAAATGTTAAAATCCGAAAAGGTCAAGGGTCCGTGTTTTAGCCCATATCAACAATCTTCGCGAAAACCAATGACATTTCAAATTTATATTGTGATTATTTTTCTAGGGTATGAAATGGTAGAAAATATTTCATGGTGTTTTTAATTACATCTTTAGTGTCCTTATCATTAATTATATTCATAAAAAAAGCAACTTTGTGCACAAATTAACTCCATGAAGATCAGTCAAGTGGGCTTTTTCGAAGTGTTTCTGCCCATTGAAACAACGAGGCCAAGCACAGCAGTCAGTAACATGGAAGCAGAGAAGCATTTTTCTATGTCTTATATCTTAATTATGAAAATAGAATTTCTGTTATAATTGAATAAAGTCTTTGTCCAAGTTACCAAACAATGTTGGAATGTGCATCACTAGGATAGCCAATTACGACATCATGACCGATTACGACATCATGACCAATTTCTGGTATAAACAAATGGCTGTTTGTTATCAAACGTTTACGGTTGAGTGGCTATCTGTGAAAACTCTAATAGTAGGGATACCATCTGGACCACCTGGGGCTAATCCTTTGACACGTTCATGAGGGTAATTCTGAAGAGCAAACAAGATATTTTCTGACCTCTGCTAAAGATTTCAAATTTTCAATACACCCAATTTCGATTATTTTTTTCAAATCGGGTTTTTAGTCAAATGATCGGGTTGATCGGGATTTGTCTTCTGAATCGGGAGACTCCCGACGAAATCGTGAGAGTTGGGAAGCATGATTTATAATTATTTCATTATCTTTGAGAATAGATTTAATCTAATAACTCAGAGTCAGTCCCTGGTACCACTGTTTGACAGAGTTTTCAACTCTGCATGCTAGTGGTGAATATGTGATATTACCTAAACAAATTGTTTGGGGCCTGATGATGTTAACTTAAACAAAGTGTTTAGACCGGATGATGATAACCTAAACAAAGTGTTTGGGGCCAGATGATGATAACTCAAACGACCTAAACAAAGTTTTTGGGGCTAGATGATGATAACCTAAACAAAGTGACTCAGAGGCCAGATGATGATAACCAAAACAAAGTGTCTGAGGCTAGATTATAACCTAACCAAAGTGTCTGAGGCTAGATGATGATAACCTAAACAAAGTGTCTGAGGCTAGATGATGATAACCTAAACAAAGTGTTTGAGGCTAGATGATGATATTTTACCTAAACAAAGTGTTTGCGTCCAGATGATATGCTTAGTCTAGTAACACTGTTTTTTCATGACTGTATGTCTGAATAGATATTAACCCTTTCCTTGTTCAATATTCATGTAAGAAATAATAGCATCAAAAGTATCTATTAGTTAAATTTTATTATTGAATAATTATGTAATCAGGATTATTTTTTCGGTATTTGTAGAACTGCTGAGTCATATCTATTATAATTCCATAAGTAAGGTAAAGTACCTAGTTATAGTCTACTTTCAGTCCGAATGACTGCTCAGCGGACTGTACATAAGCAAACAGAGCAGACCCTGATCTAACAGCTTCTACAGAAGCCATCATGATCTGGGCCTACTCTGCTGTCAAAAGCATTTACATGAAAAAAAGGGTCAACCTTTTAACCCTTTCCCTGTTCTGTATTTAGGCCAATTAACAGTACCTACTGAATATTCATTAACAAAATATTTTAAAGAATTCTTGAAAGTGGAACATTGTAGACATTTTAGAAAGTAAAGAAACAGATCTATCAAATTCTAATAGCAAACAGAGTAGAACCTGATCAGACGGCTCCTCTAGGAGCCGTCTGATCTGGGTCTACTCTGTTTGCAAATGCGTGAAAACACGTTTGTATGAGGGAAAGGGTTAACTCATAAAATCATTTTACACGCCATTGCAAGCAGAGTAGATCCAGATCAGATGGCTCCTGTACGAACTGTCTAATCAGGGTAAACTCTATTTGCTTATGAACTTCTATCTGATTCTACAGTTTCTACCATGGCCAAATGTTTAAAAATATTCACGATGTCTTTGTTTCTTACATCAATATTCATGAGGTAATGGATTAAAAAAGACATAATGAATATAACTCACAAGTCATGAACTTTAACCCATTCCCGTATAGGCTATTTTTAGATCCAACCTCTTTGAACAAATCTACCGAAAAGGAGCATTTACTACTAAAAACGAAAATTTTAGAATTGTGTAGTGTTGAAACCATTGTGATAAATAGAGCATTTGCTCCTATGGAGCAAATGCTCTATTTATCACAATGGTTTCACAAAGCGACTTTTACAGAGGCGTCAAAAGGTGTCTATATGCGGGAATGGGTTAATAATGGCTTTTTCTGGCCAATGTAACATGTAAATATCCAGTACAGTAGACTCTAAACCAGAAGAACTTGGATACTTTTAGGTAAATGGCTGCTTAATGCAGGGTGAAAGTCATGCAGAAAGCTCCTCTGGGAGCTTTCTGCATAAATTTCACCCTGCATTAAGCTGCCATCTGTCTCCAAGACCAATAATTATACATAATTTAAAATCAACTGTACAAGAAAAAGAATAGGTAGCAGGTAAGTCGAGTAAAACAAACGATCAACGGCTGTTACAGTAAAGACGATTTTATCCACTTCCAAGAAAAAGAATCTGTTACAGTAAAGACCATTTTATTCACTTCCAAGAAAAAGAATAAAATGTATGATGACACTTGAAGTTGATAATTTATTGCTGACAATGGTTGATAATGAACAGTTAACCCTGTACCTATTAATGCCTCTTTTTGAGCCTTTGCAAACAGCAGACCCAGATCAGATAGCTAGAGATGATACAATTTTCCAGTGTTGTGCCTAGGGCAAGCCTGGGAGACATTTGCCTATCTTACAAGACCAGTTTCCCTTAAAAATTAAGACCTGTCCATTGACTTACAATAGGAAACGGTCCGCAACCTCAAATTGTCCCCTGAAATATTTAGACTAAGGACCTAGACACAATACTGTATTTCTTACATGAATATTTATTAGGTTATGGGTTAACCCTTTACTCCATGAATATTCATGTAAGAAATAAGGACATTATGAATATTGATTAGATTAGTTTTGATAATGGCACATGGACACAGGAATGTTTGGGCATGGTAGAAACTGTAGAATCATATGTATATCATTTCGTAAGCAAACACAGCAGACCCTGATCAGGCAGCTCCTATAGGAGCCGTCTGATCTGGGTCTACTCTGTTTGCAAAGTCGTAGAAAGGCATATTTATGAAGTAAATTGTTAACACTGATATCTGCTGGCAGATTCTAGAAGAGATATAGTTTTGTGGATTCATATTGGTTCATTAAGTAATTGATACATATTTATTACCATATTGAATATCACAAAAACTCTTTCAATAAATAATATTTGTACTTGTTTTTGAAATAATTAATTTTCAGGGGCAGTAAAAGGAAGCAAATTTTCCTCCTAGATACTGTAATGAAATGAGGTTTTAGCTGTCAATTGGTGTACTGGCTGTGTACACATTCTGATCCACCCACTTTATTAATAACTGCTCCAAATTATTGTTTGGAAATATTTTAGCCTTGCACCAACAGTGGTTGTTTTTTAAATGTGCTTCTGGAATTATTGCATTTTATAAGCACTTAACCTGAAGAATTACTGCAGTAAAGTCTTGCTAACGTGTCACTCACAGACAGTGTAGTCATTTAGATGATTGGGCTCCTACAATTAAGTTCCTAGAGAATCAGGATCTGCAACGTTTGTCATGCAATTTTTTTTTCAAATAATCCATGTTATTGCTGAATGGACTCTTTCATTAACACTTTCCTCCATAGGCTATTTTTAGACACAACCTCTTTGAATCAATCTACCGAAAAGGAGTATTTACTAGAGAAAAGGAACAGTTTAGAATTGTGTAGTTTTAAAACCATTGTGATAAATAGAGCATTTGCTCCTATAGGAGCAAATGCTCTATTTATCAAAATGGTTTCATAAAGTGACTTTTACAGAGGCGTTACTAAGAAAGGCGTATTTATGGAGGAAAGGGTTAAAACAATAAAAGGTCATGGACCACTTTAAAAATTGAAATTTGGAATAAACATAGAACAGGGAAAGGGTTAACAGGGATTCATTCTTTCTACACTATGGCAAACAGTTTGAATACAGATGAAATGCAGAGTAACTTGTCTTATCATCTCGATCAAAACTGTTTGACACATGTATTTTATTTTGTTGAAGAATTAGAAGATGGCGAACTTAAATTGTTCAAATGGACAAACCATTTTTGCACACTAAATGCTACTTAGTTAGCTAATGGCTGGCAGCAGTGACCTAAATATTCCTACATTCTTGAGCGGCTCATTCCAATTATAGAAAGAATCATATTCCTGGCATCAAGGCTGGGTAACTGATTGAATGCTTGTCAAAACCTTACTTAACTACGGTTGAATCGATTTTTATCAAGTACATTTGAACTTGGATATCTCAAAGTTAGATAACTCAAACTTCGTGATAACTCGAAGTAAAAGTTTGGTCCTTCCAAAATTGTTCTAAAAGGTTACATCACTATGCATATCTAGGAAAACATGTGACAGCTTAATGCAGGTTGAAAGTAATGCTAAGAGCTCCTACAGGAGCTTTTAACATTACTTTAGACATGCATTAAGCTGTTAACTTGAGAAATTGTCCAGATCAGAAATCGTATGACTCAAACCTTTTTTATCTCGAAGTAATTTGTATGGTGCCTTGAATTTCCAGATATTGAAGCTGAACAGTAGTTTAAGTTATCCTAGTTTAGTTCTATGCAACCTATGTGAGCTACCATCTCATGAATATTCATATAAGAAATCATGACATCATGAATATTAATCACCTGCTCCTATACAGAATATTATGTATCATAGATATATTTTTACAAGGTCCCATAAATCTGGCAAAAATATTCAGAACATAATTATATTCCCATCATTATCTTCATCTTGACAGATGTTGATCATCTATGAAAGTTTGAAGTAAATCCTCCCATTGGCGTATGAGAAGTCGGACATACAAGATTTGTGGGAGGTATGTACTGGCGGATGTACAGACAGACAGATAGATGGACACGAGCAAGACTATATGCCTCCCTGGGGCGACCCTAAAAAATCTTACCTTCACATTTTTTTCCAACTTTACCAGTCCCCCAGATGAAATCATTACCTGAAAATATACAAATACCAGTCTTAGACACAAGTTTTTATACACATGCAACTAAGGGGTACATAAAAACGTTGAGTTACTCAGCATTTCAACAGCATCCAAACCATTTGCTTTGGTTATCAAAAATATACCACTAGCGTGGAAACCCTTTCCCTAATGAACATTTATGCATGAAATGATCATTTCATTAATTATTCATTAGATCTAACTTATAGTTTACAACTAAAAATTTAAAAGGGAATTACTGGCTTAGACAAAAAATGTATGATCAGATCTACATAACTTCATAAGCAAACAGAGCAGACCCAGGTCAGGCAGCTTCTATAGGAGCCCTCTGATCTGAGCCTTCTCTCGTTTGCAAAAACATGAAAAGGCCTTTATAAAGGAAATGAATAAAATCCATTTTAGCTAGCCTAAAGTACAGTTGAATCTTCATCAGGTAACATTATTCTTGTATCATGCCAATAAATCATGGCATTACTCAAATTGTACTAAGTATTCAGAAACCCAATCTCCAGTCTCAATGGGTTTATAAAGATAAATACTTAGTGCCAAAGCACTATTTTTTTTAACTTTAACCCTTACTCCAAAAATGGTAAATCAAATACCCTTTTCAACACCCTTGCAAACAGAGTAGACCCAGATCAGGCAGCTCCTGTAAGAGCCATCTGATCAGGACTATTGTTCACTTTTGGAAATATATAGATATGATTCTACAGTTTCTGTCATAGCCAAAAAGTTACTGTGTTCATGAGGTAATGGGTTAAAGCTGCTTGAGAATTGTGGATACTGGAGCGTTCACAACTTTGAATGGAAGACAGACGACATAATATTATAGACATTAACCCTTTGAATGCAGGACACATATGCCCGGTCATTTGTATACAGTGAAGACCCAGATCAGACAGTTCCAATAGAAGCCCTCTCATCAGGGTTTGCACTGCTGTCAGTCAAAATCCCCTAGCAAGTTTAAGCCTTTCATATTGAGTGGACTATATAATGTTAACACATTATTCCCTTAAGTGACGCATTTTTGCGCATCTATAAAAGTCACTTTATGAAACCATTGTGATAAATAGAGCATTTGCTCCTATAGGAACAAATGCTCTATTTATCACAATGGTTTCAAACTACAAAATTCTAATTTTTTCCTTTCCTGTAGTTAATGCTCCTTTTCGGTAGATACATTCAAAGAGGTTGGGTCTAAAAATAGCCATGGAGAGAATGAGTTAAACACTGATGGGTTATTCCACTCTGAAAAGTCAGTGTTGAAAGGGTTAAAGTTTCATTTATCTACAAAACAGATCAAACAATATGATAGTTTTCTTCAAGCTAAAACACATTATGCCATTCAGAATTGATCATCAGGTACAAAACATATTATTATTACCACAAATTTTGCTAAACACCATGCCTGCTAGTCTAAGTAATAGCAGTCTGAAGAAAGTTACACTGTCTGATCAGTTTTTCAAAACTGATTATGCATTCATGCAAAGGTCCAGAATTTAAACATTTTCAAGAATAGCTGCTGCTTTATTTCCCCATCAACCCTATACTGTGACCACTTTTTAGAATCCCTATACTGTGACAACTCTTTAGAATCGTCTCTTCGAGGCGATTCTAAAGAATGGTCACAGAATATGGTTTGGTGGGTAAATGACAATTTAAGTATTTGGGTACACACCATTACCTGTAGATACTGATCATAAACCTCATTAGTTTAGATGTTGATGTGAAATCAAATTAATCTTTCTGCAGTTTCTAATATGGTTCAAAATATTTCCGAAACTCTTCACTTATTCAAACACTGTGTGGTAAAGAATTAAAGTTCAGATTACAACAGACAGAATCGATCAAAGAAACATAAATCATGATATAATGAACCTATTAACTTATAAAATATCCTCTTAATGGGCGGAATACCCGCTATAGTCAAGGTTTCTAGACGACCTGCTCCAATTTCCTATCATTTGTAAAGATTATGTCTTCCAAGTAAATTGCTGACCATGGCATTTTGATAACAATGTCCTGATCATTTTCAGAGTTTACTCCATTACTAAGAGACATTTTTGGCACCTTTGCAAACAGAGTACACATAGATCAGACGGCTTCTGATGGAGATGTCTGATCAGGATCTACTCTGATTGCTTATGATAGCAGAGTAAAGGGTTAAGTTGTCCCTTTTCCTCATACAAAATGCTTTTTAACGCCTTTGCAAACAGATGACTTCTGTAGGAGCTGTCTGATTAGGGTGTCCTCTGTTGGCTTATGAAATTATAATACGACGGGTGTCTGCCATGGTCAAAATTTCCTGTATTCATGAGCCGCTATAAAGATATACCTTTTAAAGCCTTTCCCTGTTCGATGTTTATTTCATTTTTCAGTACTTACTACATATTCATGGCCAAAATAGTTATATTGAAATATGGAAGGTGGAACATTGTAGCCATTTTAGAAAGTCAAGACAGATATTTCAAATTCTATTAGCAAACAGAGTAGACCCTGATCAGACGGCTACCCTAGGAGCCGTCTGATCTGGGTCTACTCTGTTTGCAAATGCGTGAAAACACGTTTATATGAGGGAAAGGGTTAAAGCCTTTGGAAACAGAGTTGACCTAGGTCATGGTCAAGGTCACAGAGACACCAATGTAGTATATGACACTTCGCCTTCTGAGAATGCACCCTCACTAGAAACCCTAACCCAAGTGATTGAGGCTATCTTGTCCAGACAAAATCCTGATTGAAGGACAGACATAAGGATGGATGGACAGATTTTGGGTGGACAGACAGAGGGAAGGATAGATAGATGTATAGAGTGCAAACTTATAGTCCCTCTCCAGTGGCCAGAGGGGGACTAAAAAGTATGAATGTTACGGCACTTGAAAGCTTTTATATGAACACGAAGTAAATAAATCTTCAAAGATTGTAGTCTATTTCAGCCGATTAAAAAACTTTACAAGAATCTTGAATTATTTGGAAGCTGATGAGACAATGACTGTGTTCCTCATTGTCTGGTAACTTTGTGAACAGAAACAATAGACTCAGTCCGTACAAATCACAGTCAATCAAGCCACTTTACCCTTTCCCTGTTCTATGTTTATTCAAAATTTCACTACCCACTGAACATTGATGGACAAAGTAGTTATAATGAAATATTATTTTAGTACACATTGTAGCCATTTTAGAAACTAAAGAAAAAGATCTATCAAATTCAATTAGCAAACAGAGCAGACCCTGATCAGATGGCTCCTACAGCAGCCATCTGATTTGGGTCTACTCTATTTGCAAATGCATGAAAAAGTATTTATATGAAGTAAAGGGTTAACATGTTAAGATGTACCATATTTCCCTACAGTTTAGGAGAGCCAAAATCCACTCTCAGATTGTAAAATTGTAGAGGTCGATTCAGCACCAATATGGTAACTTTTAATCCTTTCAACCATGAATTTTCAGAGTGGAATAGTCCATCAATGTTTAACTACAGAGTCCACTCAGTAAAAAAGCTTATGCTTGCTAGAGGATTTTGAATGACAAACAGAGCAGACCCTGATCCGTTTCAGGGCTCCTCTAATCTGGAACACAACTGTATGCTGCAATATTTCAAAAGATCATCTTTCATCCAATTTCTTATAAATTTCCGTCTGAGCTTCAGGATGCAGATGATTGAGATACTATATAAGTGACTTGGCATCTCATCTGGATAAAAGCTGTTTGCAAGGGTATTAACTTAAGAATTCACCACTGGTGTACAAAGAGTTAAATGAAACTTACGGAGTTACAAAAAGAGTCGACTCTAATCAAACTCCTTAGCAACAGTTTGATCTGGGTCTACACTACTTAAAGAGGAGGTCCCTACGTACAATGAACCAATATTTCCAATAATATCATAAAACTTGGTTTTCGTTATGCTCAATCATTATTATGAAGATTGTCAATTTGAACTTATATCGAAAAATTCCTCTGTGATACAAAATACAGTATAACGGCGTTATTTCGACTCTCGTTTTTCCGAGATACCCGCTTATTCCGAAGGAATGTTGAGGTCCCGGCTCAAATTCTATCAAATCTCATTGAAAATACCTGCATTAATCCGAAGAGCGATAATCCGAAAATTCGAGCATGTTTGCTGGTCCCTCGGATCATTCTGGTTCCCTTTATTGATTGTTTAATTCGAGCACAGTGTTTTCCCACCTCCGAGGTAATTATTCACACCTTCTCGATACGTTGTCGTGACCTTTTGAAAGATCCGTCTATGGGGCATTAGATCTTCCAAATGTGTGAATAACACATTCATTGAATGCAGACTTTACTTTGGTGTAAATAATGATGATAATTTAATAGACTGAAGTCTTAATAAACAAAGAGTCACACTCATCATTTGCATACGTTTGCAAACGTGTAGTGCTTTTTCAGTACCGCTAAATGTGTGCCATATAACGTCTTTATGCTTTAAATTTTGTAATAGTGCAGTGCTTTTCGTGTAATGCTTTGAAATTCGCAATATTTTTGCTACTTTTAGACAGTCTCGTTCATGCAGACTCTTGCTACGAGAGATGAACGAGAATAACTATGTCAGACGAAAAAAGCCGAGTGTTCCGGTTATTAATTAATTTGGTCACTCGCCCCAATTTTCCTTACTACGAAACAGCACGAGAACGAAACGAAAATGTTTGTTTGTGCACTCAACTCAGTACCAACAACTAAATTAATGTCGGCAAATGGAAAAATATGCAAAATAGACGACATAACGCTATACGCTACGATTATTCTAGGTATATGTCTAAATGGTTTGAAACAAGTTTTGAGTTTATTGTGAAGGGTCCGACGAACGGACCCAAACAAATTATACTGAAACTTCGGTCGCCGATGTGAATGGTGTTTTCTGTTATCAC
Organism: Azorinus chamasolen; assembly: GCA_963576725.1. Lineage (NCBI taxonomy): Eukaryota > Metazoa > Mollusca > Bivalvia > Cardiida > Solecurtidae > Azorinus > Azorinus chamasolen. The sequence goes on along the minus strand of OY755243.1, from coordinate 50,500,126 downwards.
TTATATAAGGAAAGAATCGATGAATTATATATGCATTGAAGTTTATGATAATGTTAAAACAGTTTACTGTGAAGAAATACGCTTCCTCTTGCTCTTGGAAATGACATAAAATGCTCTCGGTTCTTTCGAGCATCGCGATAATCCGAGGCTTTTGCCGATTCCCGATGGTGCTCGAAATATCGCCAATATACTGTAAACCGACTTCACCAATACTTATAAATATTTTTTGTTCTACAACAAAGTATTATCGGCCTTTTCCGTTCAAATTTTCCGCGTTTTGCCGATGATCACCCGATCTCTCCATTGTTTACATAATGGCTTTTTTTCGGAAGTGGTGGGAGAGACAAGATTAGCGTGAACAGATATGAAACTAAAACCCGACCTGAATGAACATGAAACATCGGAGAATAAAATCGGGATCGTCAATGTCAAACATAATGTTTCGTCAATTTCAACGTTTATTCTATAGGTTTTCTTGCGATAAACTACTTTCAGCATATTAACATGTGAGTTTTGTATATTTTAGGTATTTTTGAAATGCTTCGAATGTAGGGAAGTTTCTCTTTAAGTATAAAGTGTAATTATGGTACTTATCCCTTGCCTTCATAATTTTTTTTATAAACATGTTTTCACACATTTGTAGAAATAGACCTAGATCAGACAGCTCCTATACGAGTCATCTGATTAGAGTCTGCTGTTTGCTAATGGAATTTGAAAGTTCTGTTTCTTTACTTTCTTTAATGGCTATAGTGTTCTACATTCCATGCATATAAACGGCATTATAACTATTTTGGGCATGACTATTTAGTAGTTATTGAAATTTGGAATAAATTTGGAATAAACAAAGAACAGGGAAAGGGTTAACCCTTTCCCTCATATAAACGTGTTTTCACGCATTTGCAAACAGAGTAGACCCAGATCAGACGGCTCCTAGAGGAGCCGTCTGATCAGGGTCTGCTCTGTTTGCTAAAATAATTTGATAAATCTGTTACTTTAATTTCTAGAATGTCTACAATGTTCCACCTTCCATATTACTTTATAACTATTTGTTAGTGAATATTCAGTAGGTATCAAAATTTGGAATAAACATAAAACAGGGAAAGGGTTAAGTCAGCACTCCAGGCGTCAGTCAGTCTAATATGGGACCAGTGCATGTCATATATAAGGGATAATTAAGTCTTTGCATGTTTAGTAATTTTGTCGTCTGCTCAATTGTCACCTTCTGCTCAGTTGTCACAAGCAACATTTTCAAAAGGATTAACTTTCTTTTTGACTTTCTGTTGAGCCTTGAGTGACAAACAGTCTGAATCCCAGATCAGGCCAAATATTTTGTGGGGCCTGTTCTGGATCCAACCTGTTTGTATAGGTCATAAATGACAGAAGAATTCACTGCTAGCATGCAAACAGTTAAGTCACCAGGCTTATGGCCGATATTGCCCAATCTACATGACCTGACAGCATATCTGACAAACCTACTCGTCAACCTCCTGTGAAAAATCACACACGAAATGCATTTGAATGTCAGACAATCTCAAACTGCAATGGCATAAATGTCCACCAGATAAATGATGGCATGCTTCAAGAAATCTGAACTAATTACCCCCTTTCCCTGTTCTATGTTTATTTCAAATTTCAATTCCTACTGAATATTCATAGACAAAATAGTTATAATGAAATACAGAACATTGTAGCCATTTTAGAAACAGATCTATCAAATTCCAATGGCAAATAGAGCAGACCCTGATCAGATGGCTCCTACAGGAGCCATCTGATCTAGGTATACTCTGTTTGCAAATGTGTGAAACGGTGTTTATATGAGGGTAGGGTTAAAGATTGGGAACAGCCCTGAGTTTTCAACATTAATTGTTACACTGAGCAACTGAACAGCTGCCAAACAGAATCGAATGATTAACTGAATGAAATTTGAACACAGAGGCCAAGATAACATGTGTAAAGAAAAGCATTTTAAAGAAGAGCTCCTTTTTTTCCCCACCAAACCTTACGTTGTGATAAATTTATGAAATAGTCCCTCCAAAACAATCAAAAAGAGTGATCAGGACATAAACATTTTGTGGAGAAATGATAATTTTCGTATCTAAATTGTAACATATCAGTGTATCTATTGCTCTGTGAACTTTGAAAAGGTATGAAAAAGTGTTTATATGAAGGAAAGGGTTAAAACAAATCTTGCTTATTGTCACTTTTCTGCTGAGTTGTCACAATTCATCTGGCTGAAATAAAACCTGTCACGACCTACAAACACCATTTTCATCCTTAGTGATACTGAAAAAATGATAATCGTGACCTAATGTAAACATTTACACTCAGACTGGGAGGTCAACTAATTTATAACTCTTTCCTTCAAGCATTTCGAGGGCTTGGTGGAAAACTATTCTAACTCCTTCACTTTAGTGAAGGAGTTAGAATAGTTTTGCACCAAGCCCTCGATTTGCAAACAGAGTAGACTCAGACCAGGGTCTGCTCTGTTTGCTTTTGACATGATATAGACTTGATGATACAGTTTAGTTTTTGTCAAAGCAAACAATTCCCTTGAAAAGTTTACACTATGAAATTTGAGCTAAAAAATGTTCATGTTGTTATTACTTCTGAAATGAATATTGAATGGGGAAAGGGTTAATAGCATGTTTATTATCAGGAACTTAAATGTTTGAAAACAACAGTTTTTAGAAAAGAAATGGAAGAAAAAAATTCACAGAAAATTACTGACAATGTTTGGTGATGACATTTATTTAGCTGATAAACAAATGAAAAGGTTGACAGCAATTGCATTAACCCTTTACTCCAAATAAACGCCTTTTCAAGCATCTGCAAACAGGGCAGACCCGGATCAGACAGCTCCTATAGGATAGAGCCATCTGATCAGGGTCTGCTCTTTTTGCTAGTGGAATTTGAAAAATCTGTTTCATTTACTTTCTAAAATGGCTACAATGTTCCACCTTCCATATTTCATTATAACTTTTTTGTTCATGAATATTCAGTAGGTATTGAAATTTGGAATAAACATAGCACAGAAAAAGGGTTAAGTAAGTCCATGTCAGAGCATCAGTGTTAGAACTGTTCAAGACTATTTAGATAGAAGTTTAATTACAAGTAAACTTAATGATAGGATATGGCCAAGGGATTTTTTGGCTATGGCAAAAACAGTAGAATCATATCAGAAGCAGAGTAGACCCTAATCAGATGGCTCCTATAGAAGCGGTCTAATCTGGGTCTACTCTGTTTGCAAAGGCATAGAAAGACGTATTTAGATGTACAAAAAGATATATTGGCCAATCTTAAATATAAATTCTTACACATCCTTATGCAGTTTACGTATGCATCATACAATTTAAAACTTAACCCATTTCCTCATATGCTATTTTTTAGATCCAACCGTTTTGAATAAATCTATCGAAAAGGAGCATTAAACTAAGAGAAAAGGAAAATTTTAGAATGCTCTATTTATCACTATGGTTTAATGAAGTGACTATTACAGAGACGTAGAAAGGCGTAATTATGGAGGAAAGGGTTAAACGCTTTTTCTCGCATTTTCAAGAAGAGCAGGTCTAATCAGGTCTTTCTTTGTCTTTGTTTGCAATACAATCTTAGAATTAACCATTTCCCTCACATAAATGCTTTTTTTTATAGCCTTTGCAAGCAGAGTATACCCAGATCAGACAGCTCATATAGGAGCCTTCTAATCAGGGTCTTCATCTTTTTCTTATGAAATTATAATATATCTGACCCTACTTTCTATTACTACCAAAACATTCTGTTTACATTATGTCATCATTAAAATTCAGCTTAACCCTTTCCCTTATATAAACGTGTTTTCATGCATTTGCAAATAGAGTAGACCCAGATCAGACGGCTCCTAGAGGAGCCGTCTGATCAGGGTCTACTCTGTTTGCTAATAGAGTTTGATAGATCTGTTTCTTTGCTTTCTAAAATGGCTACAATGTTCCACCTTCCATATTTCTTTATAATTATTTTGTCAATGAATATTCAGTAGGTATTGAAATTTGGATTAAATATAGAACAGGGAAAGGGTTAATAAATAATCATGATGTCATTATATCTTACATGAATATTGAATAGGGAAAGAGTTAATTAATTATGAGGAAAAAAACTGGTTTTCCTGATATACGCTACAATCAAACAATAAGGCTAGATGCCTGGTAACAGGTTATGACCTATATTTTTTTTTATGTCCTGATAAGAGCTGTGACAGTAACCTACATTTGTTCCTATTTATAGCACACGTACATAGCAATATGGTTTATGCAGTCGTCCACAGATTGACAATGGAAAGTAAAAACGCTGAAGATCCAGATAAAATTTTAATATAAACTTATCAGTTTCTATGGGGATGAAATGTTACAGGTAGCAATATTGTCTTCCAATTTATTTAGAAACAAAAAATTAGTTCAAACTTCAGCATTTATAGATTTGTGAGTCAGTAATGTTTTACTACCATTTGAAGGATACAAAAGTTGATGTTTGACATCCTTATCCATGTGACAGTTCTCTCTTCTCATGCATAGCGCGCCTTCAATGGTATTTACAAACAGCTTGGATCCAGATGAGACGCCGAATAACTCGGCGTCTCATCAGGATCCAAGCTGTTTGACACTCGGTCAATAGTTTATCAAAAGTTTGTCCAAATAAGAAGTCAGTAACAAGTTAAGCAGATCAGAGATTGAGCAAACACTTTTTTTTTCAACATGAGAAGGGTTAAGAATATTATAAAGACCTGGAAAAGAAGATGTGCCTTGTAACATGTGAGCTTATCTGACATTTATACGAGGAACCGCCTTAACAGAAGCATGAAATGACATACTTTTTGTTCCAATCCATGAAACATCACAGCTTGTACATATCATTAACCCTTTACTCCATAGGTACACCTTTTAACACCTTTGAAAACAAAGCAGATCCCGATCAAACAGCTCCAGGAAGGAGCTGTCTGATCTGGGTCAGTGCTCTGTTTACAGATCGGATTCTTATGTTTCTTTCATGATCAAACTTCTGTTTGTTAAACCAATTATCCCTTTCCCTCATATAAACGTGTTTTCACGCATCTGCAAACAGAGTAGACCCAAATCAGACTACTCCTACAGGAGCCGTCTATCAGGGTCTGCTCTGTTTGCTAATAGAATTTGAAAGATCTGTTTCTTTACTTTCTAAAATGGCTACAATGTTCCACTTTCCATATTTTATTATAACTATTTTGATCATGAATATTCAGTAGGTATTGAAATTTGGAATAAACATAGAACAGGGAAAGAACAGGGAAAGGGTTAAACCATTATAAAATTCCATCTTATTAATATTCATGATGTCGTTATTTTTTACATTAATGGAGTAAAGGGTTAAGATGTCATCTGCCTTAAAGGATAAGAAATAACCTGATTCACCCTTTCCCTCACATAAACACCTTTTCACCAAGTAGTGATGTATGTGCCATCCGATCAAGGTCTGCTCTGTTTGCTTATGAAATTATACAGATCGGAAATTCTACCATTTCTGCTATGGCAAAGTCCATTTTAAGAATTAATCTAATTAATATTCATGATGTCATTATTTCTTACATGAATATTCAATCAAGATTATAATTATGTTATCCCTTCACTCCATAAAATTTACACCTTTTAATGTTGACCAAGATCAGACGGCTCAAAAAGTATAGTAATGTATGTGCCATTGTAGAAAATAATTCATGTTATTATTTCTTTACATAAATAATCATCATGTAAAGGATTTAATTGTTTACTCCATAAATATGCGTTTTATGCCTTTGTAAATGCCTTTGCAAACAGAGTAGACCCGGACCAAGACTTCTCCTATAGGAGCCATCTGATCAGGGTCTACTCCATTTCCTTATGGAATAATATACAGTTGAACTTCGATAACTTGAACTTCAAGGGACCATACAAATTAGTTCGAGATAACAGAAGTTTGAGTCATCCGATTTCGAATCTGAACAATTTCTCAAGGCCATAGCTTAATACAGGTCTAAAGTAATGCTGAAAGCTCCTGTAGGAGCTTTCAGCATTACTTTAGACCTATATTAAGCTGTCACATGTGTTTCTAGATATCTGTAGGGATACATTATTAGAGCAATTCTGTATTGTAAGTTTTGGAAGGACTGAACTTTTTTTTGTTCGAGTTATCCCGATGTTCGAGTTATCCGAGTTCGAGATATCGAAGTTCAACTGTACATGTTGATATGATTCTGCAGTTTCTGTCATGACCAACTATTCAGGTGTTCATGTACCATCATAAAAAATAATCTACCATACTTAATATTCCTGATATTATTATTCCTGACAAGAATACTCATGTACATGTATAGTTAATTAGGGTTAAAAGGAGATTGGAACAAACAATTTCAAGGAAAGGATGTGGGCAGGAATTAGCCCTTTCCTTCATACAATGGAATTTGACAGATATGTTTCTGTTTCTTTCTAAAACAGCTACAATGTTCTACCTTCTATATTTCGTTTATAACTCCTTTGTCCATGAATATTCAGTAGGTGTTGAAATTTTGAAATAAACACAGGGAAAGGGTTAAGACAAATTTTACAAAATAATTACAAAGTAACCTAAACCCATTAAGTGATGAACTTCAAAGAATGGTCCACCTTTTGTTAATTACACAGTCAATTCAGTATAAAAGGGTTGACTCTTAGTGAGAAGATTCTGAATGACAAACAGTGCAGACCCACTGAGGACAGCCACTCTAGGAGTTCTTTGATATGGGTATAACCTGTTTGCAAATGTTGGAGTACATTCATTTCCTGCATTCATTGGGTTTAACCCTTTCCTCCATAGGCTATTTTTAGACCCAACCTCTTTGAATGAATCTACCCAAAAGGAGCATTTACTAGAGAAAAGTAAACTTTTAGAATGTTGTAGTTTGAAACCATTGTGATAAATAGAGCATTTGCTCCTATAGGAGCAAATGCTGTATTTATCACAATGGTTTCAAGAAGTGGTTATAATTACAGAGGCGTAGAAAGGCGTATTTATGGAGGAAAGGGCTAAACTAAAAATTAACTGATCTGGTCACAGAAATGGCAGAACCCACATACAATTCCAGCAATGCAAGGGTTGAACAGGTGTTTAAGAGTGCAAGTGACCTAGTTTTCTGGGTAAATCCATAAATTCACTTCAAACAGCTGATAAGGCATAAAACCACAAACCCCAGAGCTCTCCATGAAATCAAACTGGTAATTTATTACACGCAATTCTCGTTCAATACCCCTGAGGTTTTCACTTTATTCTGTTACTCCTAATATGTCTTTTTACTCTTTTGCAAACAGAGTAGACCCTGGCCAGATGACTCCTACAGGAACATAGACCCTGGCCAGTCTGACTACTATAGGAACATAGACCCAGGCCAGATGACTCCTATAGGAACATAGACCCAGGCCAGTTTGACTCCTACCTCTATAGGACAGTCAGATCTGGGGCTTCTCTGTTTCCTTATAAACTAATAATTATAGATATAATTTTACAATTTTTTCTGCCATGTCAAACACTTCCTGTGTTTGAAACGCATTTGAAACTCAAATCATGCGTACTGAAACGCATATAGGCAATTGCATACATATTTTAATTGTCAAACCGTACGTTTTGCCCCTTTTGTCTCTGCTGAAGTTGACTTGAAAAATGCGTAGATCATTGATAGACACTTGCACTGGCATAAGTCTTACCAAAGGAATTCTGAGTTAGGTTAAATACATGCACTTTCTCGCCCACAGTAGCTTGTACCATTCTGGTATTTGTAGGTTTGTCTGACCATTTCTTTTTTCAAATTAGAACATGATGAACTCACTGTCTCCAACATCGGTGGATCCAGTATGTTCATGGAGCAAAGCAATTCGTAACTCTGCATCGAAAGTAGGGTACTGCAATCGGCCACAATTTGTCAAATGGATGCAAAGGGTTTAGAGCCTAGATGCAGTCACATTGTAAGCGACTGACTGGCTAAAACAAAAATCACAGCGATGTACTTTGCTTAGCTATTTTGAAAACTGGGAGGAAAAATTGGGTGTGGACTCCATTGTGAAGTCAGTAATTGACTCTTTGATTGATAAGATAATCCGTGATGAAACAAAAATTACTGTTCCTGTCTTCAGCAGTTCATTTGAATGTCCAATTTTAACCTACTGATTCTGAATGCAGAATTTTTGAAGTGAAATTGCCAGTTGTTGTTTAATTAACAACTCCATAAATACGCCTAAGCTACACCTTTGAACAAAAATAAAGAGTAGACCAGATCAAAGAGCTCCTGTAGGCCCTAGGAGTCGTCTCATCAGGGTCTGCTCTATTTGCTTATGAAATAATACAGACATGATTCTACAGTTTCTGCTTCAGCAAAACTTTCATGTGTTAATAATGACATTTTTAAAAATTAATCTAATTAATATTCATAATATCATCATTTACTCCATGAATATTCATGGAGTAAAGGATTAACAGTGAAGTTATAGGGTAATATTCGAAATGGCAAACAGTATTGAACCATGATAGAAAGCTTGCAGGATTCCTCCAGTCTGAATTTACACTGTTTGCAACGTTACAGTTAACCCTTTCCCTGTTCTAAATTTGGTCCGAATTTCAAGAAATACTGAATATTAGTGGACAAAATTGTACGAAATACGGAAAGTGGAACAATTTGTAGACATTTAAGAAAGCAAAGAAACAGATCTATCAAATTCTATTAGCAAACAGAGCAGACCCTGATCTAGGAGCCGTCTGATCTGGGTTTGCTCTGTTTGCAAGTGCGTGAAAACACATTTATATGAGGAAAAGGGTTAACCCTTTCCCTGTTCTATATTTAGTCCAAATTTCAACAACTACTAGATAAAAGCAGACACAATTGTACGAAATATGGAAGGTGGAACATTGTAGCCATTTTAGAAACTAAAGAAACAGATCTATCAAAATGCCATAAGCAAACAGAGTAGACCTTGATTAGATGGCTCCTCTATAGCTAGGAGCCGTCTGATCTAGGTCTTCTCTGTTTGCAAATGCGAGAAAAGGTGTTTATATGAAAGAAAGGGTTAACTCGTTTCCTGCATTCAAAGGTTAATGCAAAAGTAAAAATTTATAAAATTAGGCTGCTTTCCAAAGGTCATGCACAAAGCTCAAATCTAATTTATCATTTTGACACAATTACTACATAATAGTGTGACTGATTTAAAATGTCAAGCACTTTTATAGCACAAAATGCATTTTAGACGATTTTAAGTATACTCATGATAGTTCAATTATTTGCACAAATGTTTTAAATAGTAATTTATTTAACAAGAAAAATGCTTATTGTCACTGACAAATTTGGTTGCAAAAAAACTGCATGACTGAATCATCTCACAGTTAACACTTTACTTCATGAATATGCATGTTTAGAAATAATTCAATTATGGATATTTATTAGCCGAATTCTTAATGAACATGGGAATTTTTGGTCAAGGTAGAAACAGTAGATCTAGATCTATATAAATCCCTAAGCATACAGAGCAAACCCAGATCAGACAGTTCCTACAGGAGCAGTTTAATCTGAGTCTACTCTGTTTGCAAAGCCATGAAAAAGATTTGCATGAAGGAAAAGGTAAAAGACATATGCCTACTTAACCGTTTCCTCCATAAATACGCCTTTCTACGCCTCTGTAAAAATCACCCATTGAAACCATTGTGATAAATAGAGCTCTATTTATCATAATTGCTTCAAACTACAAATTCTAAAATGTTCCTTTTCTCTAATTTAAGTGCTCTTTTTCGGTAGATTTATTCAAAGTAGTTGGATCTAAAAACAGCCTATGAGGGAATGGGTTAACCATTACCTCAAAGATGTGTATGTATTTTTGAAGTCTTTGCATACAGAGTTGAATGACAACAAAATTATCGCCAATCTAAATTTGACCTTTGACCTTGATGTATGATTTTGACCCTAAAAATGTTCGCCTCCATAAGTTGCACATGTATACAAAGTTTTAAGTATGTATGTGCAATGGCTACAAAATTATCGCCAACGTTAAAGTTGGATACAAACCAACCAACAGACAGGTCAGACACAATATCCCCATAAAACTAGAAATGTGTCCATAGGACACTGATGCCCCCACTTTAGACTTTTTGTCACAGAAAATAACGGTCCGGACAAGATATTTTTAAAGTCATTTTGTAAATAAAGGGCCACAACTCCTAAACGATTTCAGCGATTTACATGGCTATTGAACTTGACCAAGATATAATGGCCACCAACATGTGTGTAAAGTTTGGTGTGGATTGGACAAATATTTTCCAAGAAAGAGCCCGGACAAATTCTTCTAGATGTGCAGACTGGCAGACGGACTGACAGACGTACGGATGGACAAAGGCAATCCTTAGCATATTATGTGTGACCACCTCTATGTGGGGGTATAACTAGAAATGTGTCCAAAGGACACTGATGCCCCCACTTCAGATTTTCTGTCAGAGAAAGTAAGGGCCATAATCATGTATGCAACGAAGCAATTTATGCCATTTTTGCAAATAAAGGACTGCAACTCCTAAACAACTGAAGCGTTTTACATGGCTATCAACCTTGACCAAGATATAATGGCCACAAACATGTGTGTAAAACTTGGTGTGGATTGGCCAAATACTTTTCAAGAAAGAGCCTGGACAAGATATTTTTAAGTCATTTTTGCAAATATTAAGGGCCACAACTCCTAAACTAAAGAAGCAATTAACATGGCTATCAAATTTGACCAAGATATAATGGCCACAAACATGAGTGTAATGCTCGGTGAGGATTGGATAAATACTTTTCCAAGAAAAGATCCGGACAAGATATTTTTAAAGTCATCTTTGCAAATAAAGGGCCGCAACTCCTAAACGACTTCAGCGAATTACATGGCTATAAAACTTTACCAAGATCTAATGGCCACAAACGTGTGTAAAGTTTGGTGTGGATTGGACAAATACATTCCAAGAAAGAGCCCGGACAAATTCTTCTAGATTTGTGTATGGACGGACTGAAGTATGGACAAGAGCAACCCTATATGCCACCACTTTGTGGGGGCATAAAGAGCAGACCCTGGGTCTGCTCTGTTTGCAGATGTGTGAAAAGGCATTTATATGAAGGAAAGGGATAAAACCTTGTCAAATATACAGTATGTTAGGTGGATTTTTCAATAAATGGAAGAAGGATCACTGAGTTCAACTTGTATACATTACTAAATCAGCTTGATGTGGCTTCTTCTGTGTGCCCATCTTTATATTGACTAAAGCCCTGATTCACTTGGGGCTTCTAGTTAAAGGTTTAATGATCACTATTCTGCTCTATTAACTATTCAAATTGATTCTTCTCTTGAGAAACTAGGTTAATAGGCTTGCCATTACAAATCAAATCAAACAACCCCACTTGGGTAGGCATTATCAACTTTTCAGGCTATGAAAGATTTTGTCTTGTCAATCTTTTAATCTACATTACCAAACACCTTTTGATTTGCTCATTTTAGTTTTTAGATTATCTGCCATCTAAGAGACAGTTTGGATCCTGATTATTCCCTGAGTTTCTCAGCACCTGATCTGCCTCCAAGCTGTTTTGAAACAGCCAATTTAGTCAATGTTAACAAGAGAAGGGTGACAACTGAGCCCAAGGGCACCATTCTCACTGTTATACAAGATTCAGATAGCGACAGTGACCTCGCAAAATAACTGTAAAAACCCATCACAGTTTGAATCGATTACGCAAGGTTTTCAAAAGAATTGGTGGGACAAACTATAATGTTTCTTAACCCTTTAAGTGCAGGAACCAAGTACACAAGACATTTGCAAACAGTACAGTTACAGATCAAAGGGCTCCAGATCTCAGGGTCTACTCTGTTTATACAAAGGCATTATAGAAAGGTGTATTTGATAGAGTAAAGAGTGAAGTCATATGATATCCTACCAAACACGACATAACCATCATATGTAAAGGTTTGGACTCAGATGAGACGTCAAGTAACTCATCAGGATCCAAGCTGTTTGACACATGGTCAATAGTTTCTCAAAAGCTTGAATGAATGGCAAATAAGTAAAACTGGCTTTGAATCAGAGTTTGAGCAGCCATTATTTTTCAACAGGATAGGGCTTATGCCTGGTACTGCTTTATTGATGATCATAAAAGAAAGAACCTTACCAGGACACCCAACCTTTACCTTTATATAAACACCTTTTCAAACATTTGCAAACAGAGTATACCCAGATCAGATGGCTCCTACAGGAGCCATCTGATCAGGGTCTGCTCTGTTTGCTATGAAATTTGATAGACCTGTATCTCTTCTTTCAAAAATGGCTACATTGTTCCACCTTCCATATTTCATTGTAAATATTTAGTCCATGAATTAGTCAGTAGGTATTGAAATTTGAAATAAACATAGAACTGGGAGAGGGTTAAGCAAGAGAACAGTAAAATGTAAAACTCGCCTTTACCTACCACCCACCAAAAATTAGTCTAATTCTGGGTTTTAAAAACAGGTAGTAGCTTAATGCAGGATAACATTTATGCAGATACTGACCTCTAGGAGCTTATGTCCTGTATTGAGCTACTAAGCTTTAACTCTTTCCTCCAAGAATATTCATATATGATATAATGACATCATGAGTATCAATTAGATTAATTTGCTATAATAGCACATAGCCACATGAGTTTTTTGGCCATGATAGAAACTGTAGAATCATATCTATTTTATATCATAAGAAAACAGAGCAGACACTGACCAGATGGTTTCTACAGGAGCTATCTGATCTGAGTCTACTCTGTTTACAAAAGGCATAGAAAGGGGTATTTATGGAGAAAAGGGTTAAAACAAATCCTTTCTGGTCTATATCTCTCGAGGTGTGGTCACAGGTTTTTCAGCTGTCATCAACAGTTGCCCCCAAAATAGAGCTTTGACCAACAACTGCAGCTTTGACCTTATAGTTAAGCATGACATACTGCATATGACACACACACCAGGTGGGCTGAATGATGGTAGGATGGATTGATGGATAGTCAGATGAGTGGACAGGCAGAAAGACAGATGAAATAGATATCTTAACCCTTTACTCCAGAAATATGCCTTTATACACCTTTGCAAACAGAGTAGACCCAGATCAGATGGCTCCTATAGGAGCCATCTGATCAGGGTCTGCTCTGTTTGCTTATGATATAAAATAGATATGATTCTACAGTTTCTGCTATAATGGCCAAAAAGATCCTGTGTCCATGAGCTATTATACCAATTAATCTAATTAATATTCATGATGTCATTATTTTTTACATGAATATTCATGGAGTAAAGGGTTAATCTAATCAATGGAAAAACAAAATATAATATTCATCAGTAAACATACACCAGTCATATAATTATTGTGTCTCATCTGTTTCCAAAGCTAACCCATTCCCGCATATTGACTCTTCTGTAAATGTCACTTTGTGAAACCATTGTGATAAATAGAGCATTTAAATGCTCTATTTATCACAATGGTTTCAAACTACAAATTAAAAAAATCCCTTTCTCTAGTTTAAATAATGCTCCTTTTCGGTAGATTTATTCAAAGTGGTTGGATCTAAAAATAGCCTATGCGGGAATGGGTTAAGCATTAATTTGCCACTTAGCATGCAAAGAGTTAGTTTTTTCAGTTTCCATAGGAATCATTGCTGGAGCTGATACTGGGAAAAAAACAAAGGTCAAAAGTCATAATGACACCTACACCAACCTAAAAATTTATTCTCCATCACTCATTCTCTTTAAATAATTGCCTTCATTGAGATACTTGAGGGTTAGGTCATATGTTGAATAGTTGCCAAGACTATGCTTCAATCGTTTATTACTACTTCAGAAGTATTTTTTGTCTTCCCAAAATAACTACTTCCCGGATCTGTTGCTATCGGTTCTGAAGTCCTAGAGTTAAACCTCTACTGACCCTTTCCCTGTTGCATATTCATGTAACAAATAATGACATTTTGAATATTTCTTTAGATTTTTTATAATGGCTTATAAACACAGAACATAAATTTTTGGCTCAGGCAAAAACTGTAAAATCAAATCTTTATTGTACCAGAAGCAAACAAATAAGACCCTAAATCAGATGGCTCCTGTAGGAGCCATCTGATCTCAGTCTATTCGGTTTGCAAAGATGGGAAATGGTGTTTACATGAGAAAAAGGGTTAACCCTTTCCTCGATAAATACAACTTTTTACGCCTCTGTAAAAGTCACTTTTTGAAACCATTGTGATAAATGGAACATAATTTTGTTCCTGTGGAGCAAAATTTAATGCTCTATTTATCACAATGGTTTCAAAACTACACAATCCTAAAATTTTCCTTTTCTCTAGTAAATGCTCCTTTTTGGTAGATTTACTCAGAGGTTGGGTCTAAAAAATAGCCTATGGAGGAATTGGTTAATATATCAAAATTACATGTGGACTGTCCATTCTTTACCTTTTACCCAATGGAGACACTTTGGATGTCATTTCAAACAGTAAAATCATCATTTTTTCAGCAGCTATTCTTAAAAATGTTGAAATTTAGGAATATGGGTCTACTCTGTTTGCAAAGGCGTTGAAAGGCATATTTATGGAGTAAAGGGTTCATTTGCCTAGACATATTGTCTTCTGCATTATAATTAAATTTTAAAGTCAATGTTTCCTCTATTTCTTTAACCCCTACCTTCATACAAATGCTTTCTTTCAACTTACGTGTTTCATATTTTGCCTAATTTCATATTTTGCCTACTATGTAACTTTAGTCTACAAAACATCACCATCTGGTTAATTTTTCTATTATTTCTTATACATATGATTAAAACTGTATTTCATCTAAATCGAAAATAGTCTTCCTGAATTTGTACATTGTGCCTGAGGAGGTTACAGAAATTTGTTTTTTGAGAGAAAAGAAAAGAATTAACGGTATGCACCAAGTGACTTCTCTTGTAATACCCAGTACTTTCTCTGGAGTACATATAACTTAGTATATAGGTGCACAATGAGGCCTTAGGTACAGGCTAAAACAAATCCATCTGTGAGCAGTGTTACCCAGTTCAAACCCATCTCTTGCATTTCTACAATTTATTTTTTAAATACCAGAAACAGGTTAACCCTTACAGTGCAAGACACGAGCCACTAATGTCCTTTGCAAATGGTGTAGACGCAGATGAGAGGGCTCCTAGAGGAGCCCTCTCATGATCATCAGGGTCTTCATTGTTTGTCATGGTACATTTTTCTTTAGAAAAAACCCTAAATATTCACCATAAGCTTGACCTGCTTGAATTTTAGGATAGTCTATTTGAAAATTCAGCTCTGTAAGAGTTAACTCTTTCGCTGTCAAATATTGTTGTTATCAAAATTTATCGTCTTCTACAAAATTTCATTTGTTTATTTTCTCCACTTGTCTTTTAAAAACATTACCACAGTAACAAAAAGTTTGGATCCTGATGAGACAACGAGTCACTCGGCATCTAATCTGGATTCAAACTGTTTGCATAGACAATACCAATTGTGACATTGGCAGAGAAATAGTTAAATGGTAATTCTCTAACTCTGCTGGCTAGCCGTGAACTTGTGATAACTTATGCAAACAGGGTAGATCCAGATGAGAGGCTAAATAATTTGGCATGTAACCAGGACCAAAAATAATTTGAAATTGGAACTTTTAAAGGAAATGGGAGAAATTTTGTGAGTAGAAGCAACAGCTAGAGGTATTTAGCGTACAAAGTGTTAACCCTTTACTCCATAAATACGCCTTTGCAAACAGAGTAAACCCAGATCAGACGACTCTTGTGGGAGCCCTCTGATTAGTTTGTTTATTATCAGGTTTTACATCATTTAAACAGTATTCTAGTCATATCCCGAAGTCCAGCTAATTACAGGTGGAGGAAGACCCCAGAGGTTCTTCTGTGCATGGAACAAATTGAATTGTTTCGTGCACAGAAGAAGATCCAGGTAGAACCACTGACCTACCGCAAGCCAGCTGGAAGGCTTCCTCACTTGAAAATCTAAATGCCCAGACCGGGATTCGAACAGGGGTCTGCTCTGTTTGTTAATGAAACTTGATAGATTTCTAAAATGGCTACAATGTTCAACCTTCCATATTTCATTATAACTATTTTGTCCATAAATATTGAGTAGGTATTGAAATTTAGAATAAATACAGAACAGGTAAATGGTTAATACACTGGCTCCAATAAGATTCCGTGAGAAGACCGCAACATAGTTATTATGGCTGTTTTTATCGCATTTAGATCACTGAAAACTTTGTACTTTACCAATGGAATGTACAGTAGAATCTCTATAAACCCATTCTCTCCTAGGCTATATTTAGATACAACCTTTTTGAATTAATCTACCGAAAAGGAGCATTAACTAGAGAAAATGGAATTTTTAGAATTTTTTAATTTGAAACCATTGTGATAAATAGAGCATTTGCTCCTATAGGAGCAAATGCTCTACTTATCACAATGGGTTCATAAAGT
Source organism: Azorinus chamasolen (assembly GCA_963576725.1). Classification (NCBI taxonomy): domain Eukaryota; kingdom Metazoa; phylum Mollusca; class Bivalvia; order Cardiida; family Solecurtidae; genus Azorinus; species Azorinus chamasolen. Next base: position 50,483,632 of record OY755243.1, on the reverse strand, counting down.
GACTTTTACAGAGGCACAAAAATGCGTCATTAGGGTGTAATGGGTTAAGCAACCATCCAGTCAATTAGCACTTATGCATCACTATAACATGAATATTCATGTAAGAATTTATGAACACATGAAGATTTTTATGGTACATAAACTAGGAAATTTTGGCCATGGACAACAGTGTAGAATTACTGAGATGTATAGACAATGTAGAGAACTATAACATTGTTTAAGAAAACAGTAGAGACCCGGATCAAACGGTTCCTTCATGAACTGCCTGATCTGGGTCTACTCTGTTTGCAAAGGCATGATGGAATTAAGAAGTAAAGTGTTAAATAATTATATTCCTTAATGTAGAACAAAAAGTATGTGTGTGAGGTCCTTTACTTTGTCCTGCATTAAATGATGTGTCAAACAGTATATTCAGACTGTGATCAAGAGCCAAATTTCTAATCAAGAAGCTAAGTCTTGTTCTAAAAAAATTGCAAAAGCATAGGGAACCATTTCTATATATATATACCGGTATATATATATATATATTTATAACCGCAGATGAATACTGTAAGGAACTTTTGGCAATGGAAGAAACTGTAGAATCATATCTATATTATTTCATAACTAACAGAGCAGACCCTGATCAGATGGCTCCTACAGGAGCCATTAAATTTTGATCTGGGCCTACTCTGTTTACTTTTAAAGCATAGAAAGGTGTTATTTATGGAGTAAAGGATTAAAGTTTCAGGATGGTGCTGAAATGAGTTTGGAATTGTGAAGGGGGGCATTGGGTGTTTGAATATTTAGTGTAAACATGGTACTATGACGAGAATGCTTACACTATACCGGGTTGTACTTTTAGCCCAGATTCCCTAAAATTGATGCCTTCTGACGCCTCTGTAAAAATCACTTTTAAAATCCATTGTGATAAATGGAGCATTTGCCCTATAGGAGCAAATGATCTATTTATTTCAATCTTTTCAAAATTATACATTTCTAAAAGTTTTCTTTTTTCTAGTAAATGCTCGTATTCAAAGAGGTTAGATCTAAAATTAGCCCATGAGGGGAGGGGTTTAAGGCATATTTACGGAGTAATAGGTTAATGGGAGTAATGTCACTATGACATAAACCTAAGCTACTAAGCCTTTCCATCATAAAATTTTATAACTGCCCTATTTTCTTCACAAACAGATTGCTTGTATGAATGACTAAGACAAATACAAAATTGCTAAATCCACAATAATTAAGAGCACCTTTAAAGTAACTTTGTGATAAACTTTCTAAACATTTTCATTCCAGATGAAAGAGCATTCCTCAAAGGATGTTGGTTTGAACTGATCCCTTTGAATCAGGTTAACTGTCATTAAACCTTTACTCCATAGATACACCTTTTAACCCTTTCCTCCATAGGCTATTCTTAGATCCAACCACTTTGAATAAATCTATCAAAAAGGAGCATTTTAAACTAGAGAAAAGGATTTTTTCTAGAATTTTGTAGTTTGAAGCTATTGTGATAGAGCATTTGCTCCTATAGGAGCAAATGCTCTATTTATCACAATGGTTTCATAAAGTGTCTTTTACAGAGGTGTAGAAAGACGTATTTATGAAGGAAAGGGTTAATGTCTTTTGCAAACAGAGCAGACCCAGATCAGATGGCTGTAGGAGCCATTATAAATAGCGTACTAATTAGAATTCATACACTATTTCTTTATTACAAGATTTCCTGCGCAGCTTCATTCTAGCAGCAATGGTTTTAGAGTAACATGCTATCAGTCCTAGCTCAATTGGTTGGAGAGTAAAGGAAAACAGATAGTTTCGTTTATCTGACGAAAAATATGCTTCATGAACGAAATGATTATTTATCACATAATCTAACTTGTGGGAGTGCCGTAACAGAGTGCCGAAAATCGCAAAAATGCACTAGTGCATTTTTTATGTAAATTAACAATTGTGAGCCAATCGAAGCGCTAATTTAAGCGTTAGCCAAACGCTCCATGTGCGTCGTCGTTACCATGCTGTTTATAAGCAATGGCCGAAACAGCCGTAAGCTATAGCCTGTTTCATTTTCTATTGCATCTTTAAGGCTTATGTGATAAAAAGAATCTTACATTCGTGTTCGTTACAAATTGTTTTCATGAAACTTGTTTTCTATAATTAAGATGACACTCACTAAAGCTCGTGTCATATTATTATAGTAAACTCGTTTCATAAAAACAATTTGCAATGAACACTCATGTAAGATCCTCTATTTATGACACTATTCATGTAAGATTTTGAATAGAAATTAGATTTCTTGCTTTTCTTTTAAATTTTTCAAAACTGCCATGCATGGAAATGTGAAATGTCATAGTTTTCACGAAAGTCATTAGTTTTCGAGAATGTCATTAGTTTTCATGGTGGAACTAGTTTTCTCCAGGGTTCTGTGATGAAATGTCTGGCTGGACTGTTTGGGATTCGAACATTTCTAGAGGCCTGGTACAGACATATATATGTACAGATGGAATCTATATATCTAAATCCCCCCACCACACACACACCTATTAACCCTTTCCTGTTCTATGTTTATTCCAAATTTCCAAACATACAGAATATTCATGGACAAAATACTTATTATATTATGAAAGATTGAAGTTGGAAAATTGAAGCCATTTTAGAACCTAAGGAAACAGATATATCAAATTCCATTTGCAAACAGAGCAGACCCTAATCTGGGTCTACTCCATTTGCAAATGCATGAAAATGTCTTTATATGTGGGAAAGGGTTAAGTGCAAGTAAGGGCATAAAAAACCAGGCGTTATAATCCGCTTATTTCTGTGCATTATACCTGCATTTCTAATCAGTGACTGAAGTATTGGATTCACTACAAAACTTGCGAAAAAACTTACGGTACTCCATTGATAGACTCACACTTGGACACCATTCAATTACTTGGCACCAAGAAGACCAACTCAGACAAGTTTCAAGTACAGTTATAATTGCACATGGCAGATTTTAGCTGGTTTGGCATTGGTATACAAGATGTATGTTTTTTTCTCTGACAGTTTCAGTTAGAACTTTGACTACAAGCACCTCAGTGAATCAAGTGCATTCAAAAAAGTGAATGCGAGAGATATTCCATTATTTCAGTATGGGCACAAAACAAGAGGGCCATGATGGATAAGTATCGATCACATACAACAGGTCCTGCGCTGACTGTGCTCTATTGGTTCGTTGGTTGTGTTGATTAACCCATTACCTCATAGGCTATTTTTAGATCCAACCATTTTGAATAAATCTACCGAAAATGAGCATTAACTAGAGAAAAGGAAATTTTTTAGAATTTTGTAGTTCTGAAACATGATTGTGATAAATAGAGCATTTGCTCCTTAGGAGCAAATGCTCTATTTATCACAATGATTTCAAAAAGTGAGTTTTACAGAGGCGCAGAAAGGTGTATTTATGGAGGAAAGTCTGTTTCTGCCAACTATGGGCTATGTGCGTCTGTTTCTGCCAACTATGGGCTATGTGCTCTATCATACTTTCAGAATAGTTCAACCTTTTCCCATATTCATGTAAGAAAAAATATCATGAATATTTATAAGCTGAAATTTTATAATCGCATAATTATGTATTCAGGATTTTTCGGTATTCAGATCTATTGCAATTTTATAACAAAACAGCAGACCCTGTTAAGATGGCTCCTACAGGATCCGTCTCTGGGAGTCGGCTGATCTGGGTATACTCAGTTTGCTTATGAATTATAATAGATCTGACTCTACAGTTTCTACCAATACCAACAAAATCATGTGTACATTAAAGTATTTTTATAAAAATTAAGCTAATAAATATTCATGATGTCATCATTACTTGTATTCAAAAATTTCTTCGTCCATGTGCTAGAGTAACAATGAATGTAGTTAATATTCATGATGTCATTATTTCTTACACGATTATTCATGGAGTAAAGCGTTAATTGTTAGAAGCCTCAATCACATATAATTTACTCCAAGTGCATAAACTCTACCATTACAAGTATTCATCCCTAGCCTGCTGAGAGGGGTTTAGTCTTCATTAATAACCCTCACAGTGCTGAAATTTCAAATGGACTATTCCAAAATTCAAACAGGTCATGCTTATGGTGAATATTATGGGATTTTTCTATAGAAAAGTGTAACATGATAAACAGTGCAGACCCTGATGAGGGGGCTCCTCAATGAGCCTTCTTATCTTGGTCTACAATGTTTGTAGAGGACATTAGTGACTTGTGTCCTGCACTGTAAGGGTTAAATGGTTATAGACATGCACACTTATGGTTTTTCAAAAAAAACATTGACTGAAATGCAAAGAAAGTGGATCCTGATCAGATCTGTGACCAAGTCACCTCGCACATGATCAGGATCCAATCCGTTTGTGGATGTTATAATATATTTGCCATAAGCGTCCTCCTAAGCAATTGTCTGAGATCTCAAATAGATTATCATACAGTCATCGCTAAGTCAGTTCCATTATGCCATGGTATAGGGGCTGCCAAAATGTCTCAAAAGTTGCACTTGATGCAACTTAGGATAAACTCTTAGCATTCAAAGTAATTAATGTTTGCACCTATTGTAGATATTCTCAAACTATGCTTATCGTTAACCCCATACTACTTGATCAATCATGTAAGAAATAATGTAGGTATCAATATTTATAAGTTGTTTATAATGGCACATGAACAAGATTTTTGTTTACCATGGCAGAACTTTTAAAATTCTATATAAGCAAACAGAGCAGACCCTGATCAGATTACTCCTATAGGTGCCATCTGACCACTTTGATTAGGGTCTACACTATTTGCTACTATTTCAGTCTGTGCAAACATAGTAGACCCAGATCAGATGGCTCCTATAGGAGCCATCTGATCAGGGTCTACTCTGTCTGCTTATGATATAATATAGATTTGATTCTACAGTTTCTACCATGGTCTAAAATGCATGTGTCTATGTGCTATTATAACAAATTAAATCTAATTAATATTCATAATGTATTTATTTCTTACATGAATATTCATAGAGGAAAGATGAAGAGATGATCCTAAAGAGTGGTCACAACATAGAGTTTGGTGTAGAAATGGGAGATTTTAGCATTTGAGTGTGTGTCTTCAATTTATTGCTCTGTAAAACTTACAAAGAGAATTATAAGATCAACTGACCTTGCTTATATAGCAGAATATGACAAGATTGTTTGTTTATAGTTCAACCTAACCCTTAACCCATTCCTCCATAGGCTATTTTTAGATCCAACCTCTTTGAATAAATCTATCAAAAACGAGCATTAACTAGAGAAAAGAGAAAATTTAGAATTTTGTAGTTCTGAAACCATTGTGATAAAAAGAGCATTTGCTCCTTAGGAGCAAATGCTCTATTTATCACAATGGTTTCAAAAAGTGGCTTTTACAGAGGCATAGAAAGGCATATTTATGGAGGAAAGGGTTAATAACACACTACTTGTCAAATTTGTGACGACTGTTGCAAACGGTTTAGATTCAAAAGACACTGTGTAACTTAACATCCTATTATTATCTAAATTGTCAACTCTTTTCATTATTTTATATTCCTTGTACATTAAGTGAAAATAATTTCTATGGATCAAAATTACATGGCAGGTACAGGGCCATTGCAAAAGACAATCAACCCCTCTGACACATCAAAAGGACAATAATTTGTATACACCAGCTATTGCATTGTATGAAGATTGTCCAAATGATAACTTCTTCATAGTTATTTCTAACCATTTAAACCTTTACTCCATAAACATGCCTTTCAATGCCTTTGCAAACACAGTAGACCCAGATTAAACAGCTCCTATAGGAACCGTCCGATCAGGGTCGGCTCTTGTTTGCTTTATGCCTTAATATACCAGGTAGATCTAATTCTAGAGTTTCTGTCATGGCAAACAGTTTATGTGTTCATATGCTTTTATGTGAATGCATCCAATTAACCCTTCGTTTGCTGAATTTTAAAATACATTTCTCCTTTACCCATGCCCTGTTGTATAATTACATATATCTGCACTGTGTACAAGTATTTCGCTGTGCAATCACTGCTGTGGAATGCACTCATTGCACAACCAACTTGTAAATAGTGCAGACCCTGATGAGACAGCTCCTGCAGGAGCTGTCTCATCTGGGTCTTCACTATTTACAGGTACGTATATTGACGTGAACAGCAAGTGAAGGGTTAAATGGCATATGAACATCTGAATTTTCAGTCAAGACTTGTATTATTCAATAAGCAAACAGAGCAGACCCTGATTAAATAGATCCTACAGAAGCCATCTGATCTGGGTCTACCCTGTTTGCAAAGGTGTGCAAAAGCATTTATATGAGTGAAAGAGTAATATGAAACTGCACAGTGCAGACACTGATCAATCTGCTACATAGGAGCAATTTATTTCAGTCTATGCTAATTGCCTTAGATTGCCTGGCCGAATTTTTTGTGTAATACATGTACCAGCAGTTATGTTGTCACATAATTTTATCTCATTATAGGCCTATTGTTGTGTTTTGCACTGCACTATGCATCGTGGAAAAAGTCGGTTAACCGACATAATGCACACCATATGTAAATTTGTACGGAATTCGATGTGTCAGAAGACAGTAGCGATACTTGTATGAGTCAGGGGTGCCATACTGCACGTAGCCAAACACGACCTAAACTTGACCTAGTTTTTGACTAAAAGACTTTATTCTTTTGTCATCGTTTTTTGGCCCAATGCTCAACAGCTGAAATGATTTGACAATCATTATTGCTAATACTGCATGACAAGAGTCTTTTGTATTTGGCTTTTGTAAGAATGGGCTGTTTCCAAAACCATATACAGTAAAACCTCTCTATAACGGCCACTAAATTACATCAAGTATTTTGTGTAAAAGGCAGGTGGCTGCTTAAAGCAAGGTGAAAGTAAAACAGAACGCTCCTATAGGAGTGTTCTGTTTTACTTTCACCTTGCTTTATGCAATCACCTGCCCTATATACCAACTAATTAACATAATTTGGTGGCCGTTATAATGTGAGTTTACTGTACACACTTGTCATAACCTCTGCTACTGGTTTCAATCCAGACCAGAGACTAATGCAAACCAATGTCTTGTGCACAGATCCAAGCTGACACTCTGATTGAAAAGCAATTGAAGAAAGGTGGACTGTTGAATATTCATGTAAATAACAATGTCAACATGTATATTTATTAGCTGATTTTTTGTAATGGCATAAGTTGATAACACATGAATTTTTGGTATTGGTAGAAACTGTTACAGTCAGATCTATTACAACTTCAAAGGCAAGCAGGGCAGACTCTGATCAGACAGCTCCTACAGGGGATATCCGATCTGACTATACTCTGTTTGCAAAGGTGTGAAAAAATGGTTTATATATAGGACAGGATTAACAGTAAAACAGTTAAAACACCTACCTTAATAATTATGCTCTTAACCCTTTCCCTGTTCTATGTTTATTTCAAATTTCAATACCAACAGAATATTCATGGGCAAAAATATAAGTTCCCGTAGGCATATAATGAAACAAATTAGAGGGTGGAATATTGTAGCCGTTCTAGACAGTAAAGAAAACAGATCTATCAAAATCCATGGGCAAACAAAGCAGACCCTGATCAGATGGCCCCTATACAATACTGCATACATAGGCCATTAAAATATAGTTAAGTATACAATTAAATGTACATTAAACTTGTAAAATGCATTAATTCCCCCATTATTTCCCCCATTAATTCCTGCAATAATGATTTTAACAGGGTTTGAAACATTAATGGGGTAACCCCTTAAAACTACATGAAATATAATTTTCATGGTCATTTAAATAATACCTGGAAAGGCATTAAAATTAAAGAAAATATTATTATAAAGTTAATGGCAATGAAAAAACCATGAAATCCTGTTTTAATCTTTTTTTTACCTGTTTATTAATGCTCATTAATTTCATCCAACGTTCTTGCAAAATTATTAGTTAATGGCCTTCATATTATTAATGCCCATTAAAATAATAATAATAAAAAACAACAACCCCAAAACTAATTCAAATTGAAGATGAGTTGGACAAAAGAAACTTCAAAAAGCTGTAGCTTTGAAACTAGTGTATGTGATAAATAGACCATTTGCTCCCTTTTTCAAGAGCAAAATGGTCTGTTTATCATTGGTTTATAAATAAATTTGTAATGAAGAATAAAGCAAATTAATCACCAATATATAAATAAATATGTATATTCTAAAGTACAGTGAACACTTAAAAACAATTTTTTTAAAAAAATGTTGGTTTAATATGGACATATTCAAACCCATTATCTATGTTATTTTGTGTACTACTATAAGTAGTTGGCTAACATTATTCTTGATATGCTAGCTCCATGCTGTATGTACAGATCTACTTTCTGTTTGGAGAAGTCTGGCATACATTTTTTATGAGCAATAAATGCTTCTTGTGCTGTGTAGTGCCATCAAGTGTCTGATAAAAGAACACAGTCTACAGGAATCGAGCTGAATTTAAATAACTATTTTAATTATGCAATTAAATATTTTGCCATTAATTTATTTCAGGGTGTGTTAATGGGTATTTGTACCCATTAAAAAGCTTTTAATGGATGCCATTAAAATATGGACCATTGAAATTATTTCAAAGGTTTACTATAATGGGTCATTTTTTAATGGTGTACCATTAAAACTAGATGAAAATGCTGCTAAAAATTTAATGGGCTTAAAAAAAGATTTTTAATGTTAATGTAATGGCATGCAGTAGTGTGAGCCATCTGATCTGGGTCTACTCTGTTTTCAAAGACGTACAAAGGCATATTTATCGAGTAAAGGGTTAAAATTATCAAAATGGTGCAAAATTGACTAGGTATCTGAATATTTAGGGTAATTAGAATATTCAGCTTTTTGTAGACTGAGTATAAAACCAGAGCCATAATGTACTAATATGACCTGGTAACTCTATCCTTTCAAAGAGTACATGTAAAAACCCTTTTTGAAATTTGAGAATACAAAATAGACAGACCCATTAACTCTTTGCATGTTAACCCTGTACTCCATAAATAAGCCTTTCTACACCTATGCAAACAGAGTAGACCAAGATCAGAACATTGGCTCCTGTAGGAGCCATCTGATCAGGCTCTGCTGTTTGCTTATGATATGATATAGATATGAGTCTAGTTTCTGACCAAATATTTTTGTGTTCATGCGGTATTATAACAATTCATCTAATAAATATTCATGATGTCAGTATTTCTTCCATGAATATTCATGTAGTAATGGGGTTAAGTAATTGTAGTCTACAAACTTTCTACTATTAAAGTTATTTTCTTCCAATGTTCTGAATAAAAAAAAGTCTATGAGCCAGACAGTCCAGATCAGGGTCCATGCTTATAAAGCTTTTTAGTTGAGTCTGAGTTCATTCTCAAGCTTTTGATTGGTCAGATTTGAGTTCTCAAGCTTTTGATTGGTCAGTTTGGCTCAAATCTGACCAATCAAAAACTTGAGAACGAACTCAGACTCAACTTAAAGTTTTATAAGCATGGAGCCAGGTGGAGACAGGGTGTTACTTGGCATCCCATCTGGCAGAGCAGTAGATACAGGTAAGTATTCTAATACTAAAATCATCCACCAAACCATAATTATGTTCTGACCACTCTTTAGAATAGTCTCAAAAATTGTCTTAATTTATCCCTTTCCTTCATACATACGCATTTTCACACATTTGCAAACAGAGTAGACCCAGATCAGATGGCTCCTATAATAAGCCGTCTGATTAGGGTCTGCTCTGTTTGCTAATGGAATTTGATAGATCTATTTTTTTACTTTCTAAAATGACTATAATGTTCCACCTTCCATATTTCATTAGAATTATTTTGTCCCTGGATATTCAGTAGGTATTGAAATTTGGAATAAACATGGAACAGGTAAAGGGTTAAAGTATCTTATCTAGGCCTCCATCTGGGTCCAAACAGTTGTAAAGGACCAATTTGCTGTAAGTGCACAAAGAGTTCAATCAATGTCACAATTTCAGGTCATCTGGGGTTCTTGAAGACTAAAGGAGCAGTTGTTTTATCCTTTTGAAAATGTCTAATCAGGCTGAACATGTAATTGCCGTAAATGACTGGTTATGGAGAACTATAAGTAACTACTGTCCCTTCAATACTTATCTTCTTTTGTTCATTTCACGGAACGAAAAATGAAATACTACACACTGGCGTCAACTTGATCTTTTACTTGCGCTAAATCATTTTTCTTTTCAGAAAAAAGAAAGGAAAAAAAAGGTCTGTCCAAAATGAATTCCTTGTTCATTTCTCAATAATAGTTTTGGGTTGAAGACAAATTATGGGTTGTTACCTACAGTGTTTTTGTAAACCAACAGGTAATATGACAGTTTTACCTTTCGAATGCGGATATTCAAAGTGGAATATTCCATCAATGTTTAATGGTAGCAATCCATTCAGTATGAAAGGGTATAAGTTGCGAGATTTTATAAAACCCCGATGACCCTGTTCAGAGAGCTCCTCTAAGATCCCGCTCAGGTCTGGGTCCACACTGTTTGCAAATGCCAGTTAACTAGTATCCTGCACTCAAAAGGTTTGCATGTCAAGTTTGCATGCTTTAATGCATAGTAAGTAACTGTCGGCCATCTTATATCTATTCTGCAATTTTGTCCAATTGTATTTTGCTGCCATTCTTTTCAACTACAGTAATCAGGGTTTCAAATCACTTTGGAATGCATAAAAGTTGACTCTAGCATGCAAACTGTTTCGCATGATGATTCAAAACCAGGCAGGTATCTGAACTCATTGTATGTTACATAATTGTCATCTGAAAACATGTCATCTGCAACAAATTCTTGAAGTAGATTTGTTTGTGTTGATTAACATCCGTTTCTGAACACTATGGACTAATTGGACACCTCAGAGAGAGGGGAGAGGATACAGAGACACCCAGGCGCGATGCCCTACTCTTATTATCGACAGAGTTTGATGCCTAATAAGTGTAAAGCACTGATACATTGGACCTAGGTTTATAGTCTTGTCCGAAGGGCTTGGTCCAGTGGGGATCGAACCCAAGACCCCTGGTGTTGTAGTCGAGCGCTTTAGCAACACGACCACGTCCACCTGTCCGAGTGATCTGATTCTGACCAATCAGATACTTTAAAATGATCTCAGACTCAGAAGTTTTATAACCTTGGGCCCTGGAGTCAACAAATGAGACTGATACAATTCCAAATGATCATGCTTTGGGAGTACAATCCCATAAAAATTATATAGTAGATCACTGGAGAAATAAATGGAAGGCGTTGACAATGTGGTTGTTGGAGAAGTTCATAAGTTTAGTGGGTTGGAAAATTCTGTTAACATAACAAGAGGGCCAGAATGGCCCTGAAGCGCTCACCAGACAATCAGAGGAGAATATTTTCAAAGATTTCACTATATGTTTCTATAGAAAACTAGCCGGCCCTGGGGCAGACCAATTTTGACCCCAGGGGCATAATTTATATAACTTTAGTAGAGGACTTGAACATGATGCTATGAGCCAAATATGAAAGCTGAGAACCTTTCAGTTTCAGGAGAAGATTTTCAAAGTTTTCTCTATATGTTTCTACTGAAAACTACCCACCCATGGGGCGGGGCCAATTTTGACCCCAGGGCCATAATTCATACAATTTTTGTAGAGGACCTAAACATGATGCTATGCACCAAATATGACAGCTGAGAATCTTCTAGTTTCAGAGGAGAAGATTTTCAAAGTTTTAACTATATATTTCTATTGAAAACTGCCCACCCCTGGGGCGGGACCAATTTTGACCCCAGGGCCATAATTTATATAACTTTTGTAGAGGACCTGGACTTGATGCTCTGTGCCAAATATGAAAGATGAGAGCCTTTCAGTTTCAGAGGAGAAGATTTTCAAAGATTTCACTATTTGTTTCTATTGAAAACTGCCCACCCCTGGGGCGGGGCCAATTTTGACCCCAGGGTCATAATTTATATAACTTTTGTAGAGGACCTGAACATGATGCTATGTGCCAAATATGAAAGCTAATAACCTTCTGGTTTCAGAGGAGAAGATTTTCAAAGTTTTACTATATGTTTCTATTGAAAACTTCCCACCCCTGGGGCGGGGCCAATTTTGACCCCAGGGGCATAATTTATATAACTTTTGTAGAGGACCTATAGGTGATGCTATGTACCAAAGATGAAAGCTGAGAACCCTGTAGATTCAGAGAAGATTTTTAAAGGTTCAAATTGTTGACGCGGGATGACGGACGACGCACGACGACGGACATCAGGCAATCACAAAAGCTCACCCTGAGCACTTTGTGCTCTGGTGAGCTAAAAACGCCTTATTGTATTACTGTCAAAACTCATAACCAAGGAAAATGTACTTTTAACTCTTTGCAGAAAAAAAATTGTGGTCTGCGCAAATTGTCATCTGTTACAATTCTCAAGGTTATTTTTTTTTATCTTCCATTTCTCTTCAGAAATACAATCAGAGTGGCAATCAGTGTGGATCCAGATGAGGCACTGTGTTACTAGGCATCTCATCTTGATCCAAACAGTTTACATGTTATCACCAAATAGCTTATGGCATGTGAAGAGTTCGACATGTCAATACCCAACCACTGCAAGACAATGGATGTCAACATTTCCTCTTTAAACCATTGGTTTAACCCATTGTATGCTGAATTATATTTGACTCCTCCCTCTATGAATATTAATGAAGCAAACGACAAAAACATTTAATGCAAAATATGATTTTTATGGCAAACAGTGCAGACCCTGATCAGAGGGCTCCTATAGTAGTCCTCTGATCTGGGTCTACACTGTTTGCAAATGACTGATACATGTATTCTGTTTCCCCTCATATAAAGGGTTAAAAATACAATATACGTTATACACACTAATTACTCAAGTATTCAGACATCTCTCAATGGGTCTGTAAAGCTGAAAACATCAATTTGGTACCATTAATGTCCATTATGATAACTTTAACTTGATTGTCATAATAGCAAATAGTCCTGCTGACTCAGATCAGACCGCTCCTTCGGGGCCCAGGCCGAAAAAGGCTGAGTTTGATCTTGGTCTGCACTTTTTGCCTTAGTATGTCTGTCTGAGTACTTAGGGGTCATTAAGGAATATTTATTTACAAAGAATGAGTCACAAAGAGTAAACAGAAGAGTCGAACCCCAGAGTACACCTAGAGCCACCACTTAACCCTTTCCCTGCTCAATATTCATGTAAGAAATAATTATATCATGAATATATATTAGCTGAAGTTTCATAGTGTAAACATTTCAATGAAATGTTTTGCTTTTGACAACAAGAGTGCCAGTGGACACAATATACGCACGTCGGGGTCTTGTTCAACATTAACTGGGGTTAACGTATTTGCTGAACTCAAATTCTAAGCCCAATTTTGCGACCAAGTTTCAAGGTTGTAAATAGGCATACTTTAACAAAAAAACTTAACCAAAAATTCTAAATTGAAAAGTGCCATAATTGTGTCTAAATGCTTGACAGAGTTGCATTGTATTTACTCTTGCCTACAGATGAAGCTTCTGATGGTGAACAAATGTTTCAAGTTTAAAAGCTTTATCTGAAAGGGTTATGTTAATAAGTGGACTTTAACCAAAACCTTAACCAAAAATTCCAAGCTAAAAAGCGTCATAATCATGTCAAAATGTTAGACAGAGTTATGTACTCTTGCCTACAGGTGAAGCTTCTGATGGTGAACAAGTGCTCCAGTTTAAAAGCTTTATCTCAAAGGGTTATGTAAATAAATGGACTTTAACCAAAACCGTAACAAAAAATTCTAAGTTAAAAAGGGGTATAATTCGGTCAAAATGCTTGACAGAGTTATTTTCTCTTGCCTACAGGTGAAGGTTGTGACGGTGAACAAGTGTTCCAAGTTTAAAACCTTTATCTCAAAGGGTTATGTAAATAAATGGACTTTAACAAAGCCTTAACCAAAAATTCTAAGTTAAAAAGGGGCATAATTCGGTCAAAATGCTTGACAGAGTTATTTACTCTTGCTTACAGGAGAAGGTTGTGACGGTGAACAAGTGTTCCAAGTTTCAAAGCTTTATCTCAAAGTGTTATGTAAATAAATGGACTTTAACAAAGCCTTAACCAAAAATTCTAAGTTAAAAAGGGGCATAATTCAGTGAAAATGCTTGACAGAGTTATTTACTCTTGCCTACAGGTGAAGGTTGTGACGGTGAACAAGTGTTCCAAGTTTAAAACCTTTATCTCAAAGGGTCATATAAATAAATGGACTTTAACAAAGCCTTAACCAAAAATTCTAAGTTAAAAAGGGGCATAATTCGGTCAAAATGCTTGACAGAGTTATTTACTCTTGCTTACAGGAGAAGGTTGTGACGGTGAACAAGTGTTCCAAGTTTCAAAGCTTTATCTCAAAGTGTTATGTAAATAAACGGACTTTAACAAAGCCTTAACCAAAAATTCTAAGTTAAAAAGGGGCATAATTCAGTGAAAATGCTTGACAGAGTTATTTACTCTTGCCTACAGGTGAAGGTTGTGACGGTGAACAAGTGTTGCAAGTTTCAAAGCTTTATCTCAAAGTGTTATGTAGATAAGTGGACTTGTTCCACATAAATTGAGGTTAACATTTTTGCTTAACGCAAATGCTAAACGCAAATTCTAAGTCCAATTAAGCGACCTTGACCTTGGAAAAACGAGCCGAGACTTGGCAGGCTACTGTAGCATGTCTAGATAAACATTATGATTAAATTTGGGAAGGATCCACCAAGCGGAACTTGAGTTAGAGATGTTACACAGACAGACCGGTTAAATTTTTTGCTAAACGAAAATTCTAAGTCCAATTGTGTGACCTTGACCTTGGATAAACAAACCGGGACTTGGCAGGCAACTGTAGAATGTCTAGATAAACATTGTGTTAAAATTTGAGAAGGATCCACCAAGCGGAACTTGAGTTACAGATGTTACAGACGGACAGACAACCAGACAACCAGACAGCGCTATTCCATAATACGTCCCGTTTTTTCAAACGGGCGTATAAAAACTGTAGAATCAGATCAATATCATGTCAAAATCGAACAGAGCAGACCCTGATCATGGCTCCTATAAGAGCCATCTGATTTGGGACGACTCTGTTTGCAAATGCGTGAAAATATGTTTATATGAAGGAAAGGGTTATTAACTCTTTGCACACTAAGCATTTTTTTGTCTGCAACAGTTGATGTCTGCTTCAAATCATCAAAGAAAATGTCTCTCATCTCTTTGCAACTATATGATCAGAGTGTTTCAGTATGCAGTGTGTCTCATCTGGATCCAAACAGTTTGCATAGGTAATCACTCTAGAGTAAACCCTTTCCTCCACCCAACCTCTTTGAATGAATCTACCCAAAAGGAGCATTTACTAGAGAAAAGTAAAATGTTAGAATTTTGTAGTTTAAAACCATTGTGATAAATAGAGCATTTGCTCCTATAGGAGCAAATGCTCTATTTATCACAATGGTTTCAAGAAGTGGTTATTAGAGGCGTTGAAAGGCGTATTTATGGAGGAAAGGGTTAAAGTAAGCAAAGCGATACCCACATAATGGCATTACTTAGTTATTTGACCTTAAATGCTACAAAATTGCCAATTTCACCTTGAAATTGGCAATTAACCTTGAACCCATTACTGGATCTTATTAACCAGAATTAGCTAGCATTTTTGTATAATTAACAACTCCCTTTCTTATAGATACTCCTTTAATCCTTTCCCTGTTGAATATTCATGTAAAAAATAATGACATCATGAATAAACCAAAGAGTCGGACGTAAAATAATTTCACAAGCAAACAGAGCAGACCCTGGGTCTATTCTGTTTTCAGGCATTAAAAACTGTTAGTATAAGGGAAAGGGTTAACTCTTTACTTCATAAATATGCATTTCTACACCTTTGCAAACAGAGTAGACCAAGATAAGACAGTTCCTATAGGAGCAGTCTGATTAAGGTCTTCCCTGTAATAAGCAACTGATTTTTATAATGTCATCATACACATTGGAATGCTTACCATGGCAGAAATTAGACATAGATTTTATAAGCAAACAGAGCAGACCCTAATCAGATGGCTCCTATTAGAGTCTGATCTGGGTCTACTCAGTTTACAAAGGTGCCAAAAGGCGTCTCTCTGGATTAACTCTTTGCACGCTAGTAGCAAAACTGTGATTACCTATTCAAACAGTTTGGATCCAGATGAGACGCCGCTTAATGCGGCGTCTCATCAGGATCTAAACTGTTTGTCTTCTTGATCATATTTTCGAAAATAATTTAGAGAAAATTTATTTTAGGAATTGAAGCAGATGACAATTGTTGCAGACGAAAAATTACTTAGCGTGCAAAGAGTTAAAGGGTAAACATAGGAGTGTTAAAATGCAGGTAGAAACTTGATGAATATACATGAATGTACTTTTCACCCATTACCTCATACCGTAGGTTATTTTTAGATCTAACCTCTTTGAATAAATCTACCAAAAAGGAGCATTTACTAACTAACAAAAAGGTAAATTTTAGAATTGTGTAATTTTGAAACTCCTTAGTTGGATCAAATGTGATATTTATTACAATCATCATCAAAAAGTGACTTTTACAGAGGTGTCAATATGACAGATGGGCTAATGCAGAAAAAAAGTAATGCATAAAGCTCCTATGGGAGCTTTTTTGCAATTACTTTAGACTACCTTTAAACTATAACCACCTGCTAGCCTTATTTACCGATTCATCTATTTCTGAGCTTGAAACAGTTTCCTGTATTTTTTTGGTTCTATTTAGTATAATTGCAGGTTGTTCCTTTTCCTATGACCACTCCTGAAGATACACTGCAGAGAGACAGCCGCAGCGGCTGCAGAGATTTATGGGTCTGCAGAATCCAAAATAGAATGGAATATAATTGGAACTACAGTCAAACCTCTCATAAGTGACTATCATAAAGAACACTTAATTCTGTGTCTTTAAGGCAGATGGAAGCTTAATGCTGGACAAAAGTAATGTGGAAAAAAAACTCAAGAGAAACTTTCAGCATTACATTGCCCTGCATTAATCAACAATCTGCATTTTATGACTCCTATTTTTTTAAATAGGTGGTCGCACTTAAAGCGGTTCTACTGTACAGATGTCTGTGGCAAATGGTTTTCATTTCCTTTAGCAGGCTGTGGGTGAATCTCACGATAACCTTTGCAAACAGTTTAGATCCAGATGGGATTCGTGAGTCTTATCTGCTTCTTACCAGTATCGAACTCTTTAAACCTTTACTCCATGAATATTCATGTAAGAAATAATGACATTATAAATATTCATTAGATGAAATCATAATAGCACATGGACACCAGAATATTTGTTAGGCAGAAACTGTAGAATCATATCTATATTATATCATAAGCACACAGGAGCTGTCTGATCTAGGTCTACTGTTTGCAAAAGTGTAGAAAGATATATTTATGGAATAAACGATTAAGATTGCTCCATCTTTAGCAGAATCCACAATTGATAGGATATCAAATTTTGCACTTGATGACTTGTGTCGTCTGATCAGGGTCTGCTTTGGTTGCTTATGATATAATATAGATAACAAGGGCATGTTGTATTGCTATGCAAGACATGAGTCCCCCACCGGACTGAAAAAAACCCTCTGCTAGAGTTATTGCCCTTGGGCATGACACTACACCTCATCATGCTTGTTCCATATGAGAAGTTTCAAATCAATTGAACCAGTACATAAAGAGTTATTAACTGGACAGGAAAATATGAAAAGGGGAATAACTCCAAAAATATAGATGCTAGAGTTATGGCCCTTGTGCATGACACTACCCCTCATCATAGTGAAGTTTCAAATCAATTGAACCAGTAGATAAAGAGTTATTGTCCGGACAAAAAATATGAAAAAGGGGAATAACTCCAAAAATATTGATGCTAGAGTTATGGCCCTTGTGCATGACACTACTCCTGATCATACTTCTTCAATGTGTGAAGTTATAATGAATTTGGCCTAACTTTGTAGGAGATATTGCCCGGACACGAAGCGTGACAGACGGACTGACAAGAAAATATGAAAAAGGGGAATAACTCCAAAAATATCGATGCTAGAGTTATGGCCCTTGTATGACACTACCCCTCATCATGATTGTTCCATATGTGAAGTTTCAAATCAATTGAACCAGTAGATAAAGAGTTATTGTCCGGACAAAAAAATATGTAAAAGGGGAATAACTCCAAAAATATTGATGCTAGAGTTATGGCCCTTGTGCATGACACTAGCCCTCATCATGCTTCTTCAATGTGTGAAGTTATAATGAATTTGGCATAACTTTGTAGGAGATATGGCCCGGACACGAAGCGTGACAGACGGACAGACAGACGGACGGAATCGAGCAAACCTATAGTCCCCCAACCGGTAACCGGTGGGGGACTAATTATGATTCTACAGTTTCTGCCATGGCCAAAACTTGTGCATCCATGTGCTAAAATTATAAAAATTAATCTAATTAATATTTATGATGTCATTATTTCTTACATGAATATTCATTGAGTAAAGCGTTTAAAAAACAGTAAAAGCTGATCCTTATCAATTGCACGATTTACTGTACACTGATGGTTCACTATGCATAACCCTTTCTCTGTTCTATACATTGTATTTATGTAAGAAAAAATTGTCATGAATATTAAATTTTATTAGCTGAGTTTTCATAATTGCATATTATGTGTACAGGATTTTTTGGTATTGGTATAGAAACTGAAAGTCTGATCTATTACAATTTCATAAGCAAACCGAGCAGACCCTGATCAGACGGCTCCTATAGGAGTAAGCAGATCTGGGTCTTCTCTGTTTGCAAATGATAAAAGGATAGGAGGGAAAGGGATAATAGGTTCGATTCTACTAAATCTGCTTATAACACTTAGCTTGATAAGCAATTTTTTTTTATCAAAACTGTCACATATTTCATTATGAAACAAAAACTTCAATCCCTGGTGGTACAATTAAATGTAACAAAAAAGTAAAAACATTTGGAATTTTATTCTATACTAAGTTACTCAGCATGTGATCATGAAAAATCGCCTTGCAAATCCTCAGAATAGCATGTGCTGATAGTTAACAATAGCAGCTGGGGAGGAATTCGGTTAGTTGGTCAGTCAGTTCATTTGGCCTTCGCAAGGTCATTAAGGCATTTTTGTGTGCATCACTAAGCATTGTTTGAAAGGGCAGGCTTGACTCTTAACGCCCCATTCAATTTATCACAAATTGAGGATATGGGTGTTGGGGCCCAATTTACAAGCTGGGCCCATCTTTATGAATCTGTAGTCCAAGGTTACCTGTACTTTTAGAATCATCAAAACAACTGAACCCTTTAATTCATGAACACTCATGCCAAACTTCACCTACATGTATTTTAAATATCAATTAATATAAATTTTGTATTAAAAGCATAAAGGAAATTTATAATAATAGAAAACAGTTTGACAATCTGTAAAATATAAATGCACAGAACAGACCCTTATCAGACAGTTCCATTTACCCTTTCCTCCATATGCTATTTTTAGACCCAACCTCTTTGAATGAATCTACCCAAAAGGTGCATTTACTAGAGAAAAGTAAAATTTTTAGCTTGATAAGCAATTTTTTTTTATCAAAACTGTCACATATTTCATTATGAAACAAAAACTTCAATCCCTGGTGGTACAATTAAATGTAACAAAAAAGTAAAAACATTTGGAATTTTATTCTATACTAAGTTACTCAGCATGTGATCATGAAAAATCGCCTTGCAAATCCTCAGAATAGCATGTGCTGATAGTTAACAATAGCAGCTGGGGAGGAATTCGGTTAGTTGGTCAGTCAGTTCATTTGGCCTTCGCAAGGTCATTAAGGCATTTTTGTGTGCATCACTAAGCATTGTTTGAAAGGGCAGGCTTGACTCTTAACGCCCCATTCAATTTATCACAAATTGAGGATATGGGTGTTGGGGCCCAATTTACAAGCTGGGCCCATCTTTATGAATCTGTAGTCCAAGGTTACCTGTACTTTTAGAATCATCAAAACAACTGAACCCTTTAATTCATGAACACTCATGCCAAACTTCACCTACATGTATTTTAAATATCAATTAATATAAATTTTGTATTAAAAGCATAAAGGAAATTTATAATAATAGAAAACAGTTTGACAATCTGTAAAATATAAATGCACAGAACAGACCCTTATCAGACAGTTCCATTTACCCTTTCCTCCATATGCTATTTTTAGACCCAACCTCTTTGAATGAATCTACCCAAAAGGTGCATTTACTAGAGAAAAGTAAAATTTTAGAATTTTGTAGATTGAAACCATTGTGATAAATAGAGCATTTGGTCCTATAGGAGCAAATGCTCTATTTATCACAATGGTTTCAAGAAGTGGTTATTACAGAGGCGTAGAAAGTCGTATTTATTGAGGAAAGGGTTAAGATCTAAAAGTGTCAAAAGGTGTCTTTATGAGGGAAATGTTAACTCTTTTACTCAATAGATATGTCTTTTAATGCTTTTGCAAACAGCGTAGACTAGAATAGTAGACTAGAAGAGTAGACAGCTTCTGTAGGAATCGTTTGAACAGCCATATTGAACAATATAGATCTGATTCTACAGTTTCTACCATTGCCAAAATGTCCCAGTACAAAACAAGAGCACCGCATGTGGGTGCTAAACGCTCGTCAGTTCGATTGATATTATTTATTTAACCCATTACCCCATAGGCTATTTTTAGACACAACCTCTTTGAATAAATCTACCGAAAAGGAGCATTAACTAGAGAAAAGGAAACTTTTAGAATTTTGTAGTTTGAAACCATTATGATAAATAGAGCATTTGCTCCTGTAGGAGCAAATGCTCTAGTTATCAAAATGGTTACACAAAGTGACTTTTACAGAGTCGTCAATATGAGGGGATGGGATAATGGTATACATACACAGAATGTCTTGTTATGGGAAGAAACTGTAGAGTCAGACCTATTATACTTTCATAAACAAACACAGCAGACCATATCAGACGGCTCCTGCAGGGTCTACACTGTTTGCAAAGGCATGAAAAAGGGTCTGTGTGAGAGAAAGGGTCTATACACGGACAATACCTCCACTTACAAGCACCCTATGATTGACATTAATATGCAGTCTCAGTAGTCCCCTTTAACCGTTTTTTTCATTTTATACATTCATCCTTGACCTAGAAATGAAGAGGCGTGACCCTTTTGATATCAACTCGACCTATGTTAGTCAGCCATGCAGTCAGTCACTAAGATCAACTAGCCTAGCCCCTTTGTTCCCTATTACCCTGGAATGCTCAAGTTTTCAGAGTGAAATGATCCGTTATACTTTAACAACAGAGTCCAATCAGCAAGTAAAGATTAAATCTCCTAGAGAATTTGACTGACAGTGTAGACCCTGATCATTGGGTCTCCCCTTCTGGGTCTACAACATTTACAAATGCCAGTTAATTTGTGTACTGCATATTCTGTGTTAACCCTTTCCCTCATAGGCTATTTTTAGATCCAACCTCTTTGAATAAATCTACCAAAAAGTAGCATTAACTAGAGACAAGGAAAATTTTAGAATTTTGTAGTTTTGAAACCATTGTGATAAATAGAGCATTTACTCCTAAGGAAAAAATGTTCTATAAATCACAATGGTTTCAAAAAGAGACTTTTACAGAGGCATAGAAAGGCATGTTTATGGAGGAAAGGGTTAACTCTTTACCTGATAGAGCCAACTTTTACAGCCTTTCCTACAGAAACCATCTGATCAGGGTCTGCCAAATATGTTTATGAAACAATATAGATCTGATTCAACAGTGTCTGCATGAACATTCCCTTGTTCATCATGTCATTATAAAAATTCATCTATTAATATGACATGATGTCATCATTCTTTACAGGACTCTTCATCAGGTAACACATTTCATTACCAAGCGAAATGGAAAGTCTGTTAACCCAACCTCCATAAATACGCTCTTCTACACCTCTGTATAGTCACTACAAAATTCTCAATTTTTCCTTTTCTCTAGTTAATGCTCCTTTTTGGTAGATTCATTAAAAGAGGTTGGATCTAAAAAATAGCCTATGGAGGAAAGGGTTAAGTTTCAACACCCTGAAATGGTCCATGATTGTTTGATAGTATGCCCTTTGACCTTGATATGTGACCTTGACCTGAAGTCACCCCCTAAAAATGTTCCCTTACATAAGTTGCACATGCATGCCAAGTTTGAAGTATGTATGTGCAATGGCTACAGAATTATTGCCAACATTAAAGTAAAATGGGAACAAACTAACCAACAGACATACAGAGCAAAATAAGGGGGGGGGGGGGGGGGGGGGTGCATAAAAAGAGCGACATGATGTATAGAACAAGGGCATGTTGTATTGCTATGCAAGACATGAGTCCCCCACCGGACTGAAAAAAACCTCCACTCTCCCAACCCCACCCACCCATGGTGTGGTTGACCATGGTATATACATGACCACCTGAATGGTATTAATACCTACTTTCATACATTGAATCAGTAAATAAAAAGTTATTGTCCCGACAAGAAAATATGAAAAAGGGGAGTAACTCCAAAAATATTGATGCTAGAGTTATTGCCATTGTGCATGACACTACTTCTCATCACGCTTGTTCCATATGAGAAGTTTCAAATCAATTGAACCAGTACATAAAGAGTTATTAACTGGACAAGAAAATATGAAAAGGGGAATAACTCCAACAATATAGATGCTAGAGTTATGGCCCTTGTGCATGACACTACCCCTCATCATGATTGTTCCATATGTGAAGTTTCAAATCAATTGAACCAGTAGATAAAGAGTTATTGTCCGGACAAAAAAATATGTAAAAGGGGAATAACTCCAAAAATATTGGTGCTAGAATTATGGCCCTTGTGCATGACACTACTCCTGATCATGCTTCCTCAATGTGTGAATTTATAATGAATTTGGCCTAACTTTGTAGGAGAAATTGCCCGGACACGAAGTGTGACAGACGGACTGACAAGAAAATATGAAAAAGGGGAATAACTCCAAAAATATTGATGCTAGAGTTATGGCCCTTGTGTATGACACTACCCCTCATCATGATTGTTCCATATGTGAAGTTTCAAATCAATTGAACCAGTAGATAAAGAGTTATTGTCCGGACAAAAAAATATGTAAAAGGGGAATAACTCCAAAAATATTGGTGCTAGAGTTATGACCCTTGTGAATGACACTAGCCCTCATCATGCTTCTTCAATGTGTGAAGTTATAATGAATTTGGCATAACATTGTAGGAGATATGGCCCGGACAAAAAGCGTGACAGACGGACAGACGGACAGACGGACGGACAGACGGACATACTAACAAATGGGTAGTTGTGTGACTTTTTCCTTTGATCTTTTCTTGTGGGACTAGTCCCACAAGAAAAACTATTTTTGGCTCTAACTTTGGAAAAGAATGATCTGGAAGCTAACCCTAACCCTAACCCTATGTCCCACAACTGGCCAGGTTAATGTCACAAGAAATGGCCAGGTTAATGTCACAAGAGATGGCCAGGTTAATGATTTTACTTGTGCGACTAGTTAGAAAAAGTCACACAACTACCCTTTGGTGAGTGCGGACGGACAGACGGACGGACAGACGGACAGACGGACGGACGGACGGACAGACGGACAGACAGACGGAATCGAGCAAACCTATAGTCCCCCAACCGGTAACCGGTGGGGGACTAATAACCACAAGCATTGATGCACTGTTCTTGGAACTACACATTTTGTAAAATTGATCTGTCATTTGTGAAATTTTCTAAGAAAGACCCTCTAATTATTACACAGGAAATGTTTTTTACTGTGCAAAAATCTTCAACCACATGACAATTTCTTTGAATTGATTCAAGGTTGGCAAACCTTGAGTGAAACCAAAATTTCTCAATAAACACTATATCCTTTATAAATGCCCTTTAACCCTTTCCTCCATGAATATTCATGTAAGAAAATATGATGTCATGAATATTAACTAGCGCACACTTAAAACATAAATAAATAAAATTAATAAAATAATAAAAAAATAAAATAATTGTTCACATTTTCTTGATAAATTATCACAATTTCCTACCAAATCAAGTTCACACTAAAGGGTTCAGGTTCTCCCCCAAAATTCTATTATGGTTAACAAAAAATTAGTTAACATGTTAAACACCACCACCTTTGGTGGTAAAATGTAGTGCCACTTAATAGAAGCAGATTTGTATAAGAAACAATAACTAAAGAGTCACCAAGCCTGTACATATTAAAATCTTTTTACTTTGTCAGAAATTTGCTACATGTATCAGCAGGTTTCCCTTAGGGAATTGCTCGATGACATGGACAACTGAAAAAAGTTTGGAAGCGAGCCCCCTGAAGATTTGACATTCTATTAGATCTACTTTGAAATGCTTTATTCTTTATTTGTAGTGAATATACATTGTATACTACTAGTACAGTATATTAAAATTTTGAAGATGGTGATAATCTGAGCTCATTAACCCTCCTCATGCAAAACAATTAATCCTTTACTGCATAAATACGCCATTCTACGCCTTTGCAAACAGAGTAGACCCAGATCAGACGGCTCCAACAGGAGCCTTCTGATCAGGGTCTGCTCTGTTTGCTCTAAGGATATATTATATAGATATGATTCTAGAGTCTCTGCCATGGCCAAAAATTTCTATGTCCAGGTGCTATATAATAACCACTAATCTAATTAATATTCATGAAGCCATTTTTTTCTTACATGAACATTCATGGAGTAAAGGGTTAATTAATGTGACTCTGCTCAAACTCTCATCATTCTGTCTGAAGTTTTTACTGACTTTTGATTGGTTGAAGATTTAGAGAAACTACTGGCCAAATATCAAACAGTATGGATCCAGATGAGACACCAAGTTACTCAGCATCTAATCTGAATCATTTGCAAATGCCACTGACAGGTCATGCTTAGCATGAGAAGGGTTAACCCTTTCCTTCATACTAAACACGTTTTCACGCATTTGCAAACAGAGAAGACCCAGATCAGACGGCTCCTATAGGAGCCATCTGATCAGGGTCTGCTCTGTTTGCTGATGGAATTTGATAGCTGTTTCTTTAATTTCTAAAATGGCTACAATGTTTCACCTGCCATATTTCATTATAACTATTTTGTCCATGAAAATTCAGTAGGTATTGGAATTTGTAATAAACATAGAATAGGGAAAGGGTTAACTCTTTTCACTGCCATTGTCATATCTGTGATTTTCTATCCAAACAGTTTGGATCCAGATGAGACGCCGAGTAACTGTAGAAAATTGTAGCAGACAACAAAGTTTGCAGACGACAAAATTCAGCAGCCAAAGAGTTAAAAGCAATATGCTCAGCAATCTCAAGGTTAAATACATCTGTCAACTCCCATGGGCTCAACATTTTTCTGTGGTCCTTAATTACAGGCCCATTACAGCTCCACGAGTGACCCACTGACCAAAGGCTGACCCGGACATCCTGGCACACAGCATGCAATTAACCATTACAATACCCAGCTTACCATTTTGGATCTATTCTTTTCTGGTAACAAATTTTTTATCTCATTCTTAACCCTTTCCCTGTTGAATATTCATGTAAAAAATTATGACATAATGAATATTTATTAGCTCAATATTTGTAATGAAATCATTCTGAACACAGCAATATTTGGTCATGGCAGACGTTTCAGCAGCAGATCCATATAATTTCATAAGCAAATAAATCTAGAGCAGACCCTGATCTGACTGCTCCTACAGGATCTCTGCAAAGGTGCTCAAATCTGTCTATATGACGGAAAGGTAGTATGGGTTAATGGTAATGGTGTTCTGTTTACAGTAAAACCCCTTTAACCCTTTCCTCCATATATACGCCTTTCTATGCCTCTGTAAAAGTCACTTTATGAAACCATTGTGATAAATAGAGCATTTGCACCTATAGGAGCAAATTAATGCTCTATTTATCACAATGATTTCAAACTACAAAATTCTAAAATTTTACTTTTCTCTAGTAAATGCTCCTTTTGGGTAGATTTATTCAAAGAGGTTGGGTCTAAAAATAGCCTATGGAGGAAATGGGTTAAAGCTTTTTTTAAAGTTGTTTAACCCTTTACTCCATGAATAACCGTGAAAGAAATGATGACATCATGTATTAACCTCTAATAAAAACAATATGTAAAGGGAAATCACTAAAAATGTTATGGATTTGATGAATGATACTTCCCCTCATTATGCGCTTTCCACACTACATTTTTCAAGAAGAAAATGATAACAGCTAATAACTCCAAAAATACTGATACCAGATTTATGGCCCTTGTGCATGACACTTACTTTCATCATGCTCTTTCCAAAACTAAAATGTCATTCCAATAGCATCAGTCGAACAGGAGTTATTGATCGGCCAAAAAATGTAACAAAGGGCAATAACTCCAAAAGTATTGAAGCCAGAATTATGGCCCTTGTTCATGACACTTTCCTTCATCATGCTCTTTCCATGTATGAAGTTTCAATACGATGGCAAGAGCCATGTAGGAGTTATCATCCGGACAAGAAAGAATTAAACAAATGTACAAGGGGCAATAACTCTAAATTTATTGAAGCTCGAGTTAAGGATCTTATGCATGACACTTTCTCTTATCATGATCGTTCCATGTATGAAGTTTCACTCCAATGGCATGTGTCACATAGGAGTAATCATCCGGACAAAAAATTTGATTTTTTACAAAGGGCAGTAACTCCAATATTAGAGAAGCCAGAGTTATGGACCTTGTGCATGACACTTCCTCTCGTTATGATCTTTCCATATATGAAGTTTCAATCCAATGGCATGAGCCATATAGAAGTTATCGTCCGGACAAAAAAGTGTGAATTTTTTTTACAAAGGGCAATAACTCCTATATTAGTGAAGCCAGAGTTATGTACCTTCAGCATGACACTTCCTCTCATTATGCTCTTTCCATATATGAAGTTTCAATCAACTGGCATCAGGCATATTGAAGTTATTGTCCGGACAAAAAATTGTGATATTTTTTTACAAAGGGCAATAACTCCAATATTAGTGAAGCCAGAGTTATGGACCTTGTGCATGACACTTCCTCTCATCATGATCTTTCCATATATGAAGTTTCAATCCAATGGCATGTGCCATATAGGAGTTATCGTCCGGACAAAAAAGTGTGATTTTTTTTTACAAGGGGCAATAACTCCTATTTTAGTGACGCCAGAGTTATGGACCTTGTGCATGACACTTCCTCTCATTATGCTCTTTCCATATATGAAGTTTCAATCAACTGGCATCAGGCATATTGAAGTTATCGTCCGGACAAAAAGTGTGACGGACAGACGGACGGACGGACGGACAGACAGATAGACAGACAACTCTCATGAAAACAATATGAATACCCATATAAATACGGGGGGGAGACATAATTAGATTTTTAAAATGGCACATTAACACAATCATGTAATTATTGCAAAAGCCTAAACTGTAGAATCAGATCTATAATATTCTATAAGTGAACAGAGCAGACCCTGATCATGGCCTACTCTGTTTGGAAAGGTATAGAAAGGCGTAGTTATGGAGTAAAGGGTAAACTCTTCACTTAATACCAGACGTAGATCTACTCTGTTTTGGTGTACAGTGAAATCCCTCAATGCAACCACCTGAAAGAGGTATAATTCTGGGCAGTAGATGCAGGTGGTAGCTTACTGCAGGACAAAAGTAATGCAGAAAGCTTTCTCCATTACTTTTGTCCTGCATTAAGCAACCACCTGCTTATAAAGACACCCATATTTATTCATAAGTGGTCGCATTAGAGGGGTTCAACAGTGTATCTTTCAGGTTAAAAATATTGAGTCCCTTCTTAGGGATCAGTTTAATCTTAGTCTACACGATTTGCCTCGATATAACTTTGTCTGAATACATAAAAAACGTGATACTACGAAATTTTAATAATGAAAAATTTATCTCTTTGTATGCAGGTGGCTGCTTAATGCAGGGTGAAAGTCATGCAGAAAGCTTCTAGAGGAGCATTAAGCTGCACTTGTGTTAAAGATCAATAAAAGTTGTGACTGCAGGACTGTCACAGTCATTCTTCTGCCCATGGTTCATCTTTCTGCTGTAACGGTTCTAATCCATAATAAATCCAAGTGACTTAAAAATAGTTCAATAGCGGAAGAAAACTTCTAATTTCATAAGGATAAGTCCTAATAAATGACCTGATCAATTTAGTCAAATGTCATCAGTTCTGCTATATACTGTATAAACAGTAATAATCTGTAATAAACAGTCTTGGGAGGGGGGTTACATTTTTAAAATGAGCTTTTTGCATTTGGTACACAGGTGGTTGCTTATCCCTTTCCTTCACGCGGGACAGACAATTGCCTATAGGAGCCATCTGATCAGGGTCTGCTCTGTTTGCTGGTAGAATTTGAGATATCTGTTTCTTTACTTTCTGAAATGGCTACAATTTTCTACATTCAATATTTCATTATGAATATTTTGTCCATGAATATTCAGTAGGTATTGAAATTTAGAATAAACATAGAACAGGGAAAGGGTTAATGCAAAATGAAAGCAATGCAGAAACCCTGGAGCTTTTTGTATTGCTTTCAGTGTGCATAATATAGGTATTATTCTAGTTTCTTCCATGGCCTAAATGTGTATAATGTCACATTATTCAGCCAGTTAATATTCATGATATTATATTGGTAGTTCTTGTATGAATATTCATGAGGTAAGGGTTAATACTCAACAAGTTTCCCTCGCATGCTAAAGAAGAAGTTGAAACCCTTATCGTTTCAAATTGCACCATACCCATGATTTGACCAAGTTCTAAGTCTATCATTATACGACCAAATCTCCAAATTGTCATGTTTTCAAGAGCTGTACTTTAAGGTATGTATTCAAATTTCTCCACAAAACCATATGTTGCGACCACACTTTAAAACACACCAACTTTTATTAACACTTTCCCTCATTTAAGCACCTTTTCCTGCCTTTGCAAACAGAGTAGACCCAGATCAGACAGCTCCTGTAGGGTCTGCTCTGTTTGCTTAAGGAATTATTTTACAGTTGAACTTCGATATCTCGAACTTGGATAACTCGAACTACGGGATAACTCAACTAAAAGTTCGGTCCTTCCAAAATCTTACAATACAGAATTGCTCTAAAATGTATCACTAAGCATATCTAGAAACACATTTCACAGCTTAATGCAGGTCTACAGTTATGCTGAAAACTCCTACAGGAGCTTTCAGCATTACCGTAGACCTGCATTAAGCTGTGAACGTGAGAAATTTTCCAGATTAGAAATCGGATAACTCGAACTTCTGTTATCTCGAACTAATTTATATAGTCCCTTGAAGTTCGAGAAATCGAAGTTCAACTGTAGATGTGATTTTACAGCTTGTACCATGGTAAAAAAATCCTGTTTTTATGTGTAATAAAAATTCTGCTAATAAATATTCATGATATCATTATTTCTTACATGAATATTGAACAAGTAAAGTGGTAATGTTGACCATAAAAACTCCATGAATATTCCTGTAAGAGGAGAAATAATGAAAACATGAATATAGATTAGATTGTTTCTAATAATGGAACATGTGACTATAACAGAAACTGCAGAATCATATCTTTATTTTTTCATAAACAAACAGATCTACAGCAAACCCTGATCAAGCGGCTCCGACAGGGGCAGGCCATTTGATCTGGGTTTACTCTGTTCGCAAAGGCGTAGAAAAGCATATTCTATGGAGTAAAGCATTAAATAGCTCTGCTTTAGATCATAAACAAATTGGCCGCAAATAAGTCAACACACCGGTAACATATTGTACACAATCACAGGCTTGGCTGGGCTTTGAGTGTATTTGTAAATAGTATAGTATTATTGTTATTGCAAACCATATTGCAACCAAAAAACCATTGACCTAATTTGTTTGACCTAATTTCAATCTGTTCCCATTATCTCTCGGATGACAAAGGGACACCGAGCTTGTTTCTTTCTTGACTGACAGCATCAAAATGTGAGGGTGTATCAAATTCTGTTTTTAGTCAGAACATGCAACTTGACCCATATACGTAACTCTGCTTTCTAACAGTGTCTTCGGCTATATCATTAACCCTTTACTCCATGAATATTAATGTAAGACATCATGATTGTGAATATCATTATGGAGGAAAGGTTATTGAGGGCTTAAGCATTTCCCTCATAGAAACATGTTTTCACGCATTTGCAAACAGAGTAGACCCAGATCAGACGGCTCCTAGAGGACCGTCTGATCAGGGTCTGCTCCGTTTGCTTATGGAATTTGATAGATCTGTGTCTTTACTTTCTAAAATAGCTACAATGTACCACCTTCCAGATTTGATTATAAGTGTTTTGTTCATGAATATTCAATGGGTATTAAAATTTGGACTAAACATAGAACAGGGAAAGGGTTAAGCCTTTCCATGTTGAATATTCATGTCAGAAATAAAGGCATCATGAATGGGTTAAAACACAATTTCTGTTGTATTTTAATATAGTACTTGCTTTGACCATTAGAATGCCGAGTAAAGTAATGTTTGCTAAAAATGTCTTTTCAATTCATAAAGTTTGCCTCTATTATCCCTTTCCCTCATGAATTTTCATGTAAGAAATAATGACGGTATAAACATGAATTTAAGTCTAACTTTTATAACGCCAGCATGAAACAAGGGTTACATAATTGTTATCCTATGGCAGAAACTCAAGAATCAGTTCTATCAATGCAGTAAGCAAACAGAGCAGATCCTGATCTGATATCTCCTAAAGGAGTGGTCAAGTCTGGGTCTACTGACTGTTTGTAAAGGTGTTAAAATGTGTCTATAACAATTTTATCAAAACATAATATTGATGTATAAAACAGTTCTAAAATCAAATTTTAGCATGTTTTTAATTACGTTTTATACCGGAATATAGAAATCCCAAATTAACCGTCTTGAAATTGCATTATTATTATTTGCAAAACAAACAGATTTCAAGGTTTCAACTGTTCTTTTATTTATTTCACTAATATTTCTGATGGCTGCCATCCCAAACACTGATCAATATCAGCTGACCATGAGACAATACCATTAACCCATTCCCTCATAGGCTATTTTTAGATCCAACCACTTTGAATCAATCTACCGAAAAGGAGCATTAACTAGAGAAAAGGATTTTTTTTAGAATTTCGTAGTTTGAAACCATTGTGATAAATAGAGCATTTGCTCCTATAGGAGCAAATACTCTATTTATCACAATGGTTTCAACAGGTGACTTTTACCGAGGCGTAGAAAGGCGTATTTATGGAGGAAAGGGTTAATCGGTTGATCTGGCTCTCCACTATCTGCCAACGTTTGTCTGGCCGAATATCTGCATGATAGGAGTACTGTACAGTACATAGCATTACTGACATGATAATCACAGCAAATAATCATTATTATTACAGCTACCATCACTGTTGTTCTTATACATGTATTTGTTTCACTAACATTTCTGATGGCTGCCATCCAAATACTGATCAATGTCAGCTGACCATGAGACAATACGGTTAATGCGGTGACCAAAACATTGGTCAAATATATCCTCTGGCAATCAAGTGACAGGAGATGCAATTAGTCATAAAAGTCACAAAGGAATAATTACATCTCATCCGATTATCTTTTTGCATAACTGATAATTAACATGTATGACCTCTACTTGTCTGATCAATGAATGAGGCTGTACATAATTTTTTATGTCATCAACATTTGGACATTTTGTACCTCATAGCAGACTCTGAACTAGGCAGTAATTAACCCTTCGCTTGCTATTCACGTCAATATACATACCTGTAAATAGTGAAGACCCAGATGAGACAGCTCCTGCAGGAGCTGTCTCATCAGGGTCTGCACTATTTACAAGTTGATTGTGCAACCAGTGCACTTCACAGCAGTGATTGCACAGCGAAATACTTGTACACAGTGAAGATATATGTAAATATACAACAGGGCTTGGGTAAAGAAGGAGAAATGTATTTTAAAATTCAGCAAGAGAAGGGTTAATGTATATTGCAACCAATATCTATAAACCCGTTACTCCATAATTACGCCTATATATGCCTTTGCAAACATAGTAGACCCAGATCAGATGGCTCGTAATGGAGCCGTCTCTCATCGGAGTCTACTCTGTTGACTTATATAAGAATTCATGTGTCCATGTGCCATTATAAAAAATAATCTAATTAATATTCATGATGTCATTATCTAATTCTGAGTCAAGAATATTTCTGGAGTAAAAATCCTAACCCTTTTAACCCTTTCCTCCATAAATACGCCTTTCTACGCCTCTGTAATAACCACTTCTTGAAACCATTGTGATAAATAGAGCATTTGCTCCTATAGGAGCAAAATTTATGCTCTATTTATCACAATGGTTTCAAACTACAAAATTCTAAAAGTGTTCTTTTCTCTAGTAAATGCTCCTTTCGGGTATATTCATTTAAAGAGGTTGGGTCTAAAAATAGCCTATGGAGGAATGGGTTAACACCTTTGCAATCTGATCAGCCTGATCAGGGTCTGCTCTGTTTGTTTATGATGGAATAATATAGATCTGATTCTTAAGTTTCAGCTATTGCAAAAATATTCTGATTTCATATTATTATGCCAACATAAATATTCATCAATATAATATTAATAATGTCATTCAGCTATCACAGTAACAATACTTGAGCATAGGCAAAATATTTACAGTAAAATCCCTCTAATGTGACCACCTAAAAGAGGTTTAATTCTGCGTGGTAAGCTCCTAGAGGATGATTTTTTTTAAAAAAGGGCTTACAT
Organism: Azorinus chamasolen; assembly: GCA_963576725.1. NCBI lineage: Eukaryota > Metazoa > Mollusca > Bivalvia > Cardiida > Solecurtidae > Azorinus > Azorinus chamasolen. The sequence goes on along the minus strand of OY755243.1, from coordinate 50,450,767 downwards.
TAACAAATGAAACTATGGTCATGTCAATTAACCCTTTCCCTCATATAAATGTGTTTTCACGCATATGCAAACAGAGCAGACCCTGATCAGACGGCTCCTAGAGGAGCCGTCTGATCAGGGACTGCTCTGTTTGCTAATAAAATTTGATAGATCTGTTTCTTTAGTTTCTTAAAAGTCTACTATGTTTCACCTTCCATATTTCTTTATAATTATTTTGTTAATGAATATTCAGTAGGTATTGAAATTTGGCCTAAATACAAAACTGGGAAAGGGTTAAGCTGTAGAATCAGATCTATATAATCCATAAGCAATTAGAGCACAATTATACCCTGATCAGCTCATACAGGAGCTGTCTGATTATTCTGGGTCTACTCTATTTGCAAAGGTATTTAAAGGCTTCATTTATGGAGAACAGCGTTAAATATCTGACATCTTTTTTCTCTCCTCTCCCTGACCCCAATCTGGAAACTATCAGGCCATGTTCAGATCTGTTCTGTCACCTTGTAATCTGATAAAATGCTAGAATTATCTGGAGAGTAGCCCAATTACTCCATATATATTTTGTCGACAGCCTTATCCACTATGCTATTTCCATCAGCTTGTATTGTGATTCTAGACATATCCTTATTTCTCTGGGCTATTTGTACTGTGGCAACCTTGATATAGACAGAGATAATATGATGTTACCTCTGTTTGACCCTCTAACTGTTACCTTATATGGCATATAGAAAGCAGAACTGTGTGAATCAGAGACATTATAGATAAAAGACTAACAGATAAAGGTGCCTACTCAAATACTAAAATTGTCATTTCTCCACCAAACCCTATGCTGTGACCACTCTTTTAAGAATTGTCTCCAAGATACACTCATCTATAGCTCAGTGGTTGGCCTTCCTTAGACTTTTTGACCCCAAACCTGCTTTGAAATCTGCCAGCCACTCTAGGTCATAATTATGTGTTTAACCATTTCCCTGTTGAATATTCATGAACAAGAGGAAAATTACCATGGCAGAAACTGTACAAACAGAACTATTTTATTTCATAAGCAAACACAGCAGATCCTGATCAGAGTCCTTAGTTATAAACAGGAGTCATCTGATCTGGGTCTAATCTGTTTGCAGAGTTAAGGGTGAATTTGTTTGACCTTGACCTTTTCCTAATATTGACATGTCTTACTCTTTTGTTCCCCAAGGATTCAAAATTATTTTCTATGACCTTTGGTCTTCTAATCTTCTTTCAACATTCAAAACTTATCACAACAGTCTGCCAAAGAGTGAAACTTACTCCCTTGACCTTTAACTATGACCCTTCCCCTGATGAATATTCATGTAAGAAATGATGACATCAAGATTCTTAATTATTTTGAAGTTTTATTATGGCATGTTACCTGATATATTGGCCATTGTAGCAACTGTAGATTCAGATCTATATTAATGTACAAGCAAACAGAGCAGAGTCACTGATTAGATGGCTCCTACACGAGTCATCTGATCTTGGTCTACCGTTTCCATAGGAGTGAAAAAAAGATGTCTCTATCAGGTAAAGGGTTAACAAAAGATACAATAAATGTCACTCTTTTAACATTAACCCTTTCCTTTATATAAACATGTTTTCACGCATTTGCAAACAGAGTAGGCCAAAGGAGCCATCTGATCAGGGTCTGCTCTGTTTGCAAGTGGAATTTGATAGATCTGTTTCTTTACTTTTTAAAATGACTAGTGTTCCAACTTCCATATTTCATTGTAACTATTTTGGCCATGAATATGCAGTAGGTATTGAAATTTGGAACAAACATAGAACAGGGAAAGGATTAAAGTAGTGAATGTGTGATAGGCTACCCAAACAGTGTGGATCCAGACAACACAAAGTTTGTCAGTAAAAAATTGTTTGACACTGGCATCATAGTTTTGAGAAAAAAACACACACCAAAAACATGAGAGAAAATCCTTAGCTACAATATATAGCAAACAACAATTCTTACTGATTACAAACACTCAGCATGTAAATAGTTTCAAATAAAAAAGGATGGGATCATATTGGAATTCTTTCTATTTCTATCACCAAGTGACAGTAAAGTTCATGCCCCAATGTCTGACAAGTTCAAACATGACTGGCCTTGACCTTAGATTGACATGCCTTACTCTTTTGTTGCCCAAGGATTCAAAACTTATATCCTATGACCTTTGGTCTTCTTTTCAGCATTAACCATTTTCCCTAATAAACAATTATGATTGAAATGAACCGCTATGAATATTCATGATTGAAATGACCACTATGAATATTCATTAACTTAATTTTTATATGGTAAAATTTTCAAGGGAATGGTTGATTTAACCCTTTCCCTCATGTAAACGTGTTTTCACGCATTTGCAAACAGAGAAGACCCAGATCAGACGGCTCCTAGAGGAGCCGTCTGATCAGGGTCTGCTCTGTTTGCTAATGGGGTTTTAAAGGTCTGTTTCTTTGCTTTCGAAAATGGCTACAATTTTCCACGTTCCATATTTCATTATACCTATTTTGTCCATGAATATTCAGTAGGTATTGGAATTTGAAATAAACATAGAACAGGGAAAGGGTTAACAAAAACTGTAGAATCAGATCTATTACAATTTCATAAGCAAGCAGAACAGACTCTGATCAGACCATCTCTATTGGAACAATCTGATTTGGGTTTACTTTGTTTGCAAACACATGAAATGAAATGAAATGAGGGAAAGGGTTGAATAACTTTTGTCTGCAAAATCTATTGTCTGATTCAATTCTAAGATTAAAGATTTCTTCAATATCTTTTAACCCTTTCCCCCATAAATACGCCTTTCTACACCTTTGAAAACAGAGTAGATCCAGATCAGATGGGTATAGGAGCCGTTTGATCAGGGTCTGCTCTGTTTACTTATGATAAAACATAGAAATGATTCTACAGTTTCTGCCATGGCCAAAACTTCCTGTGTCCATGATCTATTGTAACAATTAATCTAATTTATATTCCTGATGTCATTATTACTTTACATAAATATTCATGGAGTAACAGGTTAAAAACAAGAGCTGCGTGCGGTGCCAACGCTCGTCTGATTTGGTGTTTGTCCAGCTAAATTAAACATTTTTGAAAAATATAAAGGCCCATAACTCCAAAATAAAATTTTGAAATAAAGAGTTATGGTTCTTATGTAGGGGCCTTCCCCTCAATGAGATCTACTAACCTATGAAGTTTCATGTTGATACCTCATATTCTTTTCGAGTAATGAGCTACATTAAAGTTTTTGCACGCCGACGACAACGCCTACGACTCGGTGATCACAATAGTTCGACTTTTCTTCGAAACAGATGAGATAAAAAAGTACCAGAATTACTAGGCATCTCATTTAGATCAAGAGCATCAAAATTTGGGCCACAGCGTTGAAAGAGTTAAACTGAAATGGATGCTATCTAGATAACAAGCAAAAAATGCGGAGACTGCATTAAAGCCGGAATTTTTTGTGTTACAATTTACCTAATGATTTTTTTATTGATATAGGTTTTTATTATGTCGCTTTAACACAGTTTCAGTTAATTCACGACGTCAAACTAATTATAGGTATAGGAAGCTATCTGCATACCAAATATCAATTGTGTAGCATATGTATTTCAGAAGTTATAACAAAATTTCAATGACAGCCAAGTTTTCAGAAAAGTGACCTTGACCTGATTTAGGTATCTTTAGGTCATCTGTAAGCTCCTTACCAAGGCTATCTGAATACCAAAGGTGAATTGCCTAGCGTTGGTGGATCAGAAGTTACAGCAAAATGTTAAAGTTTGTTAAAAACAGCCATGTTTTCAAAATAGTGACCTTGACCATGACACAATTTCATGTATCCTTGTATCAACTGAAAGGCCTTCACCAAAGCTATCTCCATACCATATATGAATTGTCTAGCATATGTGGTTCAGAAGTTAAGACAAACTGTTGAAGTTGTTCAATGATGGCCAACTTGTCAAAATGGTGACCTAGATCTTGACCTAATTTCAAATATATTTCTATCAACTGAAAGGCCTTAACCAAAGCTATCTGTACACCAAAGATGAATTGCCTAGCATTTGTAGTTCAGAAGTTATAGCAATGTTAAAGTTTGTTAAAAACGGCAAAGTTTTCTAAATGGTAACCTTGACCTGATTTCATATATCCTTATATCAAGTGAAAGGCCTTCACCCAAGCTATCTACATACCAAATATGAATGGTCTAGCTTAGGTAATTCAGAAGTTATAAGCAATGTTAAAGTTTTGCTAACGACGGCACGCCGCCCGCCCACCAAACCACCCGTTTTTCGCCAAACTATAAGCCAAGATTTTTCTCGAAAAATCTGGCTAAAAATGCAATAGATTAGATTTTTGTGTGACAATTATTTTTATAGCTGTATTAAGCTGATTTTTCAAACAAAAATAGTGGGTGGTCTAGCACATCACTGGGATGGGATGTTGCTTACAATTTGACAGAAATTTACCCTTAAATTGTGGGAAACGAGGATACAAGACCTTTGCAAACAGTGTAGATCCAGATCAAAGGGCTCCTGAGGAATCAATTTGATCAGTGCCTGAAATATTTGTCATATAAAACCCATTCTCTTCTGTGATAATTTTTTAAATTTTGCTTAATATTCAGAAAGGGTCTATCGTGAGCTTTATTTCGAAGGTTAAGGTTTAACCCTTAGAATTGAATGCTGAATTTATAAAGTGGAACGTCCCTCACTATTTGGCAGTAAGTCCATTCAGTATGACATAATTGGATTTGCTAGAGAATTCTAAATGCCAAACAGTGAAGACCCCAATAAAAGGGCTACTGAAGGAGTTCTACACCATTTGTAAATGCCAGTTAACCCATTTTCCCCACCAAGGGTTAATCAGTGGTTTAAACATTTTATTTCTTCCACTGGACTAAAAATAACTCTTTCCCTCATACAAAATCATTTTCACTCCTTTGCAAACAGAGTAGACTCAGATCAGAGCCATTTTGTTAGGGTCTACTCTGTCTACTTATTATAATAGATCTCACTCTGTTTCAACCGGGTCGTTTCAACCAATGCCAAAACATCTTGTGTACAAATTCAGCTAATAAATCTTCATCACATCATTATTTCTGCTATGAATATTCAACAGGGAAAGGGTTAAGATAATTATATACAGCATACTAGGTAATTCCTCTTCTCCAAGCTCCTGTCAGTTGTCCATCATCTAAAGACTTTGCAGACCAAGTAAGTGTCGTCTGCTACAATTGTCATCTGCTAAATTTGGCTCTCCATGTTAATTTGTTTCCATTTTACCTAAAACTACAGTCAGTGTGACATAGAGTTTATGCCCTTAAGAGACACCAATAGCCATAACCTTTCCCTGTTGAATATTCATGTCAGAAATAACTAGAAATGTGTCCATAGGACATTGATGCCCCCACTTCAGATTTTTTGTCACAGAAAGTAAGGGGGATAATCATGTATGCAACGACTAAAGCAATTTATGCTATTTTTTGCAAATAAAGGGCTGCAACTCCTAAACGACTGAAGCGATTTACATGGCTATCAAACTTGACCAAGATATAATGGCCACAAACATGTGTGTACAGTTTGGTCAGGATTGGACAAATACTTTCCAAGAAAGGGTCCGGATAAATTTTTCTAGATGTGCGTATGGACGTACGGATGGACGGACGTACGAACAAGAGCAACCCTATTATGCCGCCACTTTGTGGGGACATAAAAAATGAAAAAAGTTACACATTTTGCTAGGAGCCCTCTCATCTGGGTCTACAGTTTGCAAAGGACATTAGAAACTCCTGTCCTGCAGAATAAGGGTTAAGGTGTGTAACATACTCAATTACTGAATTGTCCTTTCTCAAAGAATTTGTTCTTGAAAATGTTTTAATTTACGCATCTTTATCTGCAGCTCTGATTCATGATAACCTATGCAAACAGTCTGGATCCTGATTATAAGGATAACTCAGAATCTCATTGCATTCCAAACTGTCTGACACATACAGTAAAACCCCTCTAATGCGACCACTTAATGAATAAACATGGGTGTCTTTATAAGCATGTGGTTGCTCAATTAATGCATTGCAAAAGTAATGCAGAAAGCTCCTAGGAGCTTTCTGCATCACTTTTGTCCTGCATTAAGCTACCACCTGCATCTAGCACCCGGAATTATACCTCTTTTAGGTGGTCACATTAGCTGGGTTTTACTGTATATTTGAAAGAAAAGGAAGAAGAAAGAAAAGCGTAACTGCAGAAATAGCAGCAGAAAAGTTCTGCAATGACAATTACTTGGCATGCAAAAAGTTCATAGATAACCTGAAATTAACCCAAGAAATAATGGGTGAGGAACATTTTGTGGTGTATTATCGGCCCACTGCCCATTAGCAGGGAATTTTCTGTTTGTTAATGAGAGGTCTTTGATGTTCATCAACATAGCAATCCAGGACAATGTTAAAGAATATTGTTCCAATATAATGCAGAAAGCCTGTAGGCAGTAATTCATTCCAATGTTAGGTACGCTGCTTTTGTACTGAATATTGTAATAAAAGGTCCAATAGACAATGGAAGCTCAAGCACCCGGGATGACCGGGACGCACCCTTTATAATGCCCAAAAATATTACTGTAATATCCCAGTGGAAACTTATCATAAAAACTCTGCCATTAATTCTGGTAAGTTGTATAAATTATGGAGTTGTGTTTATATTATGATTAATTACCAATTTACATGGTGCCAGGTCTGATATTAAAACAGTTCCCAAAGGCCAGCTATACTGTAAAGAAATACAAGATAAGAATCTATTATGGACTCCAAGTGAACCTATGGGAAAAATATTAATCATGAGAAAATACACAAGAAGTATGACAGCTGTTGCCAAACCTTACAACAAAAAAGTAACTTCAAGAGTTCAGGTCTATAATTTGATACCATTCCATTGCAAGGGCAAATCACTGTTAATGCTTCCAATTAACCAATAACAATAGCTAACAAAATGGATAGAGTTGAGGCCAGGGGGCTAGCTAGGTTGAAAGTTCAAGTGGTGGATTACCCAGAAGCTTCATATTACCCACTTTATCTGTCTTCTTCTTTACTCTGTCAACTTCAATTAGTCCAAAATAACAAGGTACCCACAGAGCAATAGATAAAAGTGTGTATCCGATACAAAAACCATGATTTCTCCACGAAACCCTATGTTGTGGCCATTCTTAAGAAATGACTGACGGAGAGAAGATTCTAAAGAGTGGTCACAACATAGGATTCGTGGAGAAATAAAGGAACTATTCTTGAAAATGTTTTAAATTACACATATTATCCTGGCCTTTGTACCCAGCTATACAAAATGTTCCAAATGTACAAAAATACTGGGGGTGGGGGCCCATGCTCAAGCTGGACCTCTATCAAAAAGTTTAATGGGATTCAGAGAGAAGTTTTGGTCCCGATTTTGTATCTTCCTACATGTTCTATATACTTAAACTTCTCCTTCAGCTCAAAATAGGGAGAAGTCAATAGGGCTGGGGAGACTATTTCTCCCAAATCACCCTAAAGCTTGAGCCCAGGCAGGGCCTCTGTGGTTGAGTGGTTTTGGTATTCGACTGACAATCACTTAGCCCCTCACAGCTGTGGTTCAAATCCCTATCTCATATCTGGACATTTGCATTTCCTTTCAGCTGGATTTCGGTAGGTCAGAGGCTCTACATCATGTTCTCCTGTGCATGAGACAATACAATCTTGTTCCATGGGGTCTTCCTCCACCCGGAATTAGCTGGACGTCATGATATGACTGATGTACTGTTAGAGTGACATAAAAACCAATACAAATCAACAAAACAGAAATATTGTTTGCTTAATAACCCTAGAAAGACACTCCCTAACTGATTATCATGTTACACATGCATTTATACCACAAACATTCTTTGTCCATTCCAATTAAGTATATTTGACCTTGACCTGGACACCTGTCCCCCCCCCCCCCACCCAACACACACACACCCTCCTAATGCAATCCCAATCTCCTTTTTCTCCATATAAATATCTGTAATAACCAAGTTTGGTCACAGTATGTCACTCCAAATTTAAAAGATATTGTCTGAAAACTGCTTTCATACTTATAGTTACAGTGGCATTAACCCTTTACCTCATAGGCTATTTTTAGACCCAATCTCTTTGAATATATATCTACCGAAAAGGAGCATTAACTAGAGAAAAGGAAATGTTTTAGAATTTTTTAGTTTGAAACCATTGTGATAAATAGAGCATTTGCCCCTATTGGAGCAAATGCTCTATTTATCACAATGGTTTCACAAAGTGACTTTTACAGAGTCGTCTAAAGTCGTCAATATGTGGGACTGGGTTAATTGAGCCTGAACCCAGATAGATCCAATCAAATGCCTCAAACACAACTGTTTACAAATCCTTCTCAATCTAATTTAATTTTGCAAACAGATTGGATTCTGAACAAAATGCCTACACTGTGATACTTGCAGCACCATACATTCTGAAGAGGAAGACCAAACTTTCAAGTGCCATCTTCTAAGACATGTTTTAACCCTTTACTTAACAGCCACACCTTTTCACATCTTTGCAAACAGTTTAGATCCTCATGATAAGACAGCTCCTGACTAGGAGCTATCTGATCAGGGTCTGCTCTGTTTGCTTAACCCATTCTCTCATGTTGACGACTTTTGACGACTCTGTAAAAGTCACTTTGTGAAACCATTGTGATAAATAGAGCATTTGCTCCTACAGGAGCAAATGCTCTATTTATCACAATGGTTTCAAATTACAAAATTCTAAACATTTCCTTTTCTCTAGTTAGTGCTCATTTTCGGTAGATTTATAGTGCTCATTTTCGGTAGATTTATTCAAAGAGTTTGGGTCTAAAAATAGCCTATGAGGTAATGGGTTAAGGCATTATATAGATGTGATTCCAGTTTTGGCCAGGTAAACAAATACTATGATCATGCAACATGATGAAAATTCAGCTAATAAATACTCATTGCTTCATACAGTAAAACCCCACTAATGCGACCACCTAAAAGAGGTATAATTCTGGGTGCTAGATGCAGGTGGTAGCTTAATGCAGGACAAAAGTAATGCAGAAAGCTCCTAGGAGCTTTCTGCATTACTTTAGCCCTGCATTAAGCAACCACCTGCTTATAAAGACACCCATGTTTATTCATTAAGTGGTCGCATTAGAGGGGTTCTACTAGACATGAATATTCATCATAAATTATAATGGGTTATCATAAGGACAAAATGGCTTTTATATTCCAAATTAATGTATGTTACATGCATCTCTATTACCATTCATATATATATAACTCTTGTTTGTTTTCTGAGTTTATACAACTTATGTTTGGATCCAGATTATATGCAGAGTAACTCGGAATCTCAGCAAAATCTTAACTTTTTGACATTTTTAAAAATGGAAGAAAAACTGTTTAGAGACCTTAGTTAACCCATTATTATAGTGAATGCTTTAGCAAATAGAGTAGATCCAGATCAGAGACTTCTTTCACACCTTTGCAAACAGACTAGACCCTGATCAGAGGACTCCAATAGGAGCCACTTGATCAGTGATCAGGGTTTGCTCTGTTTAATGATGGAATTATACAGATATAATCCTACAGATTTTGTCTAAATCAAGAGTTGCCTTGAAAATTTCACATTGTAAAGTTTGTTAATGAATATTCATAAAGAGATAAAATCACACATAAAAATTAATTAGGGAAAAGATAAGCAAACCACACATTTTGAACACTAAAATAACTATGCTATGTCTACATATGGATTTTACCATTGACCTTTGTCTGACCTTTTTCATTGATGCTCCTATATTAACCCTTCTCTTGCTGAATTTTAAAATACATTTATCCTTCTTTACCCATGCTCTGTTGTATAATTACATATATCTTCACTGTGTACACGTATTTCGCTGTGCAATCACTGCTGTGGAGTGCACTGGTTGCACAATCGACTTGTAAATAGTGCAGACTCTGATGAGACAGCTCCTGCAGGAACTGTCTCATCTGGGTCTTCACTATTTACAGGTAGGTATATTGACATGAATAGCAAGCGAATGGGTTAACCTTTTTGTACACTAAAATTATTGTCATTTGTAAAAACTATTCAGAAAGTCAATTTTCCTTCATTTCTTTTCAAAAATGTAATAAGAGTGTCTAACAGTTTTGATCGTGTTGAAACACTGAATTACTAGTTGTCTCATCTGGATCCAAACGGTTCACATATATATATATATATATAGTCCTATATTCACAGCTAGCATGTAAAATAGCTTACATACATAACCCTTTTATATACAGTATATCTTTACCCTTGAACTTAGCCTGTCACAATAAACATATTTATGAAATTTACTTTTTTTTAACAAAATGCAAGATAGTCATAACTAATCCTCAATATAGTGCATAGTTACCAGAAGACTATTTCAATCAAATATCATTTAAATTGGACCACCGATTTTGGCGAAGAGGATTTTTTAAAGTTTTCCCTATAATTCATAATTATAGTCATATAAGGAAATTTAACCCCACCTCTGGTAGCCATGTTTTTTTAGATAACAGCATGGTTTTAGCAATTTTGAGAATCACCAGGGGACTATTCCTACCAAATGCCAATCAAATTGGACTGTTAATTTTGGAGAAGATATCTAAAGATTTATTATGCACATTTTTCTTATTTATCAATCAACACCAGAAGTTATACATGTACACATATACATATCATGAAAATGCTTACAACCCATTTACCGACAGGATATACTTGTTCAGCTAAATATTATCACTATCCAAATACTGCTAAATGCGATAAAGGAGCCTCCTTTTTAGAAACGAGGATTTTGTACGGAAATCAGCGGACATCTTCGGCCAAGTTCCGAATGACTCAAATTCTATTTCGGAACAACGCTTCGAATATTAATTAGGTTGTTATCACATGTAACAATGGCTGACACTGGTTGTTGACCTACATATACATCAAATGAGTATGCTTTTTATTCGATAGTTTTCTGTTGAGAAACAACAATTAAACTCTAAAATATATTGCGCTGTATTTTTTGTTCCAGCAGTCAGAAAAGTATGACAGAGTACTTTATAAATATTCGCTATAAATATAGCAAACACTTCGCACAATGTGCCTCTCGATATCAAACAATGCATTTAGGCGTCTCTTGGAAAACGAAGTGGGATGACCACTGTCTAAAAGAATCGTCGCCGAAGAGGAAAGAAAATGTAGAAATAAACACACTCACAGTCTCTATATTTAAACCAACTTTCGTTTTTAAACCTACTTTCGTTTTCACCGACTTAAAAAAACATGTAATTTAACACGAAAACTTACGTTTGAAACATTTTTAAGACCAGTTATTTCTTTCAAATGGATGGACACTCTATCAAAAACACCAAAGTGTCATTTTTTCGATCTCGGAGTGTCCAGGGACTTTAAGCATCATCATGTACCAAGGTCATTTCTGTAAAGTGTGGTTACATTCTGCCTTGTGTTTTTTTTTGCTTAAAGCAATTCTTGACCTAATAGAAACGCCTTTTTGCACCTTTGAAAACCGAGTAAACTCAGGGTCCGATCGGTTTGCTTAACTCATTCCCTCATAGGCTATTTTTAGATCCAACCACTTTGAATAAATCTACCAAAAAGGAGCATTAACTAGAGAAAAGGATTTTTTTTTTAGAATTTTGTAGTTTGAAACCATTGTGATAAATAGAGCATGTGCTCCTCCTATAGGAGCACATGCTCTATTTATCACAATGGTTTCAACAGGTGACTTTTACAGAGGCGTCAAAAGGCGTCAATATGAGGGAATGGGTTAAGGAATTATATAAATCTGATCCTACAGTGGTTGTATATAGCAGCCCTTGCATATTTTACATTATAAGAATCAAGTTGAGAAATACTCATGTCAAATCATGCATAAATGTTCATTAGGGAAAAGGTTAAACAAGCAGTGGATCAGTTGTCATGGTAACCATTTTCAAATCTAGAAATCATTTTCTTACACTATGCAACTCAACAAAGCCTCCTATGAGTTGTTACTCGGGTTCTGTAAGTAGTAATTGCCATATTATAACCCTTTCCTCCATCAATACGCCTTTCTACGCCTCTGTAAAAATCACCTGTTGAAACTATTGTAATAAATAGAGCATTTGCCTCTATAGGAACAAATTTTTATGCTCTATTTATCACAATGGTTTCAAACTACAAAATTCTATATTGTTTCCTTTTCTCTAGTTAATGCTCCTTTTTGGTAGATTCATTCAAAGAGGTTGGGTCTAAAAATAGCCTATAGAGGAAAGGGTTAATATATGTATACAATATTCTGCAACTTAACTCCATATTTCCAGAGTACAGCAAAAAAATTATTGATAATGATCAGAAACAGTATCTATCCAAACTCGATCAACCAGAAACATGTTCACCATTAATTACCAATTGATTTTTTTTCAGGGCTGCTCCTCTGACCTCTATTTGACCTATACTCTATATGACCCGAGAATAAGGCTTGTTGCCCTTTTCATGACTGAAATATTTTTTCTGCTTTAAAACAAAATTAGTGGTCAATCTACATATTCTCATAAAGATTCTATCTACCAATGGAAATGCAATATAATAAGAAAATCTCAGAATTAAACTTAACTTGGAATGAGATCTCGATTCAAACTCCTAACAAACGCTAAAGAATTTTTTCTCTTGGTAGAACAAAGGTCTGGTTACCTTGGGTTACAATGTAAAACACCACAATGAGATAACATTGAATTACGCTGTGCATGCAAAATCAGTGTCATCTTTCAAATACTTTTGTCCCTTAAAATTCTCTCATTTCATTTTTCTTTCATTTCTTCTCATGAATACAATCCCAATGTCAAACAATATGCATTCTGATCAGTCATGGTCTCATCTGGATCCAAACTGTTGGTACAGAGGATCAAGAAATGGCCATTAGCCTGCAAGGAGACAAATTTACTACCATGGCCTCCCCAGGGAATGCTGCCACATGAAGTGCATGAACTCTCCAGTTCTCATGAACCAGTTTTCAATGAACTTGTTTCAACCACATTAAAAATATATCCCAGTAACTTTTTACCTCTGACCAGGCCATGGAACCATCTAAAAGGATGTAACATGAACTCATAAGATTTGATATAACTTCCCTTACTAATATCAATAGAAAGCTGACCTTGAGGCTTTCTCCCATACAAATGCTTTTTCATGCCTTTGACCCATTACTTCACGAACATTCATGTAAGAAATAACGACATCATGAATATTAATCAGATTAAATTTTATAATGGCATATGAATACAGGAATATTTGGCCATGGCAGAAACTGTAGAATTATATCTATATTATTTCATAAGCAAACAGAGCAGACCCGGATCAGATGGCTGATCTGGGTCTACTCTGTTTGCAAAGGCGTAGAAAGGCATTTATAGAGTAAAGCGTTAAAAACAGAAAATACCAAGATCAGACGGCTCCTATCTGTGTCTGCTTATTTTGCTTATAAAATTGCCATAGATCTGACTCTACAGATTTTACCAATACCAAAAACACCTCGGTACATGATTTATAATGCCATTTAAAATGCAACTAATGAATATTCATGATATTCACTATTTCTTACATGAATATTCAATAGGGAAAGATGCTAACTCATTTGTGCTGTATATCCCATAATAGGGACATTAGCAAACAGGGTGGACCTAGACCAACTGAAAGACCCCTCTGATTAGGGTCTGCAATATTTGCATCTAAATTTAGTTTCCAAATCTCATACTGCAAAATTTAATGAATTCCTCCAGAAAGGTCTCTCAAAATTAAAACTATTCGTTAGTTGACATATTCTGAATGGTTGCTTTAGGGAGGTTTTACTGTATTTAGACTACAGCCAAAATTCAATAGCACACAAAGCAATTTGCATGACAAATCTTCAGTTATTGTTTGATGCAGACATCACACATGTATATCATATATAAGACTGAAGTATATTTAATCCTTTACTTCATATATTGAGGCCTAGATAAGATGCATATATTAAAACATTTTCAAGAATAACTCTAATTAACCCTTTCCTCCATAAATACACTCCTGTAGGAGCAAATGCTCTAATTATCACAATGATTTCAAAAAGTGACTTTTACAGGTGTTAATAAGAAAGGCATATTTATGGAGGAAAGGGTTAATGCAGGGCAATGTTGACCTACATTAAGCTACCACCTGTCTTATAGACCCATAATCAAACCTATTTTTGGTGGCTGCTTGAGACAGGTTCTACTGTATGTATATCGGTATCTATTTTCAATCCTTGTTGTTTATGCAAAAGACATGGAGGATTCCTAACAATGCTGTAAATCAATGTCACTGTGTGAAGGCCTCTATCTAAAAGTACAGTATGTGACACACTGACCTTCCCCTGACCCCTTTGGTTGACCTCTGCTAGCTCAATGAGGCTTTATGAGCAATTTACATGAGGCCTTCAGTAGGCTTTTTAAGACTAATTGAGAATGCTGTGAACTGTTGGCATACAATTAATTAAAATCAGGATTTTTATTTTCATAGGAAAAAAATCCAGGAGTCAAACAATATATTTTCCTTAACAGAGCTGATAGCAAGCAAATTTCCAAACTCAATACAATTATATAATAATTACTGGGTAGCAAATAGGTAGCTTTGAATACTAAAATTGCCAATCAATTTTTCTGATTTTTTTTTCAACAAACAATGGTAGTATGTTACACAGTTACATGGCATCTTGTCTAGTTCTACACTCAGAGGAATTAAGAAGAGGCGTAAATGAACCCTTTCCCTCATATAAATGCATTTTCATGCCTTTGCAAACAGAGTAGACCCAGATCAAACGGCTCCTCTAATGATCAGGGTCTGCTCTGTTTGCTAATGGAATTTGACAGATCTGTTTCTTTTCTTTCTGAAATAGCTACAATATTTCACCTTGCATATTCCATTACAACTATTAATTTTTTTTGTCCATGAATATTCAGTAGGTATTGAAATATGGAATAAATTTAGATCAAGGAAAGGGTTAAACTATTTTTTGAATATCTCCTTCTGTTGTGACCAATCTTTTAAGACTAAGAATCGACTAAAAGAGACAATTCCAAAGAGTCATGTCAGTCAACATAGGGTTTGGTGGAGAAATGATGATTTTAGTATTTGAATAAAACCAAGAGGTCCAGATAAGATGTGTAAATTTAAACATTTTCAAGAATAGCTCCTTTATTTCACCAACGCCCGTCTGATTTGGTGCTTATCCAGCTGAATTAAAAAAAAATGAAAATAAAAAGGCCATAACTCCAAAATTTTGAAATCAAGAGTTATGGTTCTTACGTAGGGACCTTCTCTTCAATGAGATCTACTAACCTATGAAGTTTCATGTTGATACCTCTTATACTTTTCGAGAAATGAGCTACATTAAAGTTTTTGCACGCCGACGACGATGACAACGACGACAATGACAACGCCTACGACCCAGTGATCACAATAGCTCGATTTTTCTTCGAAAAAGGACACTGCCAAATAATTTGCATGGGTTTCTTTATATTTTACAAAAATAAAGATGATTATAGTCAAACAGTTTGGATACTGTTGACATGCAAAGTGACTCATCTTGATCCAGCTTACAATGACATCATCCATTTGCTTATAGCATACATAAGATCAACCCTTTACTTTATCTCTTTAATGGCAGGTATATGTCTTTCAATTCTTTTGCAAACAGACCCAGGTCACTGCTCCTGTAGGAGCTCTGTTTGCTCATGGAATAATAATTATAGATAAAGTATGACAATTTCTGCAGTTTCTGCAAGTGCCAAACATTCCTTTGTTCACTGACCAGCATTAAACACTATTGAGATTGTGGAATTAGAATTACCTGATTTTATAAGCAAACAGAGCAGACCCTGATCAGACGGCTCATACAGGATTAAAGGAGCTATCTGATCTGTGTCTACTCTGTTTGCAAAGGCGTGAAAAAGCGTTATATATGAGGAAAATAGGATGAAAGTCATGCCGAAAGCTCCCAAAGAAGCTCTTGGTATAACTTTCATCTTGCATTAAGCTAGCACCTGTCTTCAAGACCAATATTGATATCAACTTTGTTCTCCAGTTTAGAGGGGATTTTCTGTAATGCAATGCATGTTATGCAAAACATTTTGCTCAGTGTAGATGAGTCTGTGATGATCTTTTCACAGTATGATTCCAGGTTAAACATCAAGTACTTCAGCTTCTCATCTGGTTCGACACTGCTACATACAGTAGAACACCTCTAATGCGACCACTTAATGAATAAACAGGGCTGTCTCTATAAGCAGGTGGTTGCTTAATGCAGGACAAAAGTAATGTAGAAAGCTCCTCTAGGAGCTTTCTGCATTACTTTTATCCTGCATTAAGCTACCACCTACCTGTACCACTCTCAATTATACCTGTTTTTGGTGGTGGCATTAGAGGGGTTTTACTGTACTTGTATACTTGTATTCTATGTTAGAGGAAGAAGTTTATGCTGTTAACCCTTTCCCCCAATGAATATTCATATAAGAAATATTGATATCATGAATATTAATTATTTGTTATACTAGCACATGGACACAGGAATGTTTAGCCCTGGCATAAACTACATATCATGAGCAAACAGAGTAGACCCTGATCAGACAGCTCCTGTAGGAGCTATCTGATCTGGGTCTTCTCTGTTTGCAAAGGCATAGAAAGGCATGTTTTCTATGATGATGGAATACAAAAATTCTTTGCATACTAAAGGTCTAGTTATACAAAGGATACTGAACACCATGGATGACCCCTCACACATACACACACCAACTGTTCTCCTCCATGATTGTGTTCATTTATGTACTCATTCACAAACTGCCATGGCCCCTTCAAGGCCAGAGCAATATGGCCAATTGGGGCACAATTTCCATAGGTCACCATGTCTGAATGACATTGCCGGTATGTGTCAAGGAATTTCATTGGTTGTTTCTGAGTTATGGTCACAGATTGCCTAGGTCACAAGGTCATGAGGTGTCTGATTGGTTGACTTTGACCAATGCCTAAATGGTATGACGAAGGTCAAAAGTTCAAGGGCCAAATGATGAAAGCAATAGGCTGATAATAATCACTAAAACAGAAGTCTGCAAATACAAAGATGGCCTGACCTTGGTAATAATGAGAAAACAATGCAGCATTCAAATATGAGGAACAATGGCATTAAACCCTTTCAACCCCAAATTGTCAGAGTGGAATAGCCCATAGAGTCTTAATATAGAGTCCACTCAGTATGAAAGGCTTAAACTAATACTAAAGGATTTGAAATGAGAAACAGTGTAGACCCTGATGAGAAGGCCCCTTAATTAGGAGCTCTCTGATCTGAGGATCGACACTGTGTGTAAAATGTAAATATCACATTCAAAGGGTTAACCCTTTCCTCCATAAATACGTCTATCTTAACACCTCTGTAAAAGTCACTTCTTGAAACCATTGTGATAAACAGAGCATTTGCTCCATAGGAGCATTAATGCTCTATTTATCACAATGGTTTAAAAAATGGGTTAATCACAAGAGTCCACTGGAACAATGAAGAATAATGTTTCAAGTTAGTGTAACCAAATCAGAACATCCTAAATAAGACTAAATCTTAGGCTTACAAATAGGCAATAAGAGATGTCATATCTATAACATTTTGATCTACATGTATATCCCTTTCACTGATGAACAGTATGCATGTTTGATCACTTCATGAATATTCATTAATTCAATTTAATAATGTATATTTTTCAAAGGGAATTTTTGGTTTAGACAAAGTTACACTGTAGGATCATATCAATATAATTCCATCAGCAAACAACAGACCCTGATCAGACAGCTCCTACAGGAGCTGTCTAATCTGGGTCTACTCAGTTTGCAAATGTTTGAAGATGCATCTATATTAAGTAATGGGAAATAATGTATGTATGAACATTAATAAGATTATTCTTGATCATGGCATATGATCAAACAAAACACTAGATAGTACTGAACACCAATCTCCAGACAGCATAGAACTATCTACCCCTATCTCCCTCATAGACACACTCCATTGTAATCAAGAGTAAACCCAGATCAATCAGCTCTTGTTTAACATAGGAGCTCAGGGTTACAGATAAGGGGAGTATTGGGGTATTTACTCAATTAAAATTGTGGAAAAAGCAATTGTTTTTCAAAATAATGAGTAACAAAAAGCAAATAAATACATGTATAGCAAAAAGCAAAGAAATTTTTGAGTACCTAATGAGAATATGAATAATACCCAATTTCGAAAATTGCCAATACCCAATAAAAATTGCAAATACCCAATTTTGTAAAAAATCAAGGAGTAAATACCCAATTGCACCAAAACCTTATCTGTAACCCTGGGAGCTGGCTGATCAGGGTCTGTTCTGTTTGCTTATGTAATAATATAGATCTGATTCTGAAGTTTCTGTCACAGCCAAAATGTTCATTGTTTGCTCTGTTTGCTTATGAAATTATAATAGATCTGACTCTACAGTGTTTCTACCATTACCATAAAATCCTATGTATATAATTATGCCTTTATCCCGTTACCTCATAGGCTAATTTTAGATACAACCTCTTTTAATATATCTACCGAAAAGGAGCATTAACTAGAGAAAAGGATTTTTTTTTTAATTTTGTAGTTTGAAACCATTGTGATAAATAGAGCAATTAAATTTTGCTCCAATGGGATCCATTCCCATTGGAGCAAATGCTCTATTTATCACAATGTGGTTTCACAAAGTGACTTTTACAGAGTCATCAAAAGTTATCAATATGAGGGAATGGGTTATAAAGATAAGCTAATACATATTCATGTTGTTATTTCTTACATGAATATTCAACAGGGAAAGGGTTAAATTAACATTCATGTGGGGAAGGGTTAGTGCGGTATTCAGAATAATATATGAGCTTATTATATGAGATGATTCTTATTTTTGATTTAAGACTACATAGGATTTGATAACACCACCCATCTTGCATCATCACACTGTACTGTCATTTTTACTTTCTTATAAAAAGCACACCATAGCCAATCTTAGCAACGATCATAGGGGCAAAATTGGGAAAATCAACAGTTCAGATCCAGATGTGACACTGAGAGAGAAATAGAAGTTACAGTGAGATAAAATAGAAAAGAGAGAAACAGAAGAAACAAGACTGTTCAAATGTCAAATTAATGAACACGTCTGTCAGCTGCTGGTAGAAGTGTGACCAAAAAAACATAGACCCAGATGTGTGAGACAGACAATTGGACAGACACTAGAGAGGTGAGCCCTAAAATGCTGCACTGCTAAAGCAGATGACAGAAATATCTAATAGAATTGTTACAGAAAACAAGGTTTTGACGCAGACAAGTTAACCCATTCCCTCATATTGACGACTTATGACGTCTCTGTAGAAGTCACTTTTGTGAAACCATTGTGATAAATAGAGCATTTGCTCCTATAGGAGCAAATGCTCTATTTATCACAATGGTTTCAAATTACAAAATTCTAAAAGTTTCCTTTTCTCTAGTTAATGCTCCTTTTCGGTAGATTTATTCAAAGTGGTTGGATCTAAAAATAGCCTATGAGGGAATGAGTTAATGCAGACAACAAATTTAATGCAGACAACAGAACTACAAAGCTTTCCAAGAATTAAACAGTTCTGGAAAATTGTCTGGCAATCTATATATAGAAATAATTATACTGTCATTATAGTATTAACCCTTATCCCACATTGAAAAAAAATAATGACAGCTCAAATTTGGATCTGGTGCAATTTTGACTTCTGATTGAATCAAGATCTTGAGAAACTTTTAACTGAGTGTCAAATAGCTTGGATCCTGACTGAGATGCCAAGTTAATTCAGCGTCTCATCTGAATCCAAGATATATTTGCAAATGCAAGTCATTGTGGCGAATAGCAGGATAAGAGTTCAGCCTTAAAGCAACTGACACACACACACAAATATATCCCTTTGAATGGAGGAAATGTGTGTACTCGCATTTACAAACGGTGTAGACCCAGATCAAAGGGCCTGGACTCCTAAATGACTTCTTTTATCCTTTCCTCCATAAATACGCCTCTCTACGCCTCTGTATAAGTCACCTGTTGAAACCATTGTGATAAATAGAGCATTTGCTCAAATATATAGGAGCAAAATGCTCTATTTATCACAATGGTTTCAAGTTACAAAATTCTAAAAAAATATGTTTCTCTAGTCAGTGCTCCTTTTCAGTAGATGCATCCAAAGAGCTCAAGGTTGGATCTAAAAATAGCCTATGGAGGAAAGGGCTAATACTAGTCTTCACTGTTCATTAGTTAAAATCTTAACTTAACCCTTCTCTTGCTGAATTTTAAAATACATTTCTCCTTCTTTACCGATGTCCTGTTGTATAATTACATATATCTTCACTGTGTACAAGTATTTCGCTGTGCAATCACTGCTGTGGAGTGCACTGGTTGCACAATCAACTTGTAAATAGTGCAGACCCTGATGAGACAACTCCTGCAGGAGCTGACACTGATGGGTCATTCAACATTGAATTTTCAGCATTAATAGGGATATATGGTGATTTATTTGAATTACTAGATATACTAATAAGCAAATGGAGTATGTTATTATGTCTCCTCCTGCAGATATATGTTCTACTTGTCCTCTCTGTCACAGCTACCTAAAAGGAGATCTTACTCTTTCCCTGTTCTATATTCATTCAAAATTTCAATACCTAAGGAATATTCATGGACAAAATAGTTATAATAAAATATGGAAGGTGGAACATTGTAGCCATTTTAGAAACTACAGAAACAGATCTATCAAATTTCATTAGCAAACACTGGGCAGACACTGATCGGACGGCTCCTACAGGAGCCATCTGATCTGGGTCTACTCTGTTTACATAAAGGAAAGGGTTAAACCTTTCCTTGATAAACATTTATGAGTGATTATTGGTCACTTGATGATTTTTTTTACATTATTTTTATAATGTACAATTTTCAAGGGGAATGTTTTGCTTTAATAAAGGGTTTGTGGGTTCAAAACGATTGTCAAATAAAACACTGGTAATACCATAAAGCTGAGATCATTTGTTTCTACTTCAACTTTCCAGTTTTTAAGTTTGACAAAAATTGTAAGATCAGGTCTACCGGTATATAATTACATGTACATAAACAATTAGAGCAGACCCAGATCAAAGATCCTATAGGAGCCGTCTGATCTGGGTCTTCTCTGTTTGCAAATTTATAAGAGGGGAAGGGTTAACCCTTTCCTCCATAAATATGCCTTTCTATGCCTCTGTAAAAGTCACTTTTTGAACCATTGTGATAAATAGAGCATTTGCTCCATAAGAGCAAAATGCTCTATTTATCACAATTGTTTCTAAACTACACAATTCTAAAATGTTCCTTTTCTCTGGTAGATTTATTTAAAGAGGTTGGGTCTAAAAATAGCCTATGGAGGAATCGGTTAAGACAGGTGGTAGCTTTATGCATGAAAATTTGTATTGCATAATGCTCTCAAATTTCTTCCCAACGCTTTACCTGAAGAATAGTCATGCAAGAAATATGACATATTTATTTGTTGAATTCTTATAATGGCATATGAACAACAAGAACATATGGCCACGGCAGAAACTGTAGAATCACATCTATATAATTCCATAAGCAAACAGAGCAGATCCTGATTAGATGGCTCCCGAAACGTGCTAGAAGGTGTTTATGTTAGGTAAAGGGTTAAAGATTTAAAGCAGAAATGACATTTTGCATGAGTGAGAATTATTAAGGTCAAATTTAAAGCTGTGAAAACAGACACATAGTGTAAAAATGCATAGTGCATGTCTCTGCATCATCATACATGCCAAATTAAAATATGCATGTTTAAATCCTAATCTGCAGGATGTAATGATATCTCCGTATTCATTCAAGCTTTTGAAAACTAAATTGTGCAAGCATCAAACAGCTTGGATCCAGAAGAGATTACTTAGCATCTCATCTGGATCCAAAACTGTTTGCAATTTTATGCAAGTCAGGATTAACCCTTCTCTTGCTGAATTTTAAAATACATTTCTCCTTCTTTACCCATGCCCTCTTGTATAATTACATATATTATCTTCACTGTGTACAAGTATTTCGCTGTGCAATCACTGCTATGGAGTGCACTGGTTGCACAATCAACTTGTAAATAGTGCAGACCCTGATGAGACAGCTCCTGCAGGAGCTGTCTCATCTGGGTCTTCACTATTTACAGGTAGGTATATTGACGTGAATAGCAACCAAAGGGTTAACTTAGCGCGATAAGGATCAACTCTTTCCCTTGTGAATACCCATGTAAAAAAATATGACATCATGAATATTAATAAGCTGAATATTTATAATGGCAAACTGAACATGAGATTTTTTGTCCATAGCAGAAACTGTACAATTAGATCTACATTATTCATTAGAAAAATTACCAAACAGAGCAGACCTTGGTCAGATGGGTGGGTCCACTCTGTTCACAAAGGGGCAACCTCTATCAGATAAAAGCTTAACCCTTAATTCCCTGTTCTATGTTTATTACGAATTTTAATACCTACTGAATATTCATGGAAAAATGGTTAAAATGAAACATGGAAAGTGGAATATTGTAGCCATTTTAGAAAGTAAAGACACAGATCTTTGAAATTCTATAAGCAAACAAGAGTAGACCCTGATCAGACGGCTCCTCTAGGAGCCATCTGATCTGGGTCTACTCTGTTTGCAGATGCATGAAAAGGTGTTTATATGAGGGAAAGGGTTAAAGCTTAACAGCATGCACACCAGTGTATACATGCAAGTTGCACAATCTGTGACGTGCTCATTACAGGATGCACTACAATTCTGAATCTCTTCAAGGCTACCAACAAAAGTCAATGTCCATAATAGTTTATCAACTATAGACCAGGGGTTACTATCAATAAGGGGTAACTATCAACTGAACCAGGGGTAATTCATAAATACAGGTTTTCCTTTTCCCTCAAAGTAACCCCTTCATGGCTCTGCAGAGTAGGCTCAGATAAGACAGATGACTGATCAGGCTCTGCACTGTTTACTTAGGGAATTATATAAATCTGATTCTACATTTTCTGTCTAAGCAAAACATTCCTTTATAAATTTTACGTCATAAAAAATTAAGTTCATGAATATTCATGATGTGATAAATTTACAGATAAATGTTCATTATGGAGCGGGTCAAAGATAATGCATATATGATCTTAACCCATTCCCTCATATTGACGACTTTTGACAACTCTGTAGAAGTCACTTTGTGAAACCATTGTGATAAATAGAGCATTTGCTCCTAAGGGAGCAAATGCTCTATTTATCACAATGGTTTCAAACTACAAAATTCTTTTCCATTTCCATTTCTCTATTTAATGCTCCTTTTTGGTAGATTTATTCAAAGAGGCTGTATCTAAAAATAGCCTATGAGGTAATGGGTTAACCCTTTCCCTCATATAAACGTGTTTTCACGCATTTGCAAACTGAGCTAGTAGACCCAGATCAGATGGCTCCTAGAGGAGCCGTCTGATCAGGGTCTACTCTGTTTGCTAGTAGAATTTCATAGATCTGTTTCTATGCTTTCTAAAATGTCTACAATGTTCTACCTTCCATATTTCTTTATAACTATTTTGTTAATGAATATTAAGTAGGTATTGAAATTTGACTTAAATACTGAACAGGGAAAGGGTTAAAGGTTTGTCTGATACCCAGTCTAACTTCTTGGGTTTGTAAAGCTGAAGAAGTCAATTTGTCATCAATGCATTTATTTCCTTTATATAAATGCCTTTTTATACATTCGCAAACAGAGTAGACCCAGATCCGGCTCCTAAAGGAGCCGCCTGATCAAGGTCTGCACTGTTTGCTTATGATATGATAAAGATAATCATTTACAGTTTTGGAAAAGCAAAAAATTCCCTTGAAAAATTTTCATTATAAAAATTCAACTTATAAATATTCATGATGTCATTATTTCTCAAATGAATATACAACAGGAAAAGGGGAAAATAAGTCTGTCATGGTAGCAAATAGTGTAGACACAGACCAAACTGCTCCTTCAGGATCACCCTGGTCTGGTTCTGCACTATTAGCCTATTAGTTCTCAGGGTAATTTGGGTAACTTGTATTAACCCTTTCAATGCTGAATTTTCAAAGCAGAATGGTCCAGTGTTTCACAATAGTGTCCATTGGGTATAAAACCTTTACCCTTTACTACAGTCAAACCTCTCTAAATCAGACGTTCAATTTAGTATAAATATCGGTCTTGGAGACAGGTGGCGTCTTAATGCAGGGTGAAAGTCATGCTCCTCTAGGAGCTTTCTGCACGACTTTCAATCTGCATTAAGCAGTCACCTACATAAAAGTATCTAAATTCTTCTCAACTAAAAACCCGGTTTAGAGGGGTTTTACTGTATATGAATATTCATGTAAGAAACACTGAAGTCATCAATATTAATTGGATTAAATTGTTACAATAGCACATGTCAAAGGACACAGGATGTTTTGGCCATGCCAGAAACTGTAGAACTATATCTATATTATATCATAAGTGAATATATAGTGAATATTCATGGACAAAATCGGGTTATAATGAAATATAGAAGGTGTAACATTGTAGCCATTTTAGAAACTAACGAGAAATTATATTAGCAAACAGAGCACTGACCCTGATCAGATGGCTCCTATAGGAGTTGTCTGATCTGGGTCTACTCAGTGTTTGCAGCTGTGTGAATACACGTTTATATGAAGGAAAGGGTTAAAGCTGTCATAATGGTCCCCAATTGATTTATAAAGTGGCGAGGAGAGATTGCATATCCAAATATCAAGTGTATGACACACTGAAACATCAACCCTTTCAAATTGAAGCTTGTCCTTGAAATTCCTTGAAACTACAAAGCAACAGATAAATGTGCGTACTTAGATACTTAAATCACCGCCAATTCTCCACCAAACCCTATATTGTGACCACTCTTTAGAATTGTCTCTTCAAGACAATTCTAAAGAGTGGTCACAACATAGGGTTTGGTGGAGAAATAATGGAGTTATTCTTGAAAATGTTTTAATTTACGCATCTCTGAATTTACCATGATTTTATTTAGTACACAAGCAATATTAGGGCCCAACAATTACTTAGGGTGAAAAATGCAACCAGGCTATTTCTGATGAAATTACCAACCAGACCATGGATATTGAACCCACGACTACTAGGTATCTAATCTAACACCCTGACATATCGTCCTGATAGGTACAAAAACTTAACCCTTGCCCTGTTGAATATTCATGTAAGAAGTAACGCCATCAGGAATGGTGATTGAATTTTGGTGATTGTTTAATGACAAAAATTTTCGACAGAGATTTCTTCGCTTGTGTAAGCTGCAATGATTTGATATTATATTATAATTGATTCACTTTGATGTTTATGGCTAAATGCTAAAACTTTATGGACCATTTCTCCTTGAAAATTCCTCATTCAAAATGCTGAGTACAGTATCCAAGTTGTTTCAAATGTGCACATGGGAACCTTGGGCCATGACAGACAGTAGAAATATATCTATATTACAGTAAATCCTCTCTATAACGGCCACTAAATTGTGTTAATTGGTATTTTGGGCAGGTGGTTGCTTAAAGCAAGGTGAAAGTAAAACAGAACGCTCCTATAGGAGCGTTCTGTTTTACTTTCACCTTGCTTAAGCATCCACCTGCCCTTAACACAAAATACTTAATGTAATTTAGTGGTCGTTATAGAGAGGTTTTACTCTATCTATATTATTCCAAACACAAACAGTGCAGACCCTGATCAGAGGGCTCCTACAGGATCATAAGAACAGTTATGTCAGTGTTTAACCCTTTTCTTCATACAAATGGTTTTTTTACACACCTTTGCAATCAGAGTAGACTATCATCCTGTGTACAAATGTCATTAAAAAATTCAACTAATAAATATTCATTATGTCATTATTTCTTACAAGAATATTCAAAAGATGATGCTCTATTTATCACAATGGTTTCAAAACTCTATAATTCTAAAAAAAATCTTTTCTCTAGTTATGGCTCCTTTTTGGAAGATTTAGTCAAAGAGGTTGGATCTAAAAATAGCCTATGCTGGAATGGGTTAAAAAGATAGGGTATGAAAACAAGAGCACCGCAAGCGGGTGCAATGCTCGTCTGTTGTCATTGTCAAGATGAACATGCATACCAAAAATGAAGGTTGTAAATGAAAAATTGAAGAAGTTACGGTCAATGTTAAGATTACGGACAATGACGACGACGACAACGACATGGACGCCAGGGTTACGGCAATAGCTCATGATTTCTTCGAAACAGACAAGCTAAAAATAATCCTTTCAAGACTGAATTTTCAGAGTGCAATAGCCCATCAGTGTTTTATTAGTCAGAGTCCACTCAGTGAGAAAGACTTAAACTTGCTAGTGGATCCTGAATGCCAAAATGTACAGACCCCTCTGGGAGCTGTCTGATCTGTGTCTACACTGTTTGCAAATGCCATTGCATATGTGTCAGACATTTAAAATATTAATCTTATAATAACTGTACTTCAGAGGTCAACATATTAAAGGTTACACTTTGATTGGACTCCTTTATCAGAGACATATCACAACAACTGTGTCAAGATGACATTTGCCTGTATGCCATATTGGGGTATCCTTGAACTCAATTCAGAGGAACACTACTGTTCCATTTACTTTTATCACAGTTCATTTGAATCACCCCGTTAAGCTACATCAGTGATCTGGAGCAAATCTAATACCACATCTGAAATACCTGGCAAAATTGAGTTCACAAATTGTTAAGTATTCTTAAACACATTTATGGCAATATAGAAAGCCTTGTCTGACATTGAAAGGGCATGATGGTATCTCTGTGCATGTTAGGGAAGACTATGTAATAACTTGAGGTTTTTATAGTTTAGATACTGATCAAATGTTGCACATCTCTGTCTCATCAGTATTCCTACTGTTTGACACTTCCATTGGTTTGAAAAGAAATAAAAATCAAGAAGAACTGAATGTGATTTCTTGAGCTGATGTTGATATTTTACAGATGACAATTACTTAGCAAGTGTAGGGTTATTGACTTGACTGCAAAGCTATTCAGGCTGTGCGGGCTAACCCAGTGACACAAATCACACATCCCCGGAAAGCCGTACATGTTTGTTGTCTTCCCTGGGTGTTTGCTGAGATGTGCATGCATGCATCTGATGCATTATTGTGCATATTTATGCACATGCATATGCACATGCTGCTCCAGACGCAATAACGAGCTCTCCACGTCTAGCGGGCCTATTGATATCTTGTGCATATCTGCACCAAACTCCTCGCATGCTGAGCAATGTATTATCTGCTAAAAATACTCGTCTGTGTGTCATTTCTTCAACACAAGCTATGATATTCTAGTGCTCATCAAATACATGATATGAGTGTCCGAGTGTCAGTTTAAATCCTAATGGGACACAATGTAAGTGACTGTTTCAATCCTAATGGGAAACAATGTAAGTGACTGTTTCAATCCTAATGGGAAACAATGTAAGTGATTGTTTTAATCCAAAGGAGACACAATGCAAATGTCTGTTTTGATCCTATTGAGACACAATGTAAGTGATTGTTTTAATCCTGAGACACAATGAAAATGACTCCTAATGAAACGCTATGTAAGTGACTGTTTCATCCAAATGAGACACACAATATTAGTGACTGTTTAAATCCTAATGAGACACAATGTAAGTGATTGTTTTAATCCCGAGACACAATGAAAATGACTCCTAATGAAACGCTATGTAAGTGACTGTTTAAATCCTAATGAGACACAATGTAAGTGACTGTTTAAATCCTAATGAGACACAATGTAAGTGACTATTTCAATCCAAATGAGACACAATGTAGGTGACTGTTTAAATCCTAATGAGACACAGTGTAAGTGACTATTTCAATTCTATTTAGACACAATGAAAGTGATTCTTTTAATCCTGAGACACAATGCAAATGACTCCTAATGACATACAATGTAAGTGACTGTGTCAATCCTAATGAGACACAACACAAGTGACTGCTTGGATCCTGATTAGACACAATGTATGTGACTATTTCAATCCTAATGAGACACAATGAAGGTGACTGTTTCAAATGACTGTTTCAATCCTAATGAGACACAATGCAAGCGACTGTTTGGATCCTAATGACACATGATGAAATGGACTGTTTGGATTCTAATGAGACAAGATTCAATTAATAGACTGTTTTGATCCTATTACATGAGACACAATGGTGACTGTTTAGAGATACAGATAAGGTACAGTGCCTTTAGCCCTTTGAATGATCACACCTATGCAAACAGAGTCCGTGCCTTTAGCCCTTTGAATGATCACACCTATGCAAACAGAGTCTGTGCCTTTAGCCCTTTGAATGATCACACCTATGCAAACAGAGTCCGTGCCTTTAGCCCTTTGAATGATCACACCTATGCAAACAGAGTCTGTGCCTTTAGCCCTTTGAATGATCACACCTATGCAAACAGAGTCTGTGCCTTTAGCCCTTTGAATGATCACACCTATGCAAACAGAGTCCGTGCCTTTAGCCCTTTGAATGATCACACCTATGCAAACAGAGTCCGTGCCTTTAGCCCTTTGAATGATCACACCTATGCAAACAGAGTCTTTTGATAATGTTCTGCTCTGTTTACTTAGGAAATTATACAGATCTATATGATTTTACAGTTTCTGACATGGTAAAACAACTCCTGTATTAACCCATTCCCTGTTTAATGTCTATTCAAGAGTTTGTCACCTCATTAATATTCATGAATAGAATCAATAAAATGGAACATGGAAAAGAGATTTTTTCACCATGGTGGAAACTGTATTATCAGATTTATAAAATCCCATAAGCAAACAGAGCAGACCCTGTTTGCAATGAGTGAAAAAGGTGTTTATAATTATTACTTATTATCATGAAATCATTGTTTCTTTTAACCCATTCCCTCATAGGCTATTTTTAGATCCAACCTCTTTGAATTAATCTAACAAAAAGGAGCATTAACTAGAGAAAAGGAAACGCTAAGAATTTTGAAGTTTGAAACCATCGTGATAAATTAAGCATTTGTTCCTATGAAGCAAATGCTCTATTTATCACAATGGTTTCAACAGGTGGCTTTTGCAGAGGCGTCAAAGGTCATAAATATGAGGGAATGGGTTAAGAATACTCATGAGACCAAGGGTTGAATAGGTGTCCATAACGTCAAGGATTAAATCAAAGTGCTGAGGGTACCGATGGAAGGTAGTTATAATCAATATGATAACCATATCATTAAAGATTTGAAGAACAAAGAACCCCTGTTTGTCATCACATATGTGTCTGTCAAAAGAATATGATGTGATAGAAACATCTCAAAAGACTGTAAGATCCCAAACAATTTTAAACATATTACAAACATGTATATATTCTTATAAAACTAATCAATAGTTAGGCAAAGTTGATGAAGACTTTTTGCCATTCAGCATTATATGAGGAGCATCCACCATCTATGGACATATACAGTTATAATACTAACTCATAAGAATTAGCCTTTAAGAAGAATTTGAGACTGATAATGCATTTTAACCCTATACATCATATAAACCCTTTTTGCACTTTTATAAACAGAGCTGACCCAGATCAGATGACTCCTATAGGAGCTGTGTGATCAGGGTCTGCTCTGTTTGCTTCTGATATGATACATATCTGGTTCTACAGTCTCTGTGATGATAAAAAAAACGCCACTTTTATTCATCTGCCATTATAAAAATCTAAGCCTGCATTAACCGTTTCTCTCATATAAAACACTTTTATCCAGTCACTATGCTTCTCTAGCGACATAATAAAGGGGGTGCAAATAAACTGGATTCGAACCCGTGCCTGATCCTACTAAAGCCAAAATCTAATCATTCTAGAGACGTCGTGCTTACCAATTACGCCACTGAGGCCATTATAAATTATACAAACTGACGTTGATTTATCAGTTTTATTAATTTAATTCACCGCTGGCGAAACGCGTTTTTGATAAAAATCAAGTCAGGGAGAAAAGATTTACAGATAAATAGGAAATGTTTTCTTTTCACTCTCATGATAATTTGATTGATAAGCTCTTACAGAGGCGGTGATTGTCATAAACCTAAATATAGCCTGTTCAGATCCATCGATTTATGAGTGACATTAGCCTTATCTAAAAATAGAAACCGAGACGACGGAACTCGAATTTGACCAGAGCGCCTCCGGGAGAATATTATCATGTCTGTTTGAATTAACATATCCACTCTCGATTAAAATGATCTTATTTTTCACATTCAACCACGTTTTCCCCTCGTGTAATGTAAGTATGGAAACTATTTTCCCCTGCGGCAGCTCATTATTTACGTCTTTAGAATGGAAATGAAAAGGGAGGTCCGTTGATCGAAAACCCGCATTTCCAATGCAAATTATTTCAAGATTGTTATGTTTTATGAGCCTATGAAAAAAGATATAAATAAATTGACTGGATAAATAGAATAATAGGTTAGTGCCGTAGATGGGACGCCTTTATCCGACTCGGAGAGAAAACATTTGAGACTCGGCAAGCCTCGCCTCAACGTTTTCTCCCCTCATCGGATAAAGGCGTCTACTGAGTCTGGATCTGGGATCCAAGTTGTTTGATACTTGGATAGTAGTTTTTCAAAAGCTTGAACTTACACAAAGTAAGTATGGTAAGTAAAAATCGAACAAATCGGAATTCAAGCGGACATACTTTATTTAGCATTATTCGGTTTAAACTCATGACAAAATTTTGTTGTACTGTCATATACTTGAATCAACAGTCTTCTTAACCCTTACAGTCCAAGACAAGCATGCACTATATTTTGCAAACAGTGTAGACCCAGATCAGAGAGCTCCTAATGGAGCACTCTGATCAGGGTCTGCACTGTTTGTCATTCAAAATCTTCAAGCAATTTTAAGCCCTTTATATTGAGAGTTAAACACTGATGGACTATTCCACTCTCCTAATTCAGGTTTGAAAGGGTTAACCCCTTTCCCTCATATTAACGTATTCTGATGCCTCTTTGAAAATAGCAAAATTTTGCTCTATAAAGAGACCAGGTCTAAAAATAGCCTATGAGGTAATGGATTAACAAATGTGGATGAGTAATGTTATCATGTGCAGCTTGTGGAGACTTGTAACTAGGTATCAGATCAGTATCAAAACTGCTCCAACCCTTTTCCTGTTGAACATTTATGAAACAAACATTGATATGAAAATTTATTAGTTGAAATTTTATAATGGGATACAGTAAAACCTCTCTATAACGGCCACTAAATTGTGTTAATTAGTTGGTATTTAGGGCAGGTGGCTGCTTAAAGCAAGGGGAAAGTTTTACTTTCACCTTGCTTTAAGCAGCCACCTGCCTTAAACACAAAATACTTGATGTAATTTAGTGGCCGTTATAGAGAGGTTTTACTGTACCACTTATTGAACAAATCTGTATCATGTCATAAGCAAACAGAGCAGACTCCAATCAGACAGCTCCTACAGAAGTCTTCTGATCTTGGTCTACTCTGTTTGTAAAGGAGTTAAAATCCATATTTATGGAGTACAGGCCTAAACATTAGTACTGTAAGCAATGTTGTCTTCCTCTCCAATGCTAAAAGTAAACATTTCTTACGTTTGTGTAAAATATGATCAGAGTTTCAAACAGTCTGGATCCTGAAGTGATGTCAAGTTATCTGGTTCCAGACTGTTTGAAAAGGCTTTATTATCTCCGACTGATTAATAGAATTTAATGGTGTGGTGCAGGGCTGTACGGAAATACCGATTTTCTAAAAAAGAACATATCCGCTGTGAAAAACTGCGCCACAATGTAGGACAGTGACAACAACAACTTGCCGCTCCTGTTCCAGTGACCTAGTGCAACGAGTCAATAATTGATGAACCGGCTGTCTGTAAAAAAACACAAGTGTCTGCAGTTCTCTCTGAATTCCAATGCCTTAGTTTTCTCGCCCTACTGGGAAATCCGATAACAGCATGGAAGGTTTATGCTTCTGGAAAATTGTACTGAAATTTTCCCATTGATCAATGCAGAATCCGAGAACCAAGTTAGTGCATGGATACTGCAATTTGGCATAAACCTTTAATATAACAACCAAAATTTATAATCCTTTGACTAAAACCGAAAACTGCAGAAATGCATGTACCTGTATTTAAGCTCATTACACCATAAATACGCCTTTCTACACCTTTGCAAAAAAGAACAAACCAAGATCAGATGGTTCCTATAGGAGCTGTCCGATCAGGGTCTATTCTGTTTGCTTATGATATGACATGGATATGATTCTATAGTTTTTGCTATGTCCTCTGTGCTTTTATAACAATTAATCCAATTAATATTCATGATGCCATTATTTTTTACATGTACATTCATGGAGTGAAGGGTTAACCCATTACTTGCAGTGTATTTATTTATAAAATAATGACATCACGAATATTAATTAGATTATTTTATATAAGGCATATGAACACAGGGCATTTTGACTCGGACAGAATCTAGATTATATCAAGAGCAAACACAGCAGACCCTGATCTGATCAGGGTCTATTCTGTTTGGAAAGGTGTGAAAAAGGCATTTGTATGAGAGAAGAATCAAAAGCAAGAAACAAACTGTATGGATTCCACCACAGACCAAATTACTATGCAGTGAATCCGATTCAAGTTGTTAACACTTTGCAAACTAGTGGCGAATTAGTCATTATCTATGCATACAGTTTGTATCTAAACGAGTCCCG
This sequence comes from Azorinus chamasolen, assembly GCA_963576725.1. Taxonomy (NCBI): domain Eukaryota; kingdom Metazoa; phylum Mollusca; class Bivalvia; order Cardiida; family Solecurtidae; genus Azorinus; species Azorinus chamasolen. Next base: position 50,417,902 of record OY755243.1, on the reverse strand, counting down.
AGTGACTCAGTGTCTCGTGCGGATCCAAACTGCTCAACACTTATTGTGGTATTGAAAAGAATCTGCAAAACTCTCAAGTTAGACAATAATGTTAGTGTTTATTGGTGGCAAAAGGATTTAGTCAATCTACATGGTATTCTCGGAGGGTTACATGGAAACAGGAGCCGGAGATGATGATTCACACTGGCTGGTATCATTATGGCTTTATCAGGTTGATTGATTGAAACAAACATAGATAAACTCTGAAATAAAGATGATACTGACCCCAAGGGCTCTCCACAGGGAATTTGATTATCAGGATAACAAGGGCATGTTGTATTGCTATGCAAGACATGAGTCCCCCACCGGACTGAAAAAAACCTCCACTCTCCCCACCCCACCCACCCATGGTGTGGTTGACCATGGTATATACATGACCACCTGAATGGTATTAGTACCTACTTTCATACATTGGATCAGTAAATAAAAAGTTATTTCCCGACAAGAAAATATGAAAAAGGGGAGTAACTCCAAAAATATTGATGCTAGAGTTATTGCCCTTGTGCATGACACTATACCTCATCATGCTTGTTCCATATGAGAAGTTTCAAATCAATTGAACCAGTACATAAAGAGTTATTAACTGGACAAGAAAATATGAAAAGGGGAATAACTCCAAAAATATACATGCTAGAGTTATGGCCCTTGTGCATGACATTACCCCTCATCATCCATATGTGACGTTTCAAATCAATTGAACCAGTAGATAAAGAGTTATTGTCCGGACAAAAAATATGAAAAAAGGGGAATAACTCCAAAAATATTGATGCTAGAGTTATGGCCCTTGTGCATGACACTACTGCTGATCATGCTTCTTCAATGTGTGAAGTTATAATGAATTTGGTCTAACTTTGTAGGAGATATTGCCCGGACACAAAGCGTGACAGACGGACTGTCAAGAAAATATGAAAAAGGGGAAGAACTCAAAAAATATCGATGCTAGAGTTATGACCCTTGTGTATGACACTACCCCTCATCATGATTGTTCCATATGTGAAGTTTCACATCCATTGAACCAGTAGATAAAGAGTTATTGTCCGGACAAAAAAATATGTAAAAGGGGAATAACTCCAAAAATATTGATGTTAGAGTTATGGCCCTTGTGCATGACACTAGCCCTCATCATGCTTCTTCAATGTTTGAAGTTATAATGAATTTGGTATAACTTTGTAGGAGATATGGCCCGGACACGAAGCGTGACAGACGGACTGACAAGAAAATATGAAAAAGGGGAATAACTCCAAAAATATTGATGCTAGAGTTATGGCCCTTGTGTATGACACTGCCCCTCATCATGATTGTTCCATATGTGAAGTTTCAAATCAATTGAGCCAGTAAATAAAGAGTTATTGTCCGGACAAAAAAATATGTAAAAGGGGAATAACTCCAAAAATATTGATGCTAGAATTATGGCCCTTGTGCATGACACTAGCCCTCATCATGCTTCTTCAATGTGTGAAGTTATAATGAATTTGGCTTAACTTTGTAGGAGATATGGCCCGGACACGAAGCGTGACAGACGGACGGACGGACGGACGGACAGACGGACGGACGGACGGACGGAATCGAGCAAACCTATAGTCCCCCAACCGGTAACCGGTGGGGGACTAATAATCATGATTGATAGAACTGGATTCCAATATTTTATGCATTTCTTTTCTGATACAAATTATGGCAGCGCTTCAAAGTCTACTACTTGCAGGCAATAGATGGAGGAAGAGATGTGAGGGATGCATGACACAAACAAGAGACAGAGATGTAATTCAGAGGAGCAATGATCTATCTACAGTTAAACCTCTTTAAACTGGTATTTAAGTAAACAAGCAAATTCATAGAATTAATATCTCCTGCCAAAGGTTTTACCTAGTAAAACAATGGGAGGGGGACGGCCAGGGAGGGGTGTAGGTGGGGGGAGGGTTTGGTTTGGTTTGGTTTTATCGGGTTTTACTTAGTTTTAACAGTATTTCTGCCATATCACAATGTCCAGCTAAGGGCTATTCCAGGAAAATCTCCCTGGGTGGGTCGGGAACGACAGCCTATTAAAATTACCTTGGTGGGGGGGTGCACATTTTTTTTTAATTCTGTTGGTGGGGGTGGAAATTTGATTAAAGTTCTTTTGGTTGGGGGTGTTTCAACATCAGAAATTAAATTGATGGGGTTGTTTGTCAAGTTAAACGCGGCTTTCTTCGACAATAATGAAATTTAACAGAAAACCTTTTTCTGACACGAACTCCCGCGAAATTCCGCTGCAATTTTTAGTTCTGATCATCTAGAAGCTTATCTGATCACACTTCTATAATGAGCGGCTGATTGATTCAGACTAGACCGTGAAAAAAGTACTAAGACACCGGTAGTCTCAACCAATCACTGCTCTTGCTTCTCGATGTAAAAGCTCGGATGAACAAAACAAAATAAATAAACCGAAAATAGACCTAAATAACAACCAAAAGACATTGACAGGATTTTTTATTAATAAAACACAGACTCCTAGCAGTAGCACAGGTACATGTAGTGAATCCGAGGTCGGCGAAGAGAAAATTACTTGCAATAACAGAACCACTGAAGCATGTATGATGTCAACAGGACGGAATTTTAATTCTCTAGGTGGGGGTATATTATGAATTTTTATTCTCTTGGTGGTGGGGTAAAATAATTAAAATTCTATTGGTGGTACCCTTAATTTAGACTTTCGTTCCTACCCCCAATTCCCCCCCCCCCCCCCCCCCCCCCCCCCGGGAGATTTTCCTGGAATAGCCCAAATTATAGTAGGATGAAGATCCCAGGGAATCTTCTGTGTACAGAGCAAATTGCATTATTTCATGCACAGAAGATCCAGGCACAACCACCAACCTTGCTACCGCAAGCTAGCTGGAAGGCTTCCTCACATAAAAAATTCAAATGCACAGACCGGGATTCGAACCCACAGCAGTGAGGGGCTAAGTGATTGTCGGTCTAAGATCATAACCACTCGGCCACAGAGGCCCCGATGGGGGGAAGGAATTTAGATAATCAATTTAAAACAAGAGGGCTATCATAGCCCTTGATGGCTTTACTAAGTTTTAATTGCGTTTGATGCATACTAAAACCTTAAATAGATATTTTGACCAACTTAATGAATACTGGGCTAAAGTACTGCTTCTATGGCAATCTTTAACTAGAACTATCACAACATGATTTTAGTAACTTTGGTAGAGGGTCACAAGAACACTATTTCTATCAAATATTATTTGTTCTATCAAATATTATTTAATTCAGATCACTGTTTTGGAGATGTTAAGAATTTTTTTTATTGGTTGCCATGACAACTGAAGTTCTACATGGATCCAGATACTTTTAGCAATTTTGATAGAGCATGGTACCAAGATCATTTATGTAAAGTTTGGTTACATTATGCCTTGTGGTTTCAGGAGATGTTTTTTAAAGCAATTGTTGACTGACTGAAGGACCGACGAACAGACAGATGGACAGACACCGAATGGTCAGTGATTACAAAAGCTCAACTGAGCATACTTAGGTGAGCGAAACACCTAGTAATCAAAGAAGCATAATAAGTACTTATATGATTCAACAGGTATCTACCTTTAAAAGAGAACAGTTCAACACAACTTTTACCGATGCAAGAATGTGGAGGAACAATTAAAAACAAGAGCTGTCCGCAGACAGCGCGCTCCACTTTCTTTAGTGTTGGATAGTGTAGTGGAAGTCTAAGTCAGAAAGGGGAGATAACAACAGCAAAATTAATTTAATGGTTACCTGCCCTTGTGAAATGGGTCCCCCTTGTAATAGTTAATATGTATACCAAAGATGAACCAAATATCTTTGACAGTTTCTGAGACATGGACCTGAACATAAAACTGAACAATGAAAATTCTAAGTCGAAAAAGGGGCATAACTATGGCAAAATTAATTTCATGGTTATCTACCCTTGTGAAATGGATTCCCCTTGTGATAGTAAACATACATACCAAATATGAATCAAATATTTTTGATGGTTTCTGAGAAAAGGACCTTAACAAAAAGGTGCTGGATAGTGTAGTTGAAGACTAAGTCAGAAAGGGGAGATAACAACAGCAAAATCACTCTTTACTTCATGAATATTCATGTAAGAAATAATCATATTATGAACAATAATAAGATTAATTTTAATAATGGCATATGAACACTGAAGTTTTAGCCACGGCAAAAACTGTAATATAAATCCATATTATTCCATAAGCAAATAGAGCAGACTCTGATCAGACGGTTCCTATAGGAGCTGTCTGATCTGGGTCTACACTGTTAGCAAAGGTGTCGTCTATATGAAGGAAAGGGTTAAAATTAAATGGCAATATGATATATACCAGCCACAGGCAAAAGTGATTTATGGTTTGGAAAATGTAATTCATGGCTGCTTGTTGTACATACACGGACAAGGTCCCCACTTTAATTGTCCCATATATCCTTTTCGTACAAATCCATAAATCTGGGATTAAGGTCACAGTCTCAGTAAATGCACAAGACTTTACTGTTTGTATTAAAAGAAATTTTATTGTCAGCAAAAATTGACTGGGCTGTTGTAAATTTAATTTGACAGTTAATATTTTCTTTTAACTCTTTGCCTGCTAGCGGCGAAACTGTGATTACCCATGCAAACAGTTTGGATCCAGAGGAGACGCCGCATAATGCGGCGTCTCATCAGGATCCAAACTGTTTGTCATCCTGACCATATTCTTGCAAAGAAATGAGAGAAAGTTTATTTTAAGAATTGAAGCAGACGACAAATGTTGCAGACGAAAAATTACTTAGGGTGCAAAGAGTTAATTCTCCTAACAGGAGGGCCATTATAGCCTAGTATCGCTCACCTAGTCAATATGTTAAGTGATCTATTATGTGCATCAACCAAGTTGTTCAGACTGCTGTATTACACTGAAAATACACACTGTATGATTTGCAAAATACTGTTTTTGATTTGTTAACGCTTTTCCTAGTCTATGTTTATTCCAAATTTCAAGACCTATTGAATATTCATTTGACAAAATAGTTAAAATAAAATATGGAAAGCAGAACATTGAAGCTATTTTAGAAAGTAAAGAAACAGATCTATCAAATTCCATAAGCAAATAGAGCAGACCATGATCAGACAGCTCTGATCTGGGTCTACTCAGTTTGCAAGTTTAAATGAAGGAAAGGGTTAAAACCATTTATATAACTTTGATGAAGGATAATCTAACAATCATTAGAAAAAAGTTTTATCAAAATTCCATCCTGTCAGTGGTTTTAGATGATGATATGATTAAAACCCAGGTCCAGATAAGATGTGTAAATTTAAAGATTTTCAAAATAGCTCCTTTATTTCTCTACCAAACCCTATACTGTGATCACTCTGTAGAAGTATTTGGGTACACACCTAAAGGTGATAAATACCCCTGCACGGCAGCTTTGATTGCAAAATCCAAGTTTATGATATGAACTACCCATGTAACAGGAACAAAACATATTTGGTGATCCTAGCTGATTCCGTATAGGAGGTATGCTCCGGACAAGTGTTTCTTGTAAATGAAGCCCAAGGTCAAGGTCAGATTGACCTATAAATAGAACGTGACACTCCACCATCCCAAGATGTACTCACACACCATATTTGGTGATCCTAGCCAAAGTAGTGTAGGAGATATGCTCCGGACAAGCAAAATCTGTTAATCCCGTTAAAAATATACATGTTTTTGACCTTTGACCTCTAAGTATGACCTTGACCTTTCAGCTATTGATGTGTTTTTTTCATGTGACATGCCATACCTTCTAGAGGAACATTTATGCAAAGTGATTTCACAATCCAGCCATGGAATTCTGAGTTAGAGCCCAGACAAAATGGATGGACTCACGGACGGACGGATGGACTGACGCATTTCTAAGTTCAAAGGGGCATAACTCCAAGAAAAATTGCATCTACATATTGTGTCCTTGCTACATGCAATATTTTATGAAAATCTGTTGAACAGTTTAAAAGGAATTGTGCTTACAAGATTGGCAGCCATCCGTCCGTCTGCCCGCCGTACATCACCATTTCAATAACCGGATTTCCCGTGGAAAACCCAGTTAAAAATCCTAAGTTCAAGGGGAGATAAATCTGCAATTCCAGTGGTAAAAATATGATTTTTTTTTCATCCACATCTGTTTGAGGTTATTATGCATGGCAAGACTTAGTATCAATCGAATAACTTTAAAATTGAAGGAGGAGCTCGTGATACCAATCCCCATGTTTCATGCCAAAATAACAAAAAAATACTCAAAGTTTAAGGGGAGATAATTCTGCTATGCCCAACACCAAACACATGAAAACTGAGTGCTGTTCATCTACTATTCATGGTTATTATGTATACCACTTATATACTAAATAACTTTCAAACTGAAGGAGGAGTTTGTGACACCAACTCCCCATGTTTCATGCCAAAATGACAGAGTTCAAGGGGAGATAATTCTGCAATGCCCAACGGTAAACAGATGAAAATTGCATCTTGCACATCTACCAAATACCAAATATATATCCAATAATTTTAAAACTGAAGGAAGAGTTTGCAAGACCCAACTACCCATGTTCAAATGCAGACGGACTGACAGATCGCCCCAACCGCCCACCGGACAGGGTGTTTCCAGTATACCCCCTCAAACAAATCTGCAGGGGTATAAAACAAGTCTGCAGGGGTATAAAAACAAGTTTGCAGGGGTATAAAACAAGTCTGCAGGGGTATAAAAACAAGTTTGCAGGGGTATAAAACAAGTCTGCAGGGGTATAAAAACAAGTTTGCAGGGGTATAAATATATACAGATCCAATGATCTACTAATGCAACATACTAGAACCATTTGATAGAAGTTCATCTAAAGACCATTCCTACCAAACCCTATGTTGTGACCACTCTTTAATTAGATTAATTTTTATAATGACATATGAACACCATCTCTTGTTGATAATTATAAAGTCATTAAGTTTAAACATAAAATCAAATGTTTACACAATATGTAGATAGTATCTACAACTGAACGTGACTTAAATGGTCCTTAAATGGCTTGTGACTACTGACATTAACCTTGACCATGGGTGAAGGATGAAATGTATATGACATAACTTCAATTCTGCCCTTGGTAATACATTAAAGGGATAACCCTTTCAGTGCCAATCAACTAGTCATTAGCATAGTGTTGACCCACATCAAAGCGCACCTACAGAAGCCCTCTCATCAGGGTCTGCACTGGTTGTCATGTTACACTTTTCTTTAAAAAAAATCCTGAATATTCACAGTAAGCTTGACCTGTTTGCAATTGGAATAGTCGATTTGAAAATTCAGTTTAAAATGGGTTAACATGCTATACAGTCTAATCACGATACTACGGATCATGTTCGAACGAAATACCGGTTTGCTACGAATAACACCCCAGGTCCCGGCCGATTTTGTTCTTGTTTCAATTGCAAAAAGATGCAAAAGTACGAAAATGCGAAACTACGAAAAACACGTTATCGCGAGAGGTTTTCGTAGTCCTTTAAACACAAAAACAGTAGCAAAAAGATGCATTTTTACGAATCTCACCTGTGCGATGTTTTCACACTTCTGAGTCAGCATAATTATCCATTGTTGACACATCTGGCCTGCCCGATACGCTTTAACACGTAGCGTGTTATGATCAGCACCCGTGTTTGTTTGTAACAGGATTAGACTAACTACATATCGAATGTATCAAATGATTAAAGCTTGTATTGTGCAATTATGCACAATTACGTTTTCACACACATCGTGTTATAAATGATTAGCATACAGGCATACTGGCGTGTTTGTTTGTAGTCAATGTCTCATAGCATATAAATATTGCAACAGTTACACTGGTCATCAAACCTGTGTCCACACTGCTTCTATACGCATATAAACGATATCACAGTTTTCTATGCAATTTTTTTTTATTCCTGAATAAAATTATGAATGTATTGATTTGTTTCTTGTTTTATACATAACCCTTATGGATTGCTAGAAAGTTCGAGTTCATGTCTCTAGTTAAAGGGAGCATTTAAATACTAAAATCCTTATGCTGTCACCAAATTCTAGGTTGTCACTTCACGTTCGAAAGTATAGTCACAGAATATGGTTTGATGAAAAAGAACGAACAGAATCTTTGGAAATGACTCGTTTACTCCCTCCTATCTAGAGTTTTGTGAGCTGACATTGCGCGGCTCGTGTTTTTTACATAACCCGTTATGCACTGGCATATGACATTACACATTATGATTTGACCACCTCTTGCATGAGTCGTGTGATACAAAATCATTAATGTACACTGTAGTTAGTGAGAATGTGAGTAGACTGTCAAACAAGGCATAAAATATATTAAATATAACACAAACATGTACAGGAATATCTTTATTATGCAACAGTAAATTGCGACAATAGTATTACATATAATGACCAATACAATATCGATGTATGGTATGTGTATGCATTCACTACGAAACCGAGAAAAGGTTTGTGGAAATTAGTTTGTATCCTAAAGATGCATTAATACGAAAATGCGAAACTACGAAAAATCGGCCCGACCCGGTCCCGATTCGTAGTATCGCGATTAGACTGTAGTTCATTAAGCCGAAAGAACAAAGGATCAGTTTGATCAAGATCAACAGTATTTGCTACTCCATTTGTTTAACTCTAGCCGCCTTTCCCTGTTCTATATTTAGTCAAATTTTCAATACCAACTGATTAAGGGGCAAAATAGAATGAAACATGAGTAGTGATATGCGGACGCCAGCTGATCAGGATTGTACAGCCCAGCAACCACGGGACCAGAAAGGTCTGCGATGGAACCGTTAAAACATAGGGAGCGGAAGCAGGCAAGAGTACTTTTGAGACAGAAAGAACATTTGACACTGAAAGAACAAAAATGTACGGGGTGTCGGGTCTACCCTGTCCAACATTAGTATCATGGTAGTTTGTTTTCTCGATCATACCTTGGCTGTGATTCTACACTAGCTCTAGGAAAAACAGACACAGCGGTATATGCTGTTTACGAACGCGCTCACTCGTCCAAAACCTGAGCGTGGAATTTGAAAAAGAAGACGTCTGCTAGATATCCTATCCCACACACTTTCATATCGCCCAGATTTCTCTTTGTTCTTTCGCTGTCAAATGTTCTTGTGCCCGCTTCCTATGTTCTAACGGTTCCATCGCAGACTTTTCTGGTCCCGTGGTTGCTGGGCTGTGCGATCTTTATCATCCGGGTTTTTTAGCACAGCAATCGGGGCAGCTGGCATCCGCATATCACTACTAACATGGTGTGTGAAACATTGTAGCCATTTTAGAAGCTAAAGACACATATCTGTCAAATTCCATGAACAAACAGAGCAAACCCTGATCAGACGCTCCTATAGGAGCTGTCTGATCTGGATCTACTCTGTTTGCAAATGCAAGAAAACATGTTCATATAAAGGAAAGGGTTATGCAAATAGTCTGGATAGAGATGAAACCCAAAGTCACTACGACATCTCATCAGGATTCAAACTGTTTCACATTCTCACTGTATTTTCAAAGAATTTTTTTTTTTATTTTTTAATGCCCAGATAAATTTACAGTGATAATTTCTGCAGACAATAATATTTTGCAGACGACAATTACATCAAGTGCAAAGAAAGCAACATTCTTGGAACCAAGCCCAGTAGGACATCACCATTGTCCCAGTTATTTAATCAACCACTCAAAAGAAGTCTAGTTTTCAATAATTAACCCTTCTCTTGCTGAATTTTAAAATACATTTCTCCTTCTTTACCCATGCCCTGTTGTATAATTACATATATATTCACTGTGTACAAGTATTTCGCTATGCAATCACTGCTGTGGAGAGCACTGGTTGCACAATCAACTTGTAAATAGTGCAGACCCTGATGAGACAGTTCCTGCAGGAGCTGTCTCATCTGGGTCTTCACTATTTACAGGTACGTATATTGACGTGAATAGCACTGTATAGCGAAGGGTTAAGATATTTGGAAGCTTAATGCAGGAGGCAAGTAATACAGAAGCTTTCTACATTACTTTAATTTTGCTTAAAGCTGCGCCATCTGCTTTTTAAAATGTGTTCTCACTAAGTGGTCATTTTATATATAATAATAACCCTTTCCCTATTGAATATTCATGTAAGAAATACAGACATCATGAATATTTATTTGCTGAATTTTTATAATGGCATACAATTATATTATTATATTTTGGTATTGGTAGAAACTGTAGAAGTGAAGGTTTAACCCTTTCCCTGTTCTAAGTTTAGTACAAATTTCAATACCTACTGAATATTCATTGACAAAATAGTTATAAAGAAATATGGAAGGTGGAACATTGTAGACATTTTAGAAAGCAAATAAACACATGTATCAAATTCTATTAGCAAACAGAGTAGAACCTGATCAGACGGCTCTGGGTCTACTCTGTTTGCAAATGCGTAAAAACACGTTTATATGAGGGAAAGGGTTAAAGCAGGTTTTATTGTTCTAGAACAGTCAAGCAGCTTTATATATAATTAATCATTGCTGATAGAGTTACGTTCTCATCTAAAACTGGAAATAATTAATTAGACTTGATGAAATAACTGGTGCACTGTAACTGTACTACCTGGCTAATAAATAATCTTTGAAATATGACAGACTTGGCTATCTAGACGGGAAGGCTGAATGTATGTTTTTGTATCACAGTCTGAAAATATTATGATTTATAATTTTACCATATTCTACAAACTTAATACAAAACTCTCAGTATGATTTTGGAAACGTATTTATTACAACAGTCAATTGAAACTTGTTACCATTGGAGAATCTCTGATTACCCTTTGCTAACCCTTTCCCTGTTCTAAACATTGTTTATTTCAACTTTCAGTACTTACTGAATATTCATGGAAAAAACAATTATAATGAAATATGGAAGATGGTACATTGTAGCCATTTTAGAAACTAAAGAAACAGATCAATCAAATTCTATTAGCAAACAGAGTAGACCCTGATCAGACGGCTCCTCCAGGAGCCGTCTGATCTGGGTCAACTCTGTTTGCAAATGTGTGAAAACACGTTTATATGAGGGGAAAGGGCTAATAGTTTGGATCCAGATGAGACTCCAAGTCACTGGGCCTCTCATCAGGATCCAATCTGTCTGACATGTCGCTTAGGCTTTAGAGAAGATATTGAAGGAATATCCACTCTGAAAAATAAATGAATTTTACTTTTAATATGTTTGCTAACAGAGCAGACCCCGATTATATGACTCCTGTAGGAGCCGTCTGATCAGTGTTTGCTCTGTTTGCTTATGGTATTATAATAGATATGATTCTACAGTTTTTACCAGGTCCAATATGTTCATAATGCCAATATAAATATACATGAATAATCAAGAAGGAAAGAATTATGGGTATCTGAATCAGAAAAAATATTTTATAATCCTGTGGGCAGCTATCACATTAAGAAATAACATTTTGTAACCTTGGTTTATAATGAAATAATTGTTGAAACGTATGTGAAATTGTAGATTGATATCTGAACAATGAAACAAAGGTTTGAGTAATTTTAAACATTTACTCCATAAATATGTCTTTCTATGTCTTAACAAATAGAGTAGACCAAGATCTTATAATGGCTCCTGTAGGAGCCACCTGATCAGGCTAAAAAGTAACGTACCTAGTTATAGTCTACTTTCAGTCCGAATGACCGCTCAGCCGACTGTACATTTTTCATTATTTCTTGAATGCATATTCATGGAGTAAGCGGTAAAGAGGCTACAATAGTAGGAGAGAAAGCCTTGTTACAAGCTACTAGGCAATTTACTGACACTTCAGCCTTTGAATATAAACCCTTCATCAAATGAACAACTGTGCACGGATACTTATGAATATGCATTAAATTAATTCTTATAATGTGATATTTTCAAATGAACTTTTGACCTAGACAAAAACTGTAAAATCAGATCTATATAATTTCAGGAGTTATCTGATCTGGGTCTGCTCTGTTTGTAATGGCATTAGACAGCGTTAGCGTGAGGAAAAGGGTTAAACATTAAACCTAGTAGCCTATATTTGATAATATCTATTAATAAACAGCAAACTCAGACAGGTCAAGAGACTGTATGGCCATAATCAGACAGACATCTTATACACACAATTACCATTGATATAATTATGATTACAGTATGTACCCTTAATATCTGTGACCAAATATCTGCTCTCTATCAGTTTGTAAAGCTGAACAAGTCTGGTGTTTTACTTTTCTTCCATGGATATTCATGTAAGAAATAATGACATCATGAATATTTATTAGATTAATTTGTCATAATAGCACATGGACCCAAGAATTTTCAGCCATGTAGAATCATATCTATATTATATCATAAGCAAAGAGAGTAGACCTTGATCAGACGGCTCCCATAGGGGAGCTGTCTGATCTGGGTCTACTCTTTTTGCAAAGGCATAGAAAATCATATTTATGGAGTAAAGCGTTAACATTTTGATAATTTTGAAACAAAGGGAGAAGCATTTAATGTAGATGTTGATCAGCAGACCTCAATTAACCCATCACCTTATAGGCTATTTTTAGATACAACCTCTTTGAATAAATCTACCTAAAAGGAGCATTAACTAGAGAAAAGGAAAATTTTAGAATTTCGTAGTTTGAAACCATTGTGATAAATAGAGCATTTGCTCCTATAGGAGCAAATGCACTATTTATCACAATGGTTTCACAAAGTGACTTTTACTGAGTCGTCAATATAAGGGAATCCAAAACTGCATAACTATAAATTTCCATAAGCAAACAGAGTAGACCCTGATCAGACGGCTCCTACAGGAGCTGTCTGATCTGAGTCTACTCTGTTTGAGAATGCGTGAAAAGGCATATTTATGAGGGAAAGGGTTAAGGTAATTGCAGTTATCAGTTTGACTTGCTGACACAGTCATACCTAATCATGAAAAATAACATTCTTTAGCAGCAGGACAGAGATTATGACAACTACCGTAAGTCAGGTGAGATATCCCTAACCTAATCACTCATTCAGACAGACAAACTCAGGCAAATTGAAGAGATCTACATCATCAAACAGCTCCAGACAGAGCCATTTGGTCAAGGTCTACACTAATTGCTACTATGTCCGTCTAAATCAAAATTATCAAAATGTTGCCAAATTAACTAATTCAGCTTTATAAACAGGTGGAGAGAGAAAACTGGGTGTCTGAATACTTCAACCCTTCCTTCATATAAATGCAATTTCACGCACTTGCAAACGGAGTAGACATAGATTAGACCCAAATCAGACACTGAGACAGCTCCTATCAGAGCTGTCTGATCTGGGTCTAATCTGTTTGCAAAGGAGTGAAAAGGCGTTTATATGATTTGTTTGGTTTTTATCAGGGTTTTCTTCATTTTAACGGTATTTCAGTCATATCCAGTCACGTCCAACTAATTACAGGTGGAAAAAGACCCCAGAGGTTTTTCTGTGCATGGAACAACGTGCATTGTTTCGTAGAAGAACATCCAGGTAGAACCACCGACCTCATGCAAGCCAGCTGGAAGGCTTCCTCACTTGAAAAATCCAAATGCCCAGACCAGGAATTGAATACGCAGCTATGAGGGGCTGTCAGCGATTATCAGTCGAAGACAATAACCACTTGGCCATGGAGGCCCCGCATTTATATGAAGGAAAAGAATAATCATGATACTTTGCTTATAATTTGAAAACAAATATCAACTTCACGGAGGCAAATGTTTACAGACAACAATTAGCATCCATGCAAAGCGGAAAAATCCCAAGTTAACCCTTGCCCTAAGTGCATATTATTTATGTAAGAAATAATAACATCATGAATATTTATAGAAGACCCTGATCAGATGGCTCCTTTAGGGGCAGTCTGAACTCAGTCCACTCTAATTGCAAAGGTATGAAAAGTAAAGGCTTTACCCTTTCCCTAATATAAAAGTGTTTTCACACATCTGCAAACAGAGTAGACCCAGATCAGATGGCTCCTTGAGGAGCCGTCTGATCAGGGTCTGCTCTGTTTGCTGATGGAATTTGAAAGATCTGTTTATTTACCCTCTCTAAAATGGCTATAAAGTTCCACCTTCCATATTTCATTATAGCTACTTTATTCATGAACATTCAATAGGTATTGAAATTTGGAATAAACATAGAAGAGGGAAAGGCTTAACCAAATGATGAACAGTATGACATACCGTATATCCTCTTATAGACGCTCCCGGGCGCGATGCAAAACGCAGACAGGGAGCTCTTATTTCATACCAAAAATTCGGAGTTTTTACTATGTCCGTCACGGTAGAGACTGTATAGGCTAAAGAATGATACATTGCATACTCTGAAATTTAATCATATTTGCGCCGATATAAGACTTGAAATAAACCGCAGACATCCTACTTGGTTCAGTTGTTGACCGAAACCATTTATTTCAAACTTAATCTTCGGTAGATTTATGACTTTTAAAGTGAAAGTAAGAATCGTATTTACCTTTCAATATTCAACTTCCGCTAGACTGCTCTACAGTAAAATTATCAACGGAAGTTACGGGTGTGTAGGTACGGTCTAAACGGAAATGTTCGAAGACCCTTCCGCTTTACCGTAATACTTGTAAAATACTACTGTAGAATATGCACTACACAGAAATGGGGGAAACTGGACGAAGACGGAAATTCAGAACGAACAAACATTGGTTTAATCCGTTAGGCAAGTGGAGAAAACAGAATCGCCTTTCCATTAGGTATGGGAAATAGTGACAGTTTTAAAATTAGAATTAAAGAGCGATATGTAGTTGAGTCGGTGTTAAATGAATTGCTTGCAGAAGTGACATGTATACATGGTTTACAGCACCGAATAATCAGATACCAACGCTTTTTGCAAACATAACAAGTAGAAGAGAAACAAAATAACCTACCGGTATGCAACAACAGTATAAAATAGTTTCATTGTAATTTGCTTTCCCTAATTACTACTAGTGATGATGCATTGAGATTTCTTTTTCTTCGCCAACTTTTTGACTTCGAGGTGAGGTGGGTGGGGTAAGTTGATCCCCCCGATGGCTTTTCGAAGCGTGTATTATAGGGAGGGAGCTACTATTAGAGAGGGAGAAAGGAGAAACACGGTAACTGCACATATTTTGAGGTGTAGCCTGACTGGCAGTTGCAAACAGCTCCAGATACCGTCAGAGGTCCAGATAAAATGTGTAAATCCAAAACATTTTCAAGAATAACTCCTTTCTTTCTCCACCAAACCCTATGTTGTGACCACTCTTTAGAATTGTCTCGAATCGTCTTGGTGGAGAAATGACTATTTTAGTATTTGAGTACTCACATTTATCTGTTGCTCTGATAGTACAGTGTAACAAGATGTCTAATCAGTATTTAACCCATTACCTCATATGTTATTTTTAGATACAACCTCTTTTTATAATTCTACCAAAAAGGCGCATTAACTAGAGAAAAGGAACTTTTTTTTAGAATTTTGTAGTTTGAAACCATTGTGATAAGTAGAGCATTTGCTCCTATAGGAGCAAATGCTCTATTTATCACAATGGTTTCACAAAGTGACTTTTACAGGTCTTAGTTTCTCAAATTTGGAAGTAAATAAAAATTGTAGAAGATCAGAACTTAAACAGACATCATTTTCACAGCAATAAAAGAGGGTAGATTTGGTATGGAGAAAAACAACAATTCAGGTGATTTGTCTTTTCGCTTGTTTGTTTCAAAAGTCACTACTTTTAGAAAATGAATGAACAAAATAAATTCCTTAAAATAATCAAAAATGTTCCACAATGGCTGTAAACATACTGTTTTGGGTTTGTATGTATAAGAGTTTATCGTCATTTTGACAGTTACCTTCAGGCAATTATCGCAACTTCCAGCTAATTACAGAATGTCCAAGAGGTTTTCGGTACATGGAACAAATTGCATTGTCTCCTGCACAGAAAAACACTGGGGGAGAACCACTGACCTTGGTGTGTTTGTGTAAATATACTGTAACAAAACAATATTGCAATAGATTTTGTTATTTATATGAATTGTGCTGATTCACCTGTATTGTTTAACCTCACAGGGATGCCTTTTGAAACATTTGCAAAAAGAGTAGACCTAGATCATATGGCTCATCTAGGATGGCTCATCTATCTCCTACACTATCTTATTCCTAAATTTGTGCCATAGTATAAAAATGTTCATTATAAAAGTTCAGCAAATCAATATTCATAGAATATTTCTTACATGTATACATTAGGTAAAGAGTTAAACCCTTCGCTTGCTATTCATGTCAATATATGTACCTGTAAATAGTGAAGACCCAGATGAGACAGCTCCTGCAGGAGCTGTCTCATCAGGGTCTGCACTATTTACAAGTTGATTGTGCAACCAGTGCACTCCACAGCAGTGATTGCACAGCGAAATACTTGTACACAGTGAAGATATAATGTAATTATACAACGGGGCATGGGTAAAGAAGGAGAAATGTATTTTAAAATTCAGCAAGGTTAAAAGGGTTAAAAGTGTTTCCATAACGCTGTCCTCCATGGTATTTTTAACTTGTTTTCTAGTTTATATCCAAACATGGAATTTTTTAGAGAAAGATTGATGACTGTACCTTAGCCTTTAGTACAACAGGTTAATTATAGAGATTAGAGCTAGGAGGTTACATTATCGGTTTATCGCAATACTCACGGGGGACAATACGTATCAAAATATTTTTTTCACAAACCGATATTTCTTGTGTTATATATCATGTAGTGTATCCAGATGTATTTTTCTATGCAGCAAATTTTAAACAAATAAGTTTTAATCCCCTACAAACCAAGTGATAATAATACAGTAAGTTGCTTAAGTGCTGCAGGAACAAGAAATACAGATATATCGCAATACATTTTCCAGGGGCGATACCCAGCTCTAATAGAGATACCTTTTGGCACCTTTGCAAATAGAGTAGACACAGATAAGAGGGCTCCTGTAGGAGCCATCTGACCTAAGGGTCACCTTTTGGCCCTTTTGCAAATAAAGTAGACACAGATAAGATTGCTCCTGTAGGAGTCATCTGACCAGGGTCTGCCCTGTTTCATTATAATATAGCATAAGTCTATTACTACAGTTTCTGTCATGGGTCTTCTCTGTTTGCAAGGGCGTTTAAAGTGTATATATGGTGTAAAAGGTTAACAAGAAGATCCTGATTTGTCAGCTTCAACTCTTAGCAGCTGTCATTACAAAGTAGCAAAGGACTATAGTCAAATCAGGTCCAGATAAGATTAAAACATTTTCAAGAAAAAATTCTTTATTTCTCCAGTAAACCCAATGTTGTGACCACTCTTTAGAATTGTCTCAAAGAGACGATTATTATCTAAAGAGTGGTCACAATATAGGGTTTGCTGGAGAAATGGCGATTTTACTATTTGAGTATGCACTTTTATCTGTAGCTCTGCAAATGATATATTTGCTATACCTAACTCTTGTCAAAATAACAGATATCAAAGTACACAACTAAACTATTCTTCGATTACAAGAAAGACATACACGATGGATGGGCAGACAGACAGACAGAGGTAGACAGTCAGCCTAAGACGAACAAATAGCCAGCTATATATAGACATATAAATTACAGCAAAAAGACATACAAGAGAGAGTGAGTCTGTCAGTCAGTCAGTCTGACAGACACTGTCTGAGAGAGAGAGAGAGAGAGACAGAGAGAGAGAGAGAGAGAGAGGGAGAGGGAGAGAGAGAGGGGGGTGTTAGGGAGGAAGAGAGAAATAGTATGTCAGTCAGAGACAAACAGGTAGCCAGTTAGAGATGTATGTATAACTTACAGCATAAAGACATACAAGATGACACACAGACATGGTTATAGTCAGCCAGCCTGAGACAAACAAGATAGACATAAACTTATAGCATACAGACATACAAGATGGACAGACAGATAGACAGACAGATGAGAGTCAGAAACTGAGAGACAGAGAGAAAAAGAGACTGCCAGACTTACAGCATTCACTATTTTCTGAGTGAGAGCGAGTTGGGTTTTACTTCCGACAAACAGTACATGTATTTCAGTTATTTGCAGACGGCACCCGCTTGAGACAAGTTATAGTGCTGTCTCACTGGAATGCCCCTGCTGCGAGCACATGGCAAGAGCACCCCACCCAGTCACATTATCCTGACACCAGGCCGACCAGACTTAAAACTACCCTTTTAATGTTGAGCGTATACAAGGGAGCTACTAGTACCAACTTTTAACTTTTGGTCTGTCTCGGCCAGGGATCGAACAACCTTCTGTACCACAGGCGGAAGCTCTACCACTGAGCCACGCGACCGGTCTATTTTCTGATGACATATCATTTCAGTTAGTTAGGTTTCATCAAATCAAACAAAGAATTGTTACTTACAGGTGAAGCACACAATGGGTCTTAAGAAGTAGGTATCTTTCAGCCTGTGAGGGACTTCTGGAGCACCGGCAACTGAAAATATACAGTAAAAATTCTTTAACCTAAAGCTTTTACTCCATAAATACAACTTTCTACACCATTGCAGAGTAGACCCAGATCAGACAGTTCCTATAGGAGCCATCTGATCAGGGTCTGCTCTGTTTGCTAATGGAATCTGAAAGATCTGTTTCTTTAGTTTCTAAAATGCCTACAATGTTACACCTTCCATAATATAATATAAACATTAAGTCAGTGTAAAAATTCAGCTAAGAAATATTCATGGTGCCAGTATTACTTAGATGAATATTAAACAGGGAAAGGGTTAACTTTGAAAATTTATTTTCACGGAAATGCACTGTCTGGAATTTCTAATTTCAGTTTCAAGTTTCTAAATCAGTCTGACCTTTCCGAACCGAAATGTTCACGCTAGGCACTACACAAAAAACACTAATTCATGCATGCATGTTTAACCTTAAATGTGTGCTGAGCAAAATTGTCAACCGCAATAATTGTTGTCTATTGCATTTTCGAAACAGAATTTGCTTTCACTCCAATATCAATCTCAAACAAGTTGGATCCTTTGAAAATAATGAAACTTGGTACAATGTACTTGGTATATTATCGCAAGATGATAACCCTTTCCCCGTCTACATTTATTCCAAACTTCAATACCAACTGAATAGTCATGAACAAAACTATTCTAATGAAATATGGAAGGTGGAACATTATAGCCATTTTAATTAGAAATTAAAACAGCTCTATCAAACTCCATAAGCAAACAGACCCTGATCAGATGACTCCTATATGGGTCTACTCTGTTTGCAGATGTGTGAAAACACATTTAACCCTTTCCTCCATAATACGCCTTTCTTGCTCTATTTATCACAATGTTTCAAACTACAAAATTCTCAAGTTGTCCTTTTCTCTAGTTAATACTCCTTTTTGGTAGATTCATTGAACGAGGTTGGATCTAAAAATAGCCTATGGAGGAAAGGGTTAAATATGAAGGAAAGGGTTAACTCTTCTCCTGCAAGGCAAGTGTTGACTGGCAATTGCAAACAGTTTGGATCCAGATGAGACACTGAGCAATGCTGCATCTTATCAGAATCTAAACTGTACAACATTTGGTCAATAGTTTCTCAAAAGTTTGATTGAATCGGAAGTTAGTGAACAGTTAGGTAAATCAGAGATTGAGCAGGAATTACTTTTTCAGCGCGAGAAAAGTTAAAATTATGACATAACATAACAACGCTTCCCCTCATATAAACGCCTTCTCATGCATTTGCAAAAAAGAAAAAATCCAGATCGAACGTCTCCTGGAGGAACCCTCTGATCAGGTTCTGCTCTATTTGCTAACGGAATATGATAAATCTGTTGCTTTAGTTTCTAAAATGGCTACATTATGTTTCATCCTCCGCATTAATTTTCATTATAACTATTTTGTCAATGAATATTCAGCAGGTATTGAAATTTGGAATAAATACTGAACAGGGATAAGGTTAAAACTAAAACTGGATCATGTTTCTGTTTCTGTTCCTTTTTTCTGGCATAACTTTGTTAACTCCAAGAATATTCATGCAAGAAAAGAAAACAATTGGGATTGTCTATCATTTTTTAAATATACAGTAAAACCCCACTAATGCAATCACCTAAAAGAGGTATAAGTCTGGGTGCTCGATGCAGGTGGTACCTTAATGCAGGACAAAAGCAATGCAGAAAGCTCCTAGGAGCTTTCTGCATTACTTTTGCCCTACATTGAGCAACCACCTGCTTATAAAGACACCCATGTTGATTCATTAAGTGGTCGCATTAGAGGGGTTCTATTGTAAAAGGAAATTTTTAATCGTATTAACTGTGCAGTAAAAGTTCCTCCCATCTAAGTTTTTTTTCTGATTGCAAACGCAAAGTATCTCTTTACCGTCATTCAAAGAGTGTAATCCTTTGAGACAAAAATTACAGCACTAAATTTGGCACTTTAATATTATTGTCATGACTCTGTTTTCGTTTTTATTGTAACTGAATCTTAACACTTCATGAATACTCACTGACTGCATTTTTATAATGGTACCTTAACAAGGCAACGGTTGCAATTCCAGAAACAGTTGAATCGGATTTACATTATTCTCAAGTTTATTTTCAGGTGCATTTTTTGTTATCATCTGTGTTAACTCTGTGCAATGTAACCCTTTCCCTCATATAAACAGTTTTCATGCACCTGAAAACACAGCATACCCAGATCAGACGGCTCCTATAGGATGGCTCCTATAGGAGCCGTCTGATCAGGGTCTACCCAGTTTGCTAATGGAACTTGACAAATCTATTTCTTTACTTTCTAACATGGCTACAATGTTCCAACTTCCATATTTCATTATAGCTATTTTGCTCATGAATATTCAGTAGGTACTGTAATTTGTAATAAACATAGAACTTGGAAAGGGTAAACAAATGGAGATTACTAGCAGTTGTATGATTAAAGGATCTATACTATTTGTAACTTTTTTTTAACACTTTCCTTCACACAAACACCTTTTCATGCTTTTGCAAAAAGAGTAGACCCAGATCTGATTCTCTTATAGGAACTGTCTGATCAAGGTCTGCTCAGTGTTCTTATGGAATTAAAATTGATCTGATTCTACCATTTTTACAATACCTAAACACCTGTGTACATTAAGCCATCATCTACATTCATTCAATGAATATTCATCATGTCAGTGGCTTTATTCCTTACATGAATATTCACTAGAGACAGGGTTAATCATTTCCCTCATACAAACGCCTTTTCATGCATTTGCAGACAGAGCAGACCCAGATCAGACGGCTCCTGTAGGATCCGTCTGGTCAGGGTCTGCTCTGTTTGCTAATGGAATTTGATAAATCTGTTTCTTCAGTTTCTAGAATGGCTACAATGACCCACCTTCCATATTTTATGGAATTCTGTAGGTATTAAAATTTGGAACAAATACAGAACGGGCAAAAGGTTAACCCTTTCCTCCATAAATAGGCCTTTCTACGCCTCTGTAAAAATCACTTTTTGAAACCATTGTAATAAATACAGCATTAGCACCAAAGGAGCAAATGCTCTATCTTATCACAATGGTTTCAGAACTACAAAGTTCTAAATTTTCCTTTTCTCTAGTTAATGCTCCTTTTTAGTAGATTTATTCAAAGAGGTTGGATATAAAAATAGGCTATGGAGGAAAGGGTTAAAGTAAAATATTAACCAGAGTACTGCTTGCAGATACTATTATGCTTGTCTGTTCACACAAAAATTCAATGTTTTAAAGGCCCATAACATAAGTTATGCATGACAGAGTAACAGCCCTTACCAATATATTGCCCTTGTTATGGTGAACAACTGAGTGAAACTTGATAAAAATATCTGCTACTAGAACCATCACTAAAGGTAAGGTGATGGATATGGTCCCGGCACGGCAACCTTGATCCCAAGTTCAAGGGCTGATAACTCCTGTATGTTATGATTTATGTGATGCACATCTACACTTCAGAGTGATCACGTGTATCAAATTTCTACATGCATTATGTTGAAAACTGTAGAAGTTAATCCACAAACAGTTTTGGCTAGTAACACATAATTATGGTGTAAGTCCTACCAACTACCCTATGATTCATAGGCAAAATGACAAAAAATACTCAAAGTTCAAGGGGAGAAAAATTGCATTTTTCACATCTACTAATTCTGGTCATTATGTATGCCAAAATTTATACTGTTGGTCAAAAAATAAAAATGTCAAATTATTCACAAATCACATGATGGCAACACCTTCAAGGCCAGAGAAGTACCTGGACTTCTTTCTTTGAAAAAACAGACACTCTTACATGATATTCAGCTTTAAAAATCAGTGGAGAAATAACATTTTAGGGTAAATAAAAGTTTGGTGGGGAAAAAAACAATCTCTTTGCATGCTTAGTTATTTTGTTGTCTGCAGTAGTCTTGTCTGCAACATTTTCAAAATATTTATTTCTGATTTTTCGTTTGCAGAAGATGAGCCTGTACAGTGACAAACAAATTGATCATCTTAGATCAGGCATAGGTGATAAACGGCACAGGAATCTACAGCTAGCATGCAGAGTTAAATAAGGAGAAAGATCTGCAGACTTTTGTCTTAATTCAAACTTTATTATGAGATATTGTTTAATATCTCTTCTTATTTACTATTTATGGTGAATAATTTATGTCCAGGAAGTTTGTCACATCAACTCTTTGCATGCTAGCAGTAAATTTGTGACAACCTCTACAAACGATTTAAAACTTGAGAACGAACTCAGACTCAACTAAAAAGTTTTATAAGCATGGAACCAGATTGGACCTCTCATAGAGTTATGAAAAACTGGAACTGAATAAGTAATCAAGAATTCACCGAGTGTGCAAAGAATAAGACAGATTCATATGATGCATCCAAATTGCTTGATGGCTCAACTATATTATTTGAAAGAAATAGGAAGTACATTAAACAATTTTAGTAGAAATGAAATTTTGCAGATGACAATAAAAATTATGTGGGTGTAGAAGTCTCAGTTAATTCTGGTTTAATATGAAAAAGACCTTGTGATCTAATGAATCCTATAGGAGCCGTCTGATCAGGGTCTGCTCTGTTTGCTAATGGAATTTGAAAGATCTATTTCTACACTTTTCCACCTTTCATATTTCGTTATAGCTATTTTATACATGAATATTCAGTAGGTATCCAAATTTGGAATAAACATAGAACAGGGAAAGGGTTAAGCAGTAGTTGTTTTGGTTCAGGACCAGAATACTAATCACCTGTACAACTGCAAATCACACCCAAGTGTTGCATAGGGATGTCTCTTCACAATATCACTATAGGTATTATTATTCAAGGTGTTTCCAACCTGTACAGTAAAACCTCTCTATAACAACCACTAAATTGGTGTTAATTAGTTGGTATTTAGGGCAGGTGGTTGCTTAAACAAGGTGAAAGTAAAACAGAACGCTCCTATAGGACCGTTCTGTTTTACTTTCACCTTGCTTTAAGCATCCACCTGCCTTTAACACAAAATATTTGATGTAATTTAATGGTCATTATAGAGAGGTTTTACTGTATGATGAAATAAGAGATTTAGAAATATTAGTATGGCTATTGTTTACCGCACTGCTAAAGTGCAGTATTGAACCCTTTCCCTGTTTAATAGTCATGAAAGAAATATTGTCATAATGAGCCTTCCATCTGTCCTTCCATCTTGAAGTGAACTATTTTAAACTATCTATTGACTGTGGCAGACAGTGTAGAATCACTTCTATAACATTCCATATGCAAAACAGAGTAGACCCTTATCAGGCAGCTCCTGCAAGATCTAGAGCTGCCTGATCTGGGTCTAGTCTGTTTGCAAATGCGCAAAATACGTTTATATGAAGGAAAGCAAGTTAGAAGTCGGTTAATAGGATTTTATGACCCCTGATGCAATTAATGGATCTTCTAGAATAGCACACTTTAGGGGAAAGACAAAATATTATAATAAAAATCCTACATATTCACATTTATGACCGACATTATCTAGTTATAAAATCTTAAGAACGAGTTGCTAATGTTTTGAAATGGAGATCAACACCACCAAAAAGAGTAACTTAACTAAACTAGACCAAACTAAACTATAGGGTCTTTTTGCAAAAACAATATAATAATCTATTATGTATTCCCCCCTTATTAGTTAAATAGCCTTACCTGAAGATTATTCATGTACATCAATATTTATCAGCTGAACTTTATTATGATGGTATATCTAAACATGAATTTTGGGTCATGGCAGAAACTGTAGAATCAGATCTACATTATTTCATAAGCCAATAGAGCAGACCCTTTATCATAAGGCCCCTATAGATCTGGGTCTACAGTAAAACCCCTCTTAAGCGACCACTTAATGAATAAACATTTCTGCCATTATAAGCAGGTTGTTGCTTAATACAGGATAACAGTTATGCAGAAAGCTCCTTAATAGGAGCTTTCTGCATAACTTTTGTACTGCATTAAGCTACCACCTGCCTTTGCCACTGTGAATTATGCCCCTTTTTGCTGGTAGCATTAGAGGTGTTTTACTGTAATCTGTTTGCAAAGGAGCTATAAGGTGTATCTAACCTAACGGGTTATGTTAACGGGTTAAAGCATTCAATAATTATCAACTCCTTTATCTGAGAGAGTCACATTTTAACATATTTGCAAACAGAGTAGGCCCAGATCAGATCAGGGTCTGCTGACTCTGCTCTATTTAATCATATAATACAGATCTGTTTCTACAGTTTCTGCTATGGTTAGAAATTACCTTTGTTCATAATGCCATTACAACAAGCAAGTATTGTCAGGCAATCCATTGTCCCCCACTGGAGACTAATCTCTTAGCATTTCTAACTACAGACAAATTTCTTAAGATTGAGGTCAAGAGCAGGGTGAAGGACATTAGAGACACGGAAGTAGTATGTGACACTCTGCCTTCCTAAGACATATCAACACGAGATTTTGAAAACTCAAGGTCTTGAAGATATATCATCCGGACAATTGTTAAACAATGTTTTACTTAAACTCAGGTCACAGTCAAGACCAAGGTTACAGAGACACCAAAGCAGTATGCAACATTTTCCCTTCCCAAGAATGCACCCACATAATAAATTTTGAAATCCTATCAAACAGGTTTGAGGATTATCATCCGGACGAAAATCAGATATTTTCTTTACTGAAGCCGAGGTCAAGGTCACTAAAGTAGTATGTGACACTTCCATGATTCCCAAGATGGACTCGCACAATAAATTTCGAAATCATAGCCCAACGGGTTGAGGATATATCATCCAGACAAATTTCAGACAATTTTTACTTAATCTGAGGCCATGATCAATGTCAAGGTCACAGAGACACAAATGCGACACTACCACTTCCCAAGATGCACTCACACTGTAATTTGGAAATCCTATCCCAAGGGGTTGAGGATATATCATCCCTCAGGTCACGATCAATGTAAAGGTCAAAGAGACACAAAAGTAGTATATGTGACACTCCCCCTTCCCAGGATGCACTCATATAATAATTTGGAAATCCTAACCCAAGGGGTTGAAGATATATCACCCATGAGGTCACAATCAATGTAAAGGTCAAAGAGACACAAAAGTAGTATGTGACACTCAGGACCCTTTCCCAAGATGCACTCACACAATAACAGGAAATCCTAAGGGGTTGAGGATTAACCCATTCCCTCATAGGCTATTTTAGATACAACGGCTCTTTGAATAAATATACCGAAAAGGAGCATTAACTAGAGAAAAAGGAAAATTTTTGAATTTTGTAGTTTGAAACCATTGTGATAAATAGAGCATTTGCTCCTATAGGAGCAAATGCTCTATTTATCATGATGTTTTCACAAAACGACTTTTACAGAGTCGTCAAAAGTCGCCAATATCAGGGAATGGGTTGATAGTGTCTCTATGATGGAGCATTGATTAGAATGTGTAATCACACCAAGGGCCATAACGGCACCAAATTCATGTCATGCACCGTAATCTAGTCAAAGTGTACCATGGCTAAGAACAAGTTTTATCTCATTCAAACAAGAGGACATGCACAAGAAATTCTATGTGCATACCGGAGCTGTAGCTAAGAGACATATTCCAAATCTCTTATTTGTTTGCCAAATACTAACTTGTTGGTACTTATTAGAATCACCTCGGATAGGCAATTCTAACGAGTACCAACAACATAGGGTTTTGCAGAGAAATATTCAAGATATTTTACCTGTATTTCCAAATTACTCCTCTCGTCTACAGCTCCAGCATACTACAAGCATAAATATTTACTGGACAATAAGTCTGAGTGTCTGTCACATTGCAGAAAGTTGCCAATGGAGTTTTTTGCATACTTTCATTCTGTATAAAACAACCAGCTGTTTTTCATACAAAACTTTGCTTTAATCCACTGTCTCCATTTTCAAATTGAACTGTCCAAATATGTATCTTTTTCAATGTTATTTGTCTTTTGAGTGATTTTTTAAACTAATTAATTTGTCAAGGTGACCTTTGAAGACTCTACATGTATCAGTATGTGTATTTCTACACCTTTGCAATTAACCCATTCCCAGTTCTACGTTTATTACAAATTTAAATACCTACTGAATATTCATGGACAAAATATTTATAATGTAATACGGAAAGCGGAACATTGTAGCCATTTTAGAAAGTAAAGAAACAGATCTATCAAATTCCATTAGCAAACAGGAGCCGTCTGATCTGGGTCTACTTTGTTTGCAGATGCGTGAAAACACATCTATATGAGGGAACGGGTCAAGAGAGTATACCCTGACAGCTCCTGTAGAACCATGAAACTTTGCAAACAGAATAAACCAAGATTAGACAGTTCCTGTAAGAGTTGTCTGATCTGGGTCTGCTCTGTGTGTGTGTGGAATAATAAAGATCTGAGACTACAGTTTATGCTATGGTCAAAATTTCCTGTGTCCTGTTTCCTCTAATTAATATTCATGATGCCATTAGTTTTTACATGAATATTCATAAGTAAAAGGGGTTAAAGGACAAAAACAAAATGTGTTTGTGAAACACTATGCCCCCGACAAATTTGACCTTTGACCCTGAAGGATGACCTTGACCGTGACATGTCACCCATCAAAATGTGCAGCTTCATGAGATACACATACATGCCAAATATCAAGTCTCTGTCTCTACTTGTTGAAAAGTTATGGCCAATGTTAAAGTCGGTGATCTGACCTATATTTTTGACCTCTGACCTTGAATGATGACCTTGACATGTCACCCCTCAAAATGTATAGCTTCATGAGATACATGCATGCCAAATATTAAGTCTCTATCTGTACTGATTGAAAAGTTATGGCCAATGTTAAAGTCAGTGATTTGACCTAAATATTTGACCTCTGACCTTGAAGGATGACCATGACCTTGATATGTCACCCTTCAAAATGTGCGGCTTTATGAGATACATATGCATGCCAAATATCAAGTCTCTATCTGTACTGGCTCAAAAGTTATGAACAATGTTAAAGTTTGTGACAAACAGACAAACAGACAGACAGGGCAAAAACAATATGCCCCCCAGATTTAAATTTTAAATAAAAAGGTTCTTCACCCTTGAAGTGCAGAAACCCAGTATATACAACCTTTGCAAATAGTGCAGAACCAGATTAGAGGCCTCTGATCAGGATCTGCACTGTTTGTCATAAAAATAATTTCCTTCAACAGTAATATTTGATACAAGATCTTTTTATTTTATATTTAGAAAAGGAGGAGCCCGTTTTAATCATTCAGATGGATCAGGGTTTAAACGTACATTCTTCAGTTACAATGTCAGACAGATGTCAGCGGAGAATGTAATACAGTAATACAGTAATGAGCTCCTTGTGTTCCACTATCCTCTATGTGAACTCTGCAAGGACACTCTTAACCATTTACAATAACTTAAACCTTTTCCCTGTTCAATATTCATGTAAGAATTAATGACATCATGAATATTTATAAGCTGAATTTTCATAATGTACACAGGTTATTTTTGCTCAGGCAGAAAGTATAGAATCAGATCTATAATATATTATATGCAAACAGAGCAGACCTTGATCAGATGGCTCCTATAGGAGCCTAAGTCTTATCTGGGTCTACTCTGTTTGCAAATGAGTGAAAACACGTTTATAAGTGAGGGAAATGGTTAATCATTTATAACATAACCCTATCCCTGTTGAATATTCATGTAAGAATTAATGACATCATGAATATTCATTAGCTGAATTTTTATCATGGCATAATTCTGTACATAGGATTTGTTGGTATTGGTAGAAACTGTACTGTCAGAATGAGATCTATCATAATTTTATAAGCAAACACTCGGAGCAGATCCTGATCAGAGGGCTCCTACAGAAGCAGTCTGATCTTGGTCTTCTCTGTTTGTAAATGTGTGAAAAGGCGTAAGGGTTAACTTGTTTCCTGCATCCAAAGGTTTAACAATGGCAAAAATCTATCTAAAAGTACATATCTATATCTCCTAATAGGATTTGTATCTCAAATGGTCTTAAGAGACTACATTTCAAGCTGTCAAGTGATATATGGGAGGCCAAACGGAGTTCTTCATTGTAATATCCTACTTTGTACATTATCCATGAGTGCTTTGTAACATAGGCAAACAGATTTGATTCGCTATAATAATCAAATCCAAACTGTTAGTCATTCTGATTTTAATTTTTTTTATTTTATTTTTTTGGTAGGTAGGGGAATATTTTGAAAGAAAACAAAAACAATTTTTTGTAGATTATTATTATTTACCCTATCTACTAGCTTATTATTACTCACCCTAATTTACTAGATTATTACTCATCCTAATTACTAGATTATTACTTACACTAATTACTAGATTATTACTTACACTAATTACTAGCTTATTATTACTCACCCTAATTACTAGATTATTACTTACACTAATTACTAACTTATTACTTACACTAATTACTAGATTATTACTTACACTAATTACTAGATTATTACTTACACTAATTACTAACTTATTACTCACCCTAATTACTAGATTATTACTTACACTAATTACTAACTTATTACTTACCCTTATTACTAGATTATTACTTACACTAATTACTAGCTTATTATTACTCACCCAATTACTAGATTATTACTTACACTAATTACTAACTTATTACTTACACTAATTACTAGATTATTACTTATCCGAATTACTAGATTATTATTATTACTTACTCTAATTATTAGATTATTATTACTTATTCTTAAAACTAAATTATTATAACAAATAATTACTAGATTATGATTACTTACCCTTATTACTAGATTATCATTACTTACACTAACTACTAGATTATTAATACTTATTCTCTTATTACTAGAATATTATTTTTTACCCTAATTACTAGATCATCATTACTCAACCTAATTACTAGATTATTACTCACTCTAATTTCTGCATTATTATAACATTACTTACATTAATTACTAGATTATTATTACGTACCCTAATAACTAGATAATTATTATTTATTCTAATTACTAGATTATTACCGCTTATCCTAATTACTAGATTATCATTACTTACCGCAATTACTAGATTATTATTACTTACTAGATTATTATTACATACCCTAATTACCAGATAATTATTACTTATTCTAATTACTAGATTATTACTGCTTATCCTAATTACTAGATTATCATTACTTACCCTGATTAGAAAAGAACAAATCTTTATTTACACCCAGGTATACAACATGGGGATAATTTCATACATGAATATGCATATATAAACATTCATTATCCTGGTTGAGAGAGGGGTTTCATAGAAATAAACAACAAAACAACACTCTCTCCTTGCCGTGTCGTTCGTCCACAAGTACATATGAACAGACGACTCCACATGATTATTACAAGATTATTATTACTAACCATAATGAATTACTGTATATTCGGACAGACACACTTGAGCAACCAGTGAGTGCAGACCCAGACACTTGTTCTACATTAAGGGACAGTTTTCTTTATTCATTTAGTGGTCATTTTAGACAGGTTCTACTGTATTCCATCATTACAATTAACAAACAGTGTAGACCTTCATCACAAGCAGCTCCTTGTATTATCTACATACATTACTGTCAAATCATTGAAAGTATAATCATTTTCTCATGATATAGCACATTTTGAAGAAAATTGGAAACTAGAAAATTGTGTCTGTAAGACACAGTGATGCCCACGTGTGGGTGCTTGCCTAGCTGTACGTAAAATTCCTAAGTCATTTGACCTTGACCTTGGGCTTGCGGGCAGCATGGGCCGGGTGTATAATGAAAGTATGGATGGTGTTGAATGTGTATATGCAATTCCATGCCAATAGCTAAAGTGGTTAGGGAGATATAAGACTATGAAAAAACTGTGACAACCAACTGCACGTAAAATCCTAAGTCATTTGACCTTGACCTTGGGCTTGCGGGCAGCATAGGCTGGGTGTGCAATGAAAGTATGGATGGTGTTTAATGTGTATATGCAATTCCATGGCAATAGCTACAGTGGTTAGGGAGATATAAGACAATGAATCAAAGGCCTGAATGGCCATAATGGCTTTCGGGTTTGATATGGATGTTAAAGGCATTTCAAAGCTCCTTATATAAGTGAACCCCCCCATATACACAGTATCCAGCTGTGCTCCTGCAGACTGTCCAGTCAAGGTCCATAGCCATAAGAGATAAAGTTATGCAATTATACATTGATCCTCTGTGATGGTAGCCCGCCTTATCAGTTTGTGTATCAGATGCTTGACAGTCAGCTCTCAAAAAATGGGTCAACATTCCTTTCGAAATGCCTTTAAGTGTAAGGGGAGAAATTGGGGGAGTTAATAACAACACATTTGTGTGAAACACTATGCCCCTGATTGTGACCAATATAAATTTGACCCGTAATGTGACATTTAACATTTAACTGTTAAATGACCTTGATTTTAATATGTCCCCCCCACCCACCCTCATCCCCCCAAAAAATAAATAAATGTTTGCATCCGTAAGTTGCACAGGCATGCCAGGTTTGAAGTATGTATGTGCAATGGCTACAAAGTTATTGCCAACATTAAAGTTTGAGCCAAGCCAACAAACCAACAAACAGCACAAATGCGTACATGTAAATTGAAGGTAGACTGTTTTTATTTTTAATTACTTAGTAGATCCATACATGTACATACAATTACGGTAGTTGTTTGGAACCTGATGAAACTCAAATTCAGAACTACAGTCTGAAGTAGAGCTGTAATCTGGGAAAGACATTTCAACAAATTGCTACCTACTTTCGCTTTTACACGACACAAACGTCTTGAGCAAATGACAGTGTCGGCGGCTCGGCGGTTACATGATACATAGAAGAAACTCTATTTTCACAGTTGTTATTGACACTGGAATATAATTTGATTGAATATGTGTTGAAAACCTTCTATGGTTAATACTTACTTTGATAAGCCAATAGAACCCCGTGTTTTTTACGGTTTTACTTCTTGTAAGACTTAGACTTGTGTTGAGGTTGGGTGCCATAGTCAAAACAAGCTGTTCGATGCGTGATACATGTGTATATGGGAATTCCGAATTTCATTGGTTGATTATGTTAGATTTCTTTGACCTTTTCCTTTATGAAACTTCCTATTTCTAATTTTAGTGCGGGTCAAACGGAAATGACCGAATGCGACGCAAAAGGCAGTTTGATTGGCTGAAGATGTAGGTCTATATGCTAATCAGTTACGAATGTGTATAAAAATGCAATCGGAAACCTCGGCTATATTCCTTCTGCTTTAGAACGCCAAGGTGTTGCAAAAACTACGGTAAAAATATTCGTTCGCGTCTTCTTTGGAGTTTATTAAAATTCTGTATCTGTATCTGTATCTATAAGTCGTAGAATCCTATATAGGCTTTTTCAAGACTTTTAAAAAGTTTGTCTTTGTGTAGATTAGTAGTAATTATCTTACACAGCGAATTATTATTAAATACATGAAGAGTAAACAAATACATGAACATTTTACAACCAAACTCGTGCAGACTTGAAGAAAACTATTTTGTCTTGCGCATGTTCACTAGACAAGTGAACTCGTTGCCGTAAAGAGACCGATTGCTATATGGCTCCGAAAGCCATAAAAAAATGTGACAAAACACTGCATGTAAATGTGACAACCAACTGCACGTAAAATTTCCAAGTCATTTGACCTCGACCTTGGGCTTGTCGGCAGCATGGGTGGGGTGTCAAATGATAGCACAGATGGTAATTGATGTGTATGTGAAGTTTCATGTGTATAAGTGTAGAAATTACTGACTTATAACACATGAAAAACTGTGACATCCAACTGCACCTAAAAGCGTGACACACGGACAGACGGACGGACGGACATGTGCAAAACATAATGCCCCCTGACTATCGTCAACGGGGGCATAAAAAGTAACTTAGCAGGGGACAATTTGTGCAGACAACATGCAAACCTTTCCCCGATAGACGACTTTGCATTGCTAAAACTTTGCACCTTAGCAAACAAGAGTAGATCCAGATCAGACGGCTCCTGTACAAGCTGTCTGATCAAGGTTTGCATATGGAATAAGATAGACCTAATTGTGAAGTTTCTGTCACAGCCAAAAATGTCCTTGTTAATGTTTAACACACATTATAAAGTTCATGAATATTCATGCAGTAATAAATTCATAAATTAACATGTATGGAGGAAATTAAAATGCTTCCATTTGTAAAATGTGTGTAGATTGTCAAAGACCCATCACAAATATACTATAGCTACATTCTTCAACATAAACCCTTTCCCAAATGAAAATTCATGCATGAATTGATGGATATTCATTAACTTAATTTTATAGTATAACATGTTCACATGATTTTTTTTACTTAGACAAAAATGTAGGATCAGATCTATATAATTCCATAAGCAAACAGAGCAGACCCTGATCGGATGGTTCCTACAGGAGCAGTCTGATTTCTAGGTCTACTCTGTTTACAGATGGCATCAACCCATTTCCTCATAAGCTATTTTTAGATCCAACCACTTTGAATAAATCTACCGAAAAAGGAGCACTTAGGACTAGAGAAAAGGATTTTTTTTAGAATTTTGTAATTTGAAACCATTGTGATAAATAGAACATTAATTTTGCTCCTATAGAAGCAAAATTTAATGCTCTATTTATCGCAATGGTTTCAGAAAGTGACTTTTACAGAGGCGTAGAAAGGCGTATTTATGGAGGAAAGGGTTAAAAGTTATCTCTATCAGGTAGTGAAGACAAGTTGATGCTGAGCACACTGAAAGGAACAACTACAGTAGATTGTAACCAGTCTTAACCCATTGACACCTTCTGACGCCTCTGTAAAAGTTACTTTCAGAAACCATTGTGATAAACAAAGCATTAAATGCTCTATTTATCACAATGGTTTAGAAACTACACAATTCTAAAATTATGCTCCTTTTCTGTAGATTTAATCAAAGGGGTTGGGTCGGGGAGGGGGGGGGTGGCCATCACAGGTTTGTAAGGCCGGTGGCAGCTTAATACAGGTCAAAAGTAGAGGAGTTTTCTGCATTACTTTTGCCTTGCATTAACAACCACATACTTTTTAATAAATGAATGGCCGCTTAATGTGCACCAAGTCTGAGAGTCCTCTTCACGGGTTTGTAAAGCTTAGAATAATTACAGGAGTTATCTGATCTAGGTCTACTCTGTTTGCATTGAAAGGCTTACCATGACAGAAAGCATTGAAAGGCATACATAAGAGGAAGAAGTTATAAGATATTGCAGATCATGGCCTTCAACAAAAATTTCATTTTTTTGTTGTTGTTTTTTCTGTGATCATTTGTTTGCTACTTTGTAATGCATTTAGTGCAGATCCTAATAAGAGGGCTCCTTCAGGATTCCTTTGGTTCTGGGTGTACACTGTTTGCCTACATCCCACTTTGGGAACACTACAGGCATATATAGCTTAATCCTGTAATGGGCTCAGTCAATTAACATTATCAGATGAGTTTAGTATAAAATATAAGTATGACTGGATTAACAGGTTCATTGAAAGGGCAGTGGGTTAGCTGGTGCTAAAGGCAGGTCAGCGAAATATAGCACAAAGAGTGTCAAAACGTGAAACTTCCTTTGATACAAGAATCTATACCAGCAGTTTACGCAGTTATGATGTAATAAAACCGCGGAACAAAGGGATAGGATGACAGAAAATGCATTCATATCATCACACTTACAATATCTCTTTGAACAATGGTCACAAATATGTATGTAAATAGTTTGGATCTAGATCTGTCACAGAGTAACTCAGCATCTCATCAGGATCCAAAACTCTTAACACTTTGATTGAATTATTGAAAATTGTTTTTGTTTCAAATTAATTTTCAGACTGCAAATACTTAGCAGGCAGATTTATATACAACTATGACTAACACTTCAAATATTAACTCTATACAAGCTAAGTAATGTTTTATCTGCAACAATTGTCTTCTACTTCAATTCTTTAACCCTTTCTTCCAAATAAATGCATATTCATGCATTTACAAACTAAGCAGACCCAGATCAGACGGCTCCTATAGGAGCCATCTGATCAGGGTCTGCTCTGTTGGCTTACGAAAGACCTAATTCCTCGATTTCTACCAATACCTAAACATCCTCTACATAATTATGCAATTATAAAAATGCAGCTGATAAATCTTCGAGGCATCATTATTTCTTTAGCAGGGAAAGGGTTAAATAAGATTTCTCGCATATTTTTGGCAAAAATATGGTAAAAGTGTCAAACAGTTTGGATCCTAATGAGACACCGCATTATGCTGCATCTCATCTGGATCCAAATTGTTTGTATAGGTAATCACTGTTTCAATAGCTTTGCCCAGCACTCAATATAATATTAATCTTAACCCTTTGGCTGCTAAGTGTGACCCAATTGACATATGCAAACAGCTTGGACCCAGATGATATTCCTCGTAATTCAGCATCTCATTACGCAGAGCTCCAGATAAGATGCGTTAATTAAAACATTTTCAAGAATAACTAGAGTTTGTTTTTGAGAAAAACACAATTGTCTCCCCCGGTACCCCACCCCGCACCCATAAGAGGAATGAACGTTGTAACCAAGAGATACATAGATACATATAGATTGGTTGTGCATCACATACAGATTGGTTATCTGTAAACTTTTGTAGACATCTATAAACACTAGTTTTCCCTATAAATTTCATAATTGAAAAAAATCCAAACTTCTGGCAAAATTGTTGCAGCCCATATTCCAATCCACATGACCATCCTCACATATAGCTGGTTCATATGTAAAAGTTTGAAGTAAATCCCTCAAATACACATATAGCTGGTTCATATGTAAAAGTTTGAAGTAAATCCCTCAAATAGTGTAGGAGTTAGCTGCACAAGATTTTTTCGCTATATATTCTAAACAAAGAAAATCGAGTTGGCGCACAAGATTTTTTCGCTATAAGGAAAAACTACAAAGGGCCATAACTTCTGTCAAAATTGTTGCAGCCAAAATTCCAAACCACATGACCATCCTCACATATAGCTTGTTCATATGTAAAAGTTTGAAGTAAATCCCTCAAATAGTGTAGGAGGAGTTAGCTGCACAAGATTATTTTGCTATATACAGTCTAATCGCGATACTACGAATCGGGACGGGGTCGGGCCGATTTTTCGTAGTTTCGCATTTTCGTATTAATGCATCTTTAGGATACTAACTAATTTCCACAAACCTTTTCTCGGTTTCGTAGTGAATGCATACACATACCATACATCGCTATTGTATTGGTCATTATATGTAATAATATTGTCGCAATTTACTGTTGCATAATAAAGATATTCCTGTACATGTTTGTGTTATATTTGATATATCTTATGCCTTGTTTGACAATCTACTCACATTCCCGCTTACTACAGTGTACATTAATGATTTTGTATCACACGCCTCATGCAAGAGGTGGTCAAATCATAATGTGTAATGTCATATGCCAGTGCATAACGGGTTATGTAAAAAACACGAACCGCGCAATGCCAGCTCATCAAACTCTAGATAGGAGGGAGTAAACGAGTCATTTCCAAAGATTCTGTTCCTTCTTTTTCATCAAACCATATTCTGTGACTATTCTTTCGAACGTGAAGTGACAACGTAGAATTTGGTAATAGCATAAGGATTTTAGTATTTAAATGCTCCCTTTAACTAGAGACATGAACTCGAACTTTCTAGCAATCCATAAGGGTTATGTATAAAACAAGAAACGAATCAATACATTCATATTTTTATTCAGGAATAAAAACAAAATGCATAGAAAACTGTGATATCGTTTATATGCGTATAGAAGCAGTGTAGACACAGGTTTGATGACCAGTGTAACTGGTTTTATAAGTTTGGCATATAAGTTTTATATGCTTTGAGACATTGACTACAAACAAACACGTCAGTATGCCTGTATGGTAATCATTTATAACACGATGTGTGTGAAAACGTAATTGTGCATAATTGCACGATACAAGCTTTAATCATTTGCGACATTTGATATGTAGTTAGTCTAATCCTGTCACAAACAAACACGGGTGCTGATCATTAAAGCGTATCGGGCAGGCCAGATGTGTCAACAATGGATAATTATGCTGACTGGAGCGACGAATGTCTCTCAGAAGTGTGAAAACATCGCACAGGTGAGATTCGTAAAAATGCATCTTTTTGCCACTGTTTTTGTGTTTAAAGGAATACGAAAACCTCTCGCAATAACGTGTTTTTCGTAGTTTCGCATTTTCGTACTTTTGCATCTTTTTGCAATTGAAACAAGAACAAAATTGGCCGGGACCTGGGGTGTTATTCGTAGCAAACCGGTATTTCGTTCGAACGTGATTCGTAGTATCGTGATTAGACTGTATTCTATATAAGGAAAAAATACAAAGGGCCATAACTTCTGTCAAAATTGTTGCAGCCAAAATTCCAAACCACATGACCATCCTCACATATAGCTGATTCATATATATGTAACAGTTTGAAGGAAATCTCTCTAATGGTGTAGGAGGAGTTAGCTGCACAAGAATTTTAACAGACAGCACAAGATTTTTTCGCTATATATTCTATACAAGGAAAATCGAGTTGGCGCACAAGATTTTTTCGCAATAAGGCAAAACTACAAAGGGCCATAACTTCTGTCAAAATTGTTGCAGCCAAAATTCCGAACCACATGACCATCCTCACATATAGCTGGTTCATATGTAAAAGTTTGAAGTAAATCCCTCAAATAGTGTAGGAGGATTTAGCTGCACAAGATTTTTTCGCTATATATTCTATATAAGGAAAAAATACAAAGGGCCATAACTTCTGTCAAAATTGTTGCAGCCAAAATTCCAAACCACATGACCATCCTCACATATAGCTGATTCATATGTAAAAGTTTGAAGGAAATCCCTCTAATGGTGTAGGAGGAGTTAGCTGCACAAGAATTTTAACAGACAGATGGACAGACGGACAGACAGACAGAAAGCACAACATCAATATGTCTCCCTCCCCTAAAGGGGGGAGACATAACTCTTTTATTTCTCCACCAAACCCTATATTGTGACCACTCTTTGGAATCATCTCTTCGTGATCACGCTTTAGAATGGAAGAGACGATTCTAAAGAGTGGTCACAGTATAGGGTTTGATGGAGAAATGGCAATTTTAGTATTTGAGTATGCATCGTTATCTGTAGCTCTGTGACATTATGCAGAATCTAAGCCATTCACTCAATTGTTTCTCAAAAGCTTGAACAAATCAGAAATATGTGCAAATTGTAACAATAACAGGTCTTGAGATTAAGCATACATGTATATAATTGTCATTGTAGGCAAAGGTTAATGATGCCACTTTCCTCTAAATAACAAGACGGCTATGATGGCTCTGTATCACTCATAATCAGCCAATTGCCTTGAATTTGGAGAATTAATTGATGTTGTCTACAATGTCACATTGATTTAACCCTTTCCCTTATGTAAGCAAATTATGACGCATCTGCAAACAGAGTAGACCCAGATCAGACGGCTCCGATCAGGGTCTGCTCTGTTTGCTTTATGATAGATCTGATTCTACAGCTTCTGTCTGAGGCAAAATGTCCTGTGTTCATATGCCATTATAAAAATAATCTTATTAATATTCATGACGTAATTATTTCTTACATGAATATACAACAGGGACAGGGTTAATCCTTTACTCCATAAATATGCCTTTCTACTACTTTGCTAACAGAGTACACCCAGATCAGAGTCGGCTCCTGCAGGCTCTGCTCTGTTTGCTTATGAATAATATACAATCATGTAGATATGATTTTACAGTTTCTACCATGGCCAAACATGCCATTATAAAAACTAAGCTAACTAATTCATATTTATTATTACATCGAAATAGAGTAAAGGGTTACTTGCATTTTTTTACAGTTCTAGTTTCTCTTTTGGTGTTTAGCCGTCAAACAATAGATTCTAAATAAACTACAGTCCATGGTCGCGTGATTTACCGAGATCATATAATTTTATGCAGTTAATTTAGACTTATCAGTCTGCTAGTTCCTCAATACTTTCTTGTGTTGACACCTTCTGACGCCTCTGTAAAAGTTACTTTCAGAAACCATTGTGATAAACAAAGCATTAAATGCTCTATTTATCACAATGGTTTAGAAACTACACAATTCTAAAATTATGCTCCTTTTCTGTAGATTTAATCAAAGGGGTTGGGTCGGGGAGGGGGGGGGGTGGGGGTTTGTGGCCATCACAGGTCTGTAAGGCCGGTGGCAGCTTAATACAGGTCAAAAGTAGAGGAGTTTTCTGCATTACTTTTGCCTTGCATTAACAACCACATACTTTTTAATAAATGAATGGCCGCTTAATGTGCACCAAGTCTGAGAGTCCTCTTCACGGGTTTGTAAAGCTTAGAATAATTACAGGAGTTGTCTGATCTAGGTCTACTCTGTTTGCATTGAAAGGCTTACCATGACAGAAAGCATTGAAAGGCATACATAAGAGGAAGAAGTTATAAGATATTGCAGATCATGGCCTTCAACAAAAATTTCATTTTTTTGTTGTTGTTTTTTCTGTGATCATTTGTTTGCTACTTTGTAATGCATTTAGTGCAGATCCTAATAAGAGGGCTCCTTCAGGATTCCTTTGGTTCTGGGTGTACACTGTTTGCCTACATCCCACTTTGGGAACACTACAGGCATATATAGCTTAATCCTGTAATGGACTCAGTCAATTAACATTATCAGATGAGTTTAGTATAAAATATAAGTATGACTGGATTAACAGGTTCATTGAAAGGGCAGTGGGTTAGCTGGTGCTAAAGGCAGGTCAGCGAAATATAGCACAAAGAGTGTCAAAACGTGAAACTTCCTTTGATACAAGAATCTATACCAGCAGTTTACGCAGTTATGATGTAATAAAACCGCGGAACAAAGGGATAGGATGACAGAAAATGCATTCATATCATCACACTTACAATATCTCTTTGAACAATGGTCACAAATATGTATGTAAATAGTTTGGATCTAGATCTGTCACAGAGTAACTCAGCATCTCATCAGGATCCAAAACTCTTAACACTTTGATTGAATTATTGAAAATTCTTTGTTTCAAATTAATTTTCAGATTGCAAATACTTAGCAGGCAGATTTATATACAACTATGACTAACACTTCAAATATTAACTCTATACAAGCTAAGTAATGTTTTATCTGCAACAATTGTCTTCTACTTCAATTCTTTAACCCTTTCTTCCAAATAAATGCATATTCATGCATTTACAAACTGAGCAGACCCAGATCAGACGGCTCCTATAGGAGCCATCTGATCAGGGTCTGCTCTGTTGGCTTACGAAAGACCTAATTCCTCGATTTCTACCAATACCTAAACATCCTCTACATAATTATGCAATTATAAAAATGCAGCTGATAAATCTTCAAGGCGTCATTATTTCTTTAGCAGGGAAAGGGTTAAATAAGATTTCTCGCATATTTTTGGCAAAAATATGGTAAAAGTGTCAAACAGTTTGGATCCTAATGAGACACCGCATTATGCTGCATCTCATCTGGATCCAAATTGTTTGTATAGGTAATCACTGTTTCAATAGCTTTGCCCAGCACTCAATATAATATTAATCTTAACCCTTTGGCTGCTAAGTGTGACCCAATTGACATTCGCAAACAGCTTGGACCCAGATGATATTCCTCGTAATTCAGCATCTCATTACGCAGAGCTCCAGATAAGATGCGTTAATTAAAACATTTTCAAGAATAACTAGAGTTTGTTTTTGAGAAAAACACATGTCTCCCCCCCCCCGGTACCCCACCCCGCACCCATAAGAGGAATGAACGTTGTAACCAAGAGATACATAGATACATATAGATTGGTTGTGCATCACATACAGATTGGTTATCTGTAAACTTTTGTAGACACTTGTTTTCCCTATAAATTTCATAATTGAAAAAAATCCAAACTTCTGGCAAAATTGTTGCAGCCCATATTCCAATCCACATGACCATCCTCACATATAGCTGGTTCATATGTAAAAGTTTGAAGTAAATCCCTCAAATACACATATAGCTGGTTCATATGTAAAAGTTTGAAGTAAATCCCTCAAATAGTGTAGGAGTTAGCTGCACAAGATTTTTTCGCTATATATTCTATACAAGGAAAATCGAGTTGGCGCACAAGATTTTTTCGCTACAAGGAAAAGCTACAAAGGGCCATAACTTCTGTCAAAATTGTTGCAGCCAAAATTCCAAACCACATGACCATCCTCACATATAGCTGGTTCATATGTAAAAGTTTGAAGTAAATCCCTCAAATAGTGTAGGAGGAGTTAGCTGCACAATATTTTTTCGCTATATATTCTATATAAGGAAAAAATACAAAGGGCCATAACTTCTGTCAAAATTGTTGCAGCCAAAATTCCAAACCACATGACCATCCTCACATATAGCTGATTCATATGTAAAAGTTTGAAGGAAATCCCTCTAATGGTGTAGGAGGAGTTAGCTGCACAAGAATTTTAACAGACAGATGGACAGACGGACAGACAGACAGAAAGCACAACATCAATATGTCTCCCTCCCCTAAAGGGGGGAGACGTAACTCTTTTATTTCTCCACCAAACCCTATATTGTGACCACTCTTTGGAATCATCTCTTCGTGATCACTCTTTAGAATGGAAGAGACGATTCTAAAGAGTGGTCACAGTATATAGGGTTTGATGGAGAAATGGCAATTTTAGTATTTGAGTATGCATCGTTATCTGTAGCTCTGTGACATTATGCAGAATCTAAGCCACTCACTCAATTGTTTCTCAAAAGCTTGAACAAATCAGAAATATGTCCAAATTGTAAAAATAACTGGTCTGAGATTAAGCATACATGTATATAATTGTCATAGTAGGCAAAGGTTAATGATGCCACTTTCCTCTAAATAACAAGACGGCTATGATGGCTCTGTATCACTCATAATTAGCCAATTGCCTTGAATTTGGAGAATTAATTGATGTTGTCTACAATGTCACATTGACTTAACCCTTTCCCTTATGTAAGCGAATTATGACGCATCTGCAAACAGAGTAGACCCAGATCAGATGGCTCCGATCAGGGTCTGCTCTGTTTGCTTTATGATAGATCTGATTCTACAGCTTCTGTCTGAGGCAAAATGTCCTGTGTTCATATGCCATTATAAAAATAATCTTATTAATATTCATGACGTAATTATTTCTTACATGAATATACAACAGGGACAGGGTTAATCCTTTACTCCATAAATATGCCTTTCTACTACTTTGCTAACAGAGTACACCCAGATCAGAGTCAGCTCCTGCAGGCTCTGCTCTGTTTGCTTATGAATAATATACAATCATGTAGATATGATTTTACAGTTTCTACCATGGCCAAACATGCCATTATAAAAACTAAGCTAACTAATTCATATTTATTATTACATCGAAATAGAGTAAAGGGTTACTTGCATTTTTTTTCAGTTCTAGTTTCTCTTTTGGTGTTTAGCCGTCAAACAATAGATTCTAAATAAACTACAGTCCATGGTCGCGTGATTTACCGAGATCATATAATTTTATGCAGTTAATTTAGACTTATCAGTCTGCTAGTTCCTCAATACTTTCTTGTGTTGTTTTTGAGCAAACAAAACATAAAATGATGCTATTTGTGTAGCCATTTGAGCGGCAAAAATTACACATAAAATTATAATAGGACTTTAAACCTTTTCTTCCAAGATAACGAGGTTCAACAAGTATCCAAGAACTGTTAAAGAACTAATGCTCAAGAATTGTACAAGAACTGTTCTTGAGAATAGTTCAAGATTAAGAGTTCTTGAACTTGAACTATTTAAGAACAGTTTTTAAGAACTTCTCAAGAACACTTCGTTCTTGAAATTTGTCCAATAAACATTTCTTACAGGGTACATGAACAGTTCTTGAACACTTTAAGAGCAGTTCAGGTACAGTTATTGAATAGTGCAATAACTTTTCTTGAACTGTTCTTGAAAATTTTGCAGGGGTTGCCAATGGCAACAGAGTAGACCCAGATCAGACGGCTCCTGCCGTCTGATCAGGGTCTGCTCTGTTTGCTTGTGAAATAATACAGATATGATTCAGATATGATTCTACAGTTGACCAAAACCTTCTGTGTCCATGTGCTATTATAAAAAAATAATCTAATTAATATCCAAAATTACGACGTAATTATTATTTCTTACATGAATATTCATGGAGTAAAGGGTTAAATGGTTACAATGTTCCACCTCGTCTAGGTCTTCAAGGGCCAATACCTTTAATTCAAACGTCACAAAACAATATATAGCCAGAAATGATAACATTCAATATGCCACTTTCCTCCCACACTTAGACCATAACTTAAAGGAGAACTATTAGTGGTCCATTATTCTTTTTCAAGCTCCAGACAAATAGACTGAATTTTTGGATTGGTTTTGATCCATATTATAGATGATGTAATGACTGATCAAATGGCCAATTCACTCTGTGCAAATTTTGTATAGTGACTTGTGGCAGAAAATAAAATAAAATATTTCAGAAAGAAACATATATAGGTATATTTAAACCAGATATATCTTGGTACGACAAATAAACATGACCAAAGGTCCCAGACCACCATTTTGTATATCCTGTTGAGTGGGAGTAGACTTCATGTGGTCATTCACTACTGCATACTAATGGACTTTTATCATGATAATTACAGCTATTTATAAGGATCAATTCATCCAGATCAGAAATTGACAGATACGTAGCGCAGACAGTATTTAACACCATCCAATTGAAAACAGAGTAGACACAGATCAGATGGCTCCTACAGGAGCCGTCTTATCAGGATCTGCTTTGTTTACTTAACCCTTCGCTTGCTGAATTTTAAAATACATTTCTCCTTCTTTACCCATGCCCTGTTGTATAATTACATATATCTTCACTGTGTACAAGTATTTTGCTATGCAATCACTGCTGTGGAATGCACTGGTTGCACAATCAACTTGTAAATTATAGTGCAGGCCCTGATGAGACAGCTCCTGCAGGAGCTGTCTCATCTGGGTCTTCACTATTTACAGGTAGGTATATTGACGCGAATAGCAAGCGAAGTGTTAACATACTGAGTGGCCAAAAATGCCATTATAAAAACTCAATTGATTAGTATTCAT
The DNA here is from genome assembly GCA_963576725.1 of Azorinus chamasolen. NCBI lineage: Eukaryota > Metazoa > Mollusca > Bivalvia > Cardiida > Solecurtidae > Azorinus > Azorinus chamasolen. The sequence goes on along the minus strand of OY755243.1, from coordinate 50,374,211 downwards.
GATGTCATTATTTCTTTCATGCATATGCATGGAGTACAGCGTTTAAACTATGTGAAATCTGCATATTGCTTGTTGTTTGTCTCATGATTTTCATTTCTGAATTTTCAATAAAACATAATCACAACATCAAACAGTTTGGATCCTGATCAGAGACATCAAGTTACTTGCTACCTCATCTGGATCCAAACTATTTGAAAAGTGGTCAGATTCACCACCGGCAGCAAACAAGTTCATTAATAGCAAAATTAATATGATCATGTTTAACCCAGTGCACAAAATATTTCAAAATTTTCACTCGTCCTGCAATATAGACAAAGAAGGCCACTGTACACCAAATACTCACTAATACTGCAATATATACAAAGAGAAAATTACATGCAGGACGAGCAGAAAAGTGAATTTTTGTCCCCTGTAAATAACCCTTTCCATCATAAAAAGGCCTTTTTACACATTAACAAATAGAGTAGACCCAGATCAGATGGCTCCTTTAAGGAGCCTGCTGGGTTTGTCATTCCAAATCCCCTAGCAAATTATGTCCTCACAAACTGAATGGACTTTATCTTTAAACAGTGATGGGCCATTCCACTTTGAGAATGCAGCATTTAACCCTTTCCCTCATATTGATGCCTTTTGACGCTTCTGTAAAAGTCACTTTGTGAAACCATTGTGATAAATAGAGCATTTGCTCCACAGGAGCAAATGCTCTATTTATCACAATGGTTTCAAAACTACACATTTCTGAAAATTTCCTTTTCTCAAGTTAATGCTCCTTTTTGGTAGATTTAATCAAAGAGGTTGGATCTAAAAATAGCCTAAGTGGGAATGCAGCATTTCAAGGGTTACCAAGGCGACAGACTGTTGTGGGTGGACATACAACACGTTTACACTTGTATGTCACAGGAATCCATGCAACAGTTTCTGACAAGAACTGATATCACGAAAAAGAAATTTCTAGATATAGAAACATTGAAATATAAGTTTAACAGACAGTTTTGACAGCATACAAGAACTGGAAGCCTTTCATAGCTTTTTATACATCAAGTTAATCTTACAACTGTGAACTCTTTATACTTAACTACAGTAGAACATGTCTTAAGCGACCATCAAAATTAGGTCTAATTATGGGTCTGTATGGCAGGTGGTAGTTTAATACAGATCAAAAGTAATTCTTCTGCATTACTTCTGACCTGTATTAACTCATTCTCTCCTAGGCTATTTTTACACCTAACCTCTTTGAATGTATCTACCGGAAAGGAGCATTAACTAGAGGAAAGGAAAAATTTAGAATTTTGTAGTTTGAAACCATTGTGATAAATAGAGCATTTGCTCCTATAGAAGCAAATGCTCTATTTATCACAATGGTTTCACAGAGTGACTTTTATAGATACGCAAAAATGTGTCACTAGGGGATAATGTGTTAATTAAGCAACCACCTGCTTTTTAAGAGTCTTTGTCCAGTTAATATAAGGTCACTTAAGACAGGTTCTACTGTATATCTCTTTGCATACTAAGTAATTGCATACATGTGATAACTACCGACGGTAGGTGAGTTCTACCGTTTTCAGAGGTGGTTTACCGTTCTACTTTTACGGTCTACCGTTTTGAAATTGGACCAAGGCAATTTTTTTAGTGGCATATATTTTCATCCCTGATGGAGTTTATCTGTTAGTTCTCTACACACACAGACCACCTTTAGCTTGTTATCATGCTGTGATCCACGCTTGGTCTGTTTTGGTAGGGACCAATCAAGGGAATCCCCTGTGGAGACCATGGAGAACACCCGAATGATATAAACGAGAGGTGGTTCCAGTTTTCACTCTACTACTTTACCAAATAAATTGTTCGGGAACCAGTCGTGTCAAAATGCAAACGTCTATCACAAATATCACATGCAGCAGGTTTATTACTCAAGCAAGGCGACATGGGAGTGTCATGACCCTATAATAGGAATTATATTCTCATAATTAAATTACAAGACATAGAAATGCTTCTCTGCTTCCTTGTCAAAGACAGCTGTGCTTGGTCTCGTTGTTGCAATGGGCCGAAAGGGTGTAGGACAAAACCCCACCAGGACGTAACCCCACTAGGACGTAACCCCACAGGACAATACCCCACTAGGACAAAACCCAACCAGGACAATACCCCACCTGGACAAAACCCCACTTTAATAAAAATTATGTATTTAATTAAGGATTTATATATACAAATGGCACTTCATAGCAATAGAAAGGGAGAATAAAACATACAACAAAAGAAATAAGTATAAATATTTAATTTCAATTTGAATAAAAGTAATAAATAACATTGTTGTTAAGCATATGGTAATATGGTAATAACCTGATTTTCACTAAAAGCATAAGTTGTATTATCACAAGGGGGATATTTTTATATCTTTTTACAAACAGAATAGATCCAGATCATACAGATTCTAAAACAAAGCCATCTGATCAGGTTCTAATCTATTTGCTCACTGACAAATAATGAATATTTGTTAGGTGAACCACATTCTATACAAAAAAGGCATACATGGTATAACAAAAATTAACCAATTCCTTTTATTAACTAACAAACAGGGTAAGCCCAAATCATTTTCTCAATTTTATGATCTGGATCAACCATGTTTGCATTGGTACACTTAATATAGATTCAATAGATGTGGATATTGTAATATTAGCACACATTGCATATAAACTACATGTATTATAATATAACGACAATTAACTGATTCCTTTTCTTAACTTACAAACAGGGTAGACCCAAATCAGTTTCGATTTTATGATCTGGCTCAACCATGTTTGCATTGGTACACTTAATATAGATTCAATAGATGTGGATATTGTAATATTAGCACACATTGCATATAAACTATTATAATATAACCACAATTAACTGATTCCTTTTCTTAACTTACAAACATGGTAGACCCAAATCATTTTCTCAATTTTATGATCTGGATCAACCATGTTTGCATTGGTACACTTAATATAGATTCAATAGATGTGGATATTGTAATATTAGCACACATTGCATATAAACTATAATAATATAACGACAATTAACTGATTCCTTTTCTTAACTTACAAACAGGGTAGACCCAAATCAGTTTCGATTTTATGATCTGGCTCAACCATGTTTGCATTGGTACACTTAATATAGATTCAATAGATGTGGATATTGTAATATTAGCACACATTGCATATAAACTATTATAATATAACCACAATTAACTGATTCCTTTTCATTTAACTATGAATGCATTCTTTATTTATTCATAATTTTGACCTATTTTTAAATATGCTTTAACTTCTATTTTTATTCGCAGATTGTAACTTTAAATTTGAAAATATAAAGATATTGTTTTGAATTTATATTCTAATTGAGTGTTTCTTCTTCAAATTATCTAAAAATTGATTTATAACCCAATTATGTTAACATGTGGGGTTATGTCCGCCTTGACACATTTGGGTGTGGGTTTGTGTCCTATGGGGTTTTGTCCTGTGGGGTTACGTCCTAGTGGGGTTACGTCCTGGTGGGGTTTTGTCCGTACCCCGGGCCGAAACACTTCGAAAATAAGACTGCTTCAACAGTGCTTGGACTGATAATCGTGAATTTGATTTGTACACTAAATTATTTTTCATTAATATAATAAGTGGGAAGGACACTAAAGAAGTAATTGAAATCACCATGAATTATTATCTACCATTGCAAAGTCTTCAAAAAATAATAACTTTATCAAGTTGAAATGTCATCAGTTTTCGCGACGATTGTAGATACGGGCTAAATCACGGACTCTGGACCTGGATTTCAACATTTCTGTGACTGCTCAATGTTTGCAGTAACTAACTTGAACTGAGTAAAGGTTTAACTAACTTGAACTGAGTAAACGTTGTCCCTGGGGAGTATAGCTAAATAAGGGCTATAAAATAAGCAACACCCCCCCACACTAAAAATGTTATTATAAAATAAGATAAAATAGAATATCTTTTTCATTTAATAAGGAACCCAGTGTTTTGGGCTTGAGACCTATTGATTTCAAAGAGTCCTTTTGACCCATGAAAAATATCTAGAATTATTTGCTGCATGTCAATTACTAGTATTTGTTTTTAACCGTTTCCCTGTTCCATTTTTATTCCTAATTCCAGTCCCTACTGAATATTCTTATTCTTAAGTAATTTTAAAGAAATATGGAGATTGGAACTTTATAGCCATTTTAGAAAGTACAGAAACATTTTTAAAATTCCTAAAGCAAACAGAGCAGACCCTGATCAGATTGCTCCTATATGAGCTGTCTGATCTGGGTCTACTCTGTTTGTAAATGCGTGAAACCTTGGTTTATATGAAGGAAAGGGTTAATGGGGGTTTTAACACCACATTGGATTTTTTTGCCAAACCAGAAAGTGTAGAATCAGTCCTATATCATAAGCAAACAGAGCAGACCCTGACCAGACAGCTCCTGTAGGAGCCATCTGATCTGGGTCTATTCTCTTTGCAAATTTATGCGTGAAAAAGGTGTTTATATGAGGGAGAGGGTTAAGTGTGTATATGTTATGTGTGTAATGTAAGGTTTATAATGGTATGATATGCATTTATGGTAAAGTATGAATGATAATGTGAAAAAGTATAACAAACATAGGTATTAAGCAAATTTCTTTTTTCTCCTCCATATATTTTGTCGCGTCAGTAAAATCTACCTGACAAAAGTCAAATCTACCTGACAAATTTCTTAAATCTACCTGACACGCCTCAGCAGGTTATCACATGTATGTAATTGGCATCTGCTGTAATTCTTAAGGTTTATAATTCTAGTAGAGTGTCAGATATTTTGTATCTGAATGAGAAACCAAATTACTCTAAGACTTAGTCTGATCTGAATACAAACTGTTTGTGTAGGTTAGTCACTCATTCACTTTAAACTTGCAAAAAGTGAAATCCTTAGAACGCCCCTTGAAGCAGATTATTCTCTATTTCATTCTTCAAAATACATGTTTGGTTATGATTAAGGGTGAAACGGTATCTTACGGTACACATGTACCGCGGTTTTTTCACTTACGGTTCGGTTTTCGGTATTTATTTCCACTTCACGGTACGTACCGGAAATTTCGTAATGTCTAGGGACGAATCTGCCGTAATAATATAAAAGCCGTTCTCTGATTGGTTCTTTCTATAAATAATATCCAATTAGATTACGCGTTAAGTACATTACTCGTAGTTTACATACATGGCTTCTCCGGAGCGAAACGAAAGTGCACATTTCAATTTGGGAACAGTTTGAAACTGTTCCCAAACTGAAAGATGCACCAACAAGCTACTGGTCGAAAGTTTTGAAGTCTTTTGGCTTCGGGAAGGCCAGTCTGAGAGCAGAATTGCAACATGTCATGTAAGCGTTGTTTCGCGGACGTGCCGTATAAAGCACGTTGATCGCAAACTGACTGTTGTAGAAATTACTGATGATAGACAAGTGAGTTATTGTTATTAATCCTTACTGTGCTGGATATTATTATATAATAGACTTAAACTCTGCTCTGAGATGTTCAACCATAGTCCATTGAAAACTGTGTGGACCAAGATAAGCTGTCTTGTTAAAAGCTGACATTTGAATGTGACAGCTGCTCAGGGCTTACACTGTTTGCAATGCACTTTGGTTGGAAATCTTATAGTGAGGCTCAATTTCAATTATCATCCTACATGTCACACTGTTTAAACTTGTATTTATAGACAAACAGTGCAGTCCAAGATTAGAAAACTTCTTATAATATCTACACTGTTTGCAACGCTTTGTTTACTTGTTTCCAGCACATTGTTGGTTATTTTAAAGTTCCAGTTGAAGATATTATTAGATAGTGATATTTTCCATAGTAGGAGATTTGTATTTTACGAACTATAAATCAATAGTCTATGACATGGTGTTCAGTATTACATTATTTTTTTAAGTGTTTTTCCCTTAAATACTTGACTGTTTATGATTTTAAGAGAATAATCATTAGCACTGCTAGCTGTGGCAGTTACTGATTCTTGTCAAAACAAATTAATTCAAAAGGGTTTTTTGTAGGTCAGCTTCAAAATAAAAATTTGTGTACCGAAAATGTACCGAACCGTGGCTCATATACCGTGTACCGAACCGAACTGTGGGGGTAGTGTACCGTTTCACCCCTAGTAATGATATCAAATAGTGCCATAACCTTAACCCTTCACTTCACATAAACATGTTTTCACCTATTTGCAAACATAGTAGACCCAGATCAGACGGCTCCTGTTATTTAGATGCTGTCTGATCAGGGTCAGCTCTGTTTGCTAGGGGATTTGAAAGATGTTTCTTTACTTTGTAAAATGGCTACAATATTCCACTTTCCATATTTCATTTTTAACTATTTTGTCCATGAATATTCAGTAGGTTTTGAAATTTGGAATAAATAAAGTTTGGCAAATTAAGATAAGTATAGTGCCACATAGCGTAGACCTTGTTGGAACAATTTGATCTGGGTCTACATTATTTGCTTAAGCCTGTCTATCTGAGTACTAATTAACCCTTTCCCTGTTCTATGTTTATTCCAAATTTCAATGCCTACCGAATATTCATGGGCAAAATAGTTATAATGAAATAAGGAAGGATGGATATTGTAGCCATTTTGGAAACTAAAGAACCAGATCTATCAAATTCTATTGGCAAACAGAGCAGACCCTGATCAGACGGCTCCTCTAGGAGCCGTCTGATCTGGGTCTACTCTGTTTGCAAATGCGTGAAAACACGTTTGTATGAGGGAAAGGGTTAAGAATAATCTGGGTAAGTTAAAAATTGTCTTGACAAAAGTCATTGTCGAAAGGTGTAATCCAACCAAGAATCATGGCATATAAAACGGGACTTCATTCAGACCAAATAATAGGCAGCTCAAAACCTAATCAAGACCAGTACCGAAATATGTAGAAAGGATTGTTGGTTTGCAGAAATATATTGGAAGCCTCTCAGGAAATCTGTGGAAATTGGGCCAATTTGGATTCTCAGGGACAGGTGTACTTTACCACAGAATGTAAGTCAAGAGATTCACAGATGATGGAGAAAGCATTTGGGCAGGGATTACTGTTTCTTCTCATTTCTTGGAATCTTGTAGTTGGAATATCAGTTTTTACTTTTTGAAAGCTGGGAACCATTCAGCTGGCATTTGCAAACAGTGCAGACCCAGATCAGACAGCTACTGCACTGTTTGCCATTCAACAAAAATTCCACTGTGTAATAAATTTAAACCTTTTATTAAATGAATATAAATATGTAAGAAATAATGACATCATGAATATTACATTGTGTATTTAGATTGTTGTAATAGCACAAATCATGGTAACAGGAATTTTGGCCATGGCAAAAACTGTACAATTATATTGGTATAATAAGTACTTTGTCCACTAAAGCTTCGTTTATCGTCCACTGATTTGAAAATCAACTCAGTAAATTTTGATATCTGTAAAGCAAGCTGATAGAGTTACCCTTTCCTTCATAAATACGCCTTTCTACGCCTCTGTAATAGTCTCCTCTTGAAACCATTGTGATAAATAGAGAATTTGCTCCATAGGAGCAAATGCTCTATTTATCACAATGGTTTCTATACTTCACAATTATAAAATTTTCCTTTTCTCTAGTAAATGCTCCTTTTTGGTAGATTCAGTCGAGGAGGTTGGGTCTTAAATTTGCCTATGGAGGAAAGGGTTAACCCTTTCCTTCATACAAACGCATTTTCACACATTTGCAAACAAAGCAGGTCACCTTCTGATCAGAGTCTGCTCTGTTTGCTTACAAAATAATATAGAACTGATTTGACTACAGTTTATGCTATATGGTAAAACATTCCTTTGTTCATTATGCCATTATAAACTAGAAAATTGTGTCTGTAAGACACAGTGATGCCCCCGTGTAGGTGCTTACCTAGCTGCACATAGAATTTCCAAGTCATTTGACCTTGACCTTGGGCTTGCGGGCAGCATGGGCTGGGTGTGCAATGAAAGTATGCAATTCCATGGCAATAGCTACGGTGGTTAGGGAGATATAAGACAACGAAAAAACTGTGACAAAAAACTGCACGTAAATGTGACAACCAACTGCACGTAAAATTTCCAAGTCATTTGACCTCGACCTTGGGCTTGCGGGCAGCATGGGTGGGGTGCCAAATCATAGCACAGATGGTAATTGATGTGTATGTGAAGTTTCATGTGTATAAGTGTAGAAATTACTGACTTATAACACTTGAAAAACTGTGACATCCAACTGCACCTAAAAGCGTGACACACGGACAGACTGACAGACGGACATGTGCAAAACATAATGCCCCCTGACTATCGTCAATGGGGGCATAAAAATACAGCTGATTAATATTCATATATACATGTATTCATTATTTTGTAATAAATATTCATGGAGTAAAGGGTTATGTTAAAAAGTAGCAGGCTATTCCATTCTAAACAGTCATCTTTAATGTGTTAATGTCTGTGTGACATAGAAATAATTAGATCAGTTCAGAAAGGTTAGATAGTCATACAGGTATATAGTAAAACCCCTCTAAACTGGATGCTAAAATTAGCCAGCCTTTTAGACAGGTGGCTGGTTAATGCAGGGTGAAAGTCATGCAGAAAGCTCATAGAGGAGCTTTCTGCATGACTATCACCCTGCATTAAGCAGTCACCTGCCTAAAAGACCTTATTTATTCTTTATTTAAATATTCCGGTTTGGAGGGGATTTTACTGTATTGTATCTTGTTTCCTCATTCTGCCTTAGTTCACCTAACTAGGACAGTCATCCAAAGAAGGAACATTTATGATGATACATTGTTCACCCTTTGAATGCTAAGTAATGTTGTTGTCTGCTCAACTGCAACATTTTCAAAACTATTTTCTTTCAGAGTTTATTTTTGTTTGTAGATGTTGAGCCTCTAAGTGACAAATTGAATCTTTAAGATCAGCCCCTCACATTCTATATGGCCTGCTCTGGATCCAGACTGTTTGTATAGGTCATAAATGGCAGGAGAATCTGTCGCTATCATGCAAAGAGTTAAGCCCAGTCAAACAGTAACAGCATAATATGCTAACTTGCAGCTCAAGTCTTGATCCAAGCACCCCAAAAAACATGACAACATTTTCAAATAGAACGTTGTGATGTTTAAAAATGAGGTGTAGGCAAGATTTTTTTTATTACAGCTATGTATGTTATTACATAGTAAATCAGATGAAAAAATCAGGGCCAGGCTAAAGATAGACAATTAACACTACAAGAAGTAGTAGTCAGCAAAAAATAACCCTATTGCTACAATTCTCACAAACAGGTATTTCCTCTTATTTCTTTTCCACCGTAATTTGAGTGTCAAACAGTTTTGATCCTTAGTTAAGAGAGACACAAAGTTACTCAAGGTCTCATCTGGATCCAAACAGTCACCAAAGGTTATCACAGTCAACCAATGAGTTTTGCTAAAGGTTAAAACAAAGTATATTAGCCCTTTAACTCTTTGCACACTAGCGGCGAAACTGTGATTACCTATGCAAACAGTTTGGATCCAGATGAGACGCCGCATAATGCAGCATCTCATCAGGATCCAAACTGTTTGTCATCTTGACCATAATTTTGCAAAAATGAGAGAAATGAGAGAAAGTTTAATTTAAGAATTGAAGCAGATGACAATTGATGCAGACGAAAAATTACTTAGTGTGCAAAGAGTTAAATGCGGGACAAGAGGGCAGTGACATTTGCAAACAGTGTAGGCCCAGATCAGAGGGTCATCTGATCAGGGTCAGTCTGCACTGTTTGCCATTCAAAGTCATCTCGCAAACTATAACCTTTCCTACTGAATGAACTCTTTCATTAAACAATAATGGATCATTCCACTTTGAAAATGCAGCAACCAAAGTGTTAACCTTTATGCTGATGACCCACACTTAGACCACAAGAGACATTGGATAATGTGAAGGTGTCAAATTACTTGGTTTGGCATCTGGGTCCAAACTCTTTATAAAAATTATCCTGAAATTATACACGGTAGGTTATAAAGCTAATGATGGCAATTAGGCCTGCAGGCATCGCACAACAGTGAATGACCAAATAAATCTTGGGGCCCCTGACAGCTCCGTTCATTAATTATGTAAGTAGGATCTGACCTGTATCATGCATAAAAAAACATATGCCAAATCAATGTCACCTGTTGAATCATTTTCAATTTGTTACTTTCTATCATGCCTACCAATTGCTATTTCATCCTACATCATACAGGGGTCCAGATAAGTTGCGTAAATTAAAATATTTTCAAGAATAGCTCCTTTATTTCTCCACCAAACCATATACTGTGACCACTCTTTTAAATCATCTCAAAGAGACAATTCTAAAGAGTGGTCACAGTATATGGTTTGGTGGAGAAATGACTTTAATCTGTAGTTCTGATCATATGAATTATTTCACTGACATTAGCAGATCTGGGATTACAGTAAAACCTCTATAAACCAGACAGTCAATTTAGTATAAATATCGGTTTTGAAGCTCTGAAGCCGAGGCCAGAGGTCACGGTCAAGGTCAAGGTGACTTGAAAATAGTATGTGACACTCCATCATCCCAAGATGTACCCACACACCAAATTGGCATTCCTACCTCAAGTGAAATATTGGAGATATGCTCTAGACAAGCTTTTCCTTTAGCAGAGACTGGAGGTCAAGGTCAACATCACAGTGACCCAAAAATGGCACACAACTCTCCACCATCTCAATATGTACTCACACACCAAATTTGGAATTCCTACCTCACATGAACTAGCGATATGCTCTGGACAAGGTTTTTCTTAAGCCGAGTTCAAAGGTCAAGGGGCCTGAAAATGAATATGACACTCCACCATCCCAAGGTGTACTCACACACCAACTTTGATATTCCTACCTCAAGTAATAGTCAGGAGGTATGCTCTGGACAAGTTTTTCCTTCAAATGAGGTCAGAGGTCAAGCTTACAACGACATAAAAATTATGCAAAGATCCGCCATCCCAAGATGTACTCAGACACACATTATGACATTCCTATCTCAAGTAATATAAAAATATGTTCCAGACAAGGTATTCCTTTTGCCGACGTCAGAGGTCAAGGTCAAGGTCACAGTAACGTGAAAACTGTACGCGACACTCTGCCATCCCTAGATATATACACACACCCAAAATTGGCATTCCTACCTCAAGTAATGCTCTGCACAAGGCACACACACCCATGCAGTCATACACCCACACCACATCCAAACAGAGTTCAACACTCTAATTTTGCACCCACAGCACGCTTTGGGGGCATAAAAATGAAAATTGAAACAGATAACAAATCTTGCATATGACAATTTGTGGCAGTGAAGTGAAGAATTGGTTCATACTGTTAAATTGATAGATGAGGTTGTTCATATTACATACAGTTTAAAAATGTCTTTAAACCTTTCCTTCATAAATAAACCTTTCTACGCCTCTGTAAACAAGAGTACCGCATACGGTACATAATACGCCCACTTGCAAACTTTCTGATTCAACATGCCTTATAATTGTTGACATTTTCAAATCTGTGCTTTAGATCTTGATTTCAATATTAAGGTGATACTATTTTTAAAAAAAATTGAAGTGAATATCTTTTTAAAAAAACCAGTTAAAGCTAATTCTCATATTTGCAGATTTTTGTAAAGTGCAATGGCCATAACTCTGTAAAGACAAACTGAATGAACCTCAAAATAAACTCAGCTTCAAATTTTGTTGCTTAAAACATTTGTGTTAAGTTTCATTTATATGATTTTAATAGTTTTCCCAGAAAACAACAGACAAACTAAAAGTTGACCGACTAACAAAGCAACGAACACACAAAGTTCAAGGACCATAACTTTAGAACAAAATGACATATAAAATCCCCCGCAATATATGTGAAAATTCACATTAAGGTTTAACCATATAAAAAAATTGAAGTAAATATCATTTCAAATGAAAAAGTTATGGCCATCCTCATATTTGCATAGATTTGCATTATTTTTTTAAGTGCAAGGGCCATAACTCTGAAACAACAAATCAAATGATCCTCAGAATCGACTTAGCTTCAGGTCTTGATGCATTAAACATGTGTATGAAGTTTAATCAATATCTATTGAACAGTTTTGCCAGAAAACAGTGGACAAACTTTATGCATATATTTGCATTATTTTTTAAGTAAAAGGGCATTAACTCTGAAACGAAAAATCAAACGAACCTCAGAATCGACTCAGCTTCAGATCTTGATGCATTAAACATTTGTGTGAAGTTTCATTAATATCTGTCAAATAGTTTTGCCAGAAAACAGCGGACAAACTATATGCATATATTTGCATTATTTTTTAAGTTAAAGGGCAATAACTCTGAAACGAAAAAATCAAATAAACCTAAAAATAGACTCAGCATCAGATCTTGATGCATTAAACATTTGTGTGAAGTTTCATTAATATCTCTCAATTAGTTTCCCCAGAAAACAGCGGACAAACTATTTGCATATTTTTTAAAGACAACTCTGAAATGAAAAATCAAATGGACCTCAGAATTAACTCAGCTTCAGATCTTGATGCATTAAACATTTGTGTGAAGTTTCATTAACATCTGTAGAATAGTTTTCCAAGAAAACAGCGGACAAACTATTTGCATGTATTTGCATGATTTTTGAAGTAAAAGGGCCATAACTCCAAAACGACAAATCAAAGGAACCTCAGAATCGACTCAGCTTCAGATCTTGATGCATTAAACATTTGTGTGAAGTTTCAATTATATCTCTCAAATAGTTTTCCCAGAAAACAGCGGACAAACTATTTGCATATTTTTTAAGAACAAGGGCCATAACTCTGAAATGAAAAATCAAATGAACCTCAGAATCGACTCAGCTTCAGATCTTGATGCATTTAACATTTGTGTGAAGTTTCATTAATATCTGTCTAACAGTTTTCCCAGAAAACAGCGGAAAAACAAAATGTTGACGGACGAACGAACGAACGAACAAACGAACGAACGAACGAACGAACGAACTGACGGACGGACAGGGCCACGACAATATACGACCACCTTTATTAGGTGGGCGTATAAAAACATTTTACCTGTTGAAACCATTTTGACAAATAGAGCATTAAATTTTGTTCCTATAGGAGCAAATGCTCTATTTATCACAATGGTTACAAACTATAAAATTCTTAAAGTTTCCTTTTCTCTAGTTAATGCTCCTTTTCGTTAGATTTATTCAAAGTGGTTAGATCTAAAAATAGCCTATGAGGGAATGGGTTAATGCCATCTGTAAACAGAGTAGACCTAATATTAATATTCGTAGTCATTATTTCTGACATCAATAGACCTAATATTAATATTCGTAGTCATTATTTCTGACATCAATATTCATGATGTAAAGAGTTATACATAACACAGTATTTCATAAAATCCTATCATGTCCTGAATCTTTGCTCTTTAATCCTTTCCTCATAGGCTATTTTTAGACCCAACCTCTTTGAATAAATCTACCGAAAAGGAACATTTACTAGAGAAAAGGAATATGTTATTATTGTTTAGTGTAGAAACCATTGTGATAAATAGACCTAAGGAGCAAATGCTCTATTTATAACAATGGTTTCCAAAAGTGACTTTTACAGAGGCGTTACGAGAAAGGCGTATTTACTGGAGTATAGGGTTCATATCCACTTTCTTTTTCACTCTTTATCTCGTGAGTATTTATACTAAAAATTCATCACTTCATGAATATTCATTAACTTAATTTTTATAGTGAAATAGGGAGTTTTTTGTTTGTAAAAACTGGATCATCTATTATATAGGCCAACAAACAAAATGTCTTTTTGGTTATGGCAGAAACTAAAGAATGATAACAGATCTCTATTATTTCATAAATAAATAGAGCAGACTCTGATCAAACAGCTCCTACAGGAAACATCTGAACTGGATCTACAAAGTTTGCTAAGGGGTTAAAGGGCATACATGTATATATTTATGAGGTAGAAGGTTAAATTGTTTACAGAGGCACACTAAAAGACATATCTATGAGGACATCAGGGAATTCCCACATGTGTTAGTATGTAATTGATTTTAACCCTTTCAATGCTGAATTTCCAAAATTGAAACAAGCCAAGCTTACTGTAAACATTCAGGGTTTGTTTTTTTTAAAGAAATGTGTAACATGACAAACGGTGATGAAAGGGCTCCTGTAGGAACCCTCTCATATGGGTCCACACTGTTTTGCAAGGGACGTAAGTGACCTGTTTCCCCATGGCCAGAAAGGGTTAACACTTTGAATGCTGAATTATCACTGAGGAATGGTCCATCATAGTATAATCCATTCAGCATGCAACAATAAAATCTCCAAGAACATTTTGAATGACAAACAGTGCAGACCCTGATCAAAGGACTCCTCTGATATGAGATATGAGTCTACATTGTTTGCAAATGCAAGTCTTTTTGTTTTCTGCACTCCAGGGGGTTAATATTCCAAGCCCTAATGGTGAAGTATTGATTCCTGTGGAACTAGGCCAATGACCTGAGTTGAAGAACATTTCTTGGATGATGGAGCAATACAAATTACAGAGGCAATGTATGTAATCACCTTGAACCTAGTACAGTTAAAACCTCTCTAATCTGGACATCCAAATTGATATCAATGCTGGTGGCAGCTTGATGCAGGGTAACAGTCATACAGAAAGCTTTGAAAGAGGCTGGCTTTCTGCATGACTTTCAACCTGCATTAAGCAATTACCTGCCTATAAAGATCTATTTTTTCTATACTAAAAATCTGGTTAAGAGGGGTCTTCTTTATCAACCCTTTCTTTCATATAAATGCTTTTTCATGCGTTTGCAAACTGAGTAGATACCCAGATAGCAGCCATCTGACCAGGATCAGCTCTGTCTGCTAATCTGTTTTTTCATTTCTAAAATCTCTACAATGCGCCACCTTCCATATTTCATTATAACTATTTTGCCCATGAATATTCAGTATGTAATGAAATTTGGAATAAACATAGAACAGGGAAAGGGTTAAGAGGGGTCTTACTGTATTAACTATTAGATTAAATTATTGTCTGACTACCATGTACCCTGTAATTTAGCAGTTCGATAATCATTCCCAAATGTGATGATGTTGTGAGTGATGATGTTGTGAGTGTGGCTTTTCTATCTCAATTTACTGACAAAGTGATTCAATAAACTACAATACTACAGTCACAACTAAAATACTGTATCCTCCCTAATAGACTACACCATTCTTATAAATGCGCCCTTACATCTGGGGTGAGGAAACTACCTGTAAGACACAGCAATGTTCATGGTGTAACGGCTTAACAGTGAATTCAACAAATTCTATAATCAGAATGTTTCAAGCCTTTTCCAGCAATAATTGCTATATTGCTATATTTACTCGCATTTCATCTGGATCAAAACTGTTTGCTAAGTATATCACAAACTCACTGCATGGAACTTATATCTTACCTTGACTCTTGGGCTCTTGAGCTGGAGCTGACTGTAACTTCCCTGGAGCTTCAAATACAGCATAATCACCTGAAAAGAACATTATATTGTTATAATTAGTAAAAAGTCTCTAAATTGAGCATTCAAATTGGTACTAATATCGGTCTTTAACCCATTCCCTCGTAGGCTATTTTTAGATCCAACCACTTTGAATAAATCTACTGAAAAGGAGCATTCACTAGAAAAAAGGGTATTTTTAGAATTTTGTGGTTTGAAACCATTGTGCTAAATAGAGCATTTGCTCCTATAGGAGAAAATGCTCTATTTATCACAATGGTTTCAACAGGTGACTTTTACAGAGGCGTAGAAAGGCGTAGTTATGGAAGGAAGGGTTAACCCTTTTGGCTCATAAACACATCTTCTAAAACCTTTGCAAACAGAGTAGACCCAGATCAGACATCTGCTGTAAGAACCATCTGATCAGGGTCTGCTCTGTTTGCTTATGATATTATAATAGCTATGACTCTACAGTTTCTACCAATAACAAACAATCCTGTGTATGTATTCCATTGTAAAAATTCAGCTAATAGATATTCATGATGTCAATATTTTTTACATGAATATGTAACAGGGAAACAAGTTCAGACAGATGGCACCCCCTTTTTTGAATGCCTTTGCACTCAGAGTAGACCCAGATATGGGTCCATGCTTATAAAACTTTTAGTTGAGTCTGAGTTCATTCTCAAGTTTTTGACTCATCAATCAAAAGCTTGAGAACTCAAATCTGACCAATCAAAAGCTTGAGAACGAACTCAGACTCAATTAAAAAGTTTTATAAGCATGGAACCAGATGGCCCATGTAGGAGTCAGCTGGCCAGGCATGGTGTGCTCTGTCTGCTAATGAATTTCTACAGTTTTTGCGATGGCTAACACTTCCTGTGTTCATATGACTCCATTTAAATAATATTTATGTCATTATTTCTTACATGAATATTCATTAGGTAAAGGTTAAGAGTTGAAGAAAAGATCAATCAAACTTTCTGCTAACCCTTTCAATGCTAAATTTTGAGAGTAGAATAGTCCGTCAATGTTTATCTGTAAGAGTTCACTCAGTTTGAAAGGCTTAAACTCGCTAGAGGGTTTTAAATGATGGATAGTGCAGACCCTGATGAAAGGTCTCTGATCTGGGTCTACAGCGTATGCAAATGAAATTGCATGTGTGTCCCACATTCAAAGGATTAACTTAGAACCAAGGACATCAGGCAAATGAGGATAAAAGTTCAAGGCTTAGAACTGATACAGTAAAGCCTCTCTCTACAAGCCACTCAAAATAAACAAGAATTAACTCACAGTGCCACACTAGCAGTGAAACCCTAATTACTTATGTAAACGTTTGGATCCAGATTAGACCAAAAATGATGTGGCATCTCTTCAGGATCCAAGCTGTTTGACATTTTGGCCATATTTTTGTGAATTAATTAGAGAGATTTTATTTAAGAAATGAAGCAGACGAAGATTGTTGGAGACGAAAAATTACCTCGCGTGCAAAGAGATAATTGTCTTCCTTAATCCTTGAAACCTTATGATAATTGAGTAAGAAATATTGACATAATGTTAATTAGTTGGATTTTCAAAATGGCATTATTACCAAGGAAATTACCATAGCAAAAACTGTAAAATTATATATATATCATTCCTTAACCCTTTCCTCCACAAATATGCCTTTCTACGCCTCTGTAAAAGTCACTTTGTGAAACCATTGTGATAAATAGAGCATTTGCTCCTATTGGAGCAAATGCTCTATTTATCACAATGGTTTCAAACTACAAAACTCTAAAAAATTTCCTTTTCTCTCGTTAATGCTCCTTTTCGGTAGATTTATTCAAAGTGGTTGGATCTAAAAATAGTGTATGGAGGAAAGGGTTAAGCAAACAGAGTAGACCCTGATCAATTTTTAGGATTCCTATGAGACACAGTGTTTTTCAAAGGCATGGAAAAGCAATTAAAGTAGAACCTGACTCAAGCCTTTCAGCACGAGCCATCGGAGCAGGGTCTGCTGAGCTCTGCTCTGTCTTCTTATGAAATTATATAGATCTGATCCTACAGTTTTTGTCAAAGACAAAAAATCCCTTGAAAATTCTACATTACAAAACTTAAGTTAAGGAATATTGAGGACATGACAAATTCACACATAAATATTCACAAAGGAAAGGGTTAGAGGGATGGTGTTGAAGATTTCCTTGTTTTTCCTCAAAGTGGCCACTCTAAAGAGTCTCCACTGTAGTGAATTATGAGAGACCCCGTTGGACAGCTGATCTGGACCATTAACCCCTGGTAATCAAGGTTAATGTGGTTGCGCATGCAAAACTTGTATCACTCTTCCAACCATAAATCAATCAGCTTTCTTCCAAGGAACTTAGTTCACCTTAGGAATGAATTCACCTTCATCATCAGGCCATCAACAGAAACAGGTCATACCAAACACTTCTACAATATGGTACATGATAATCACTCCAAATATTTGTTGGCACAAACTTCGGCAAACAGTGCACAGCCAGATCAAACTACAATGTACTTGTTAACAAGTGGTTTGTTCAGGGTCTGCACTTTTCACAACTCCATTAGCTTCATCGGAAGTTATCAGAACGGTGAGAATTTACTTATTCTGAGCTTTATAAACCTAGTGAGAATTTACTTATTCTGAGCTTTATAAACCCGGTGGAGCAAACCAGTGGAGAAAATGAATTAGGTGTTTGAATATTATGGGTTAACAATTTCCCTTTTCACATTTATTTAAAATTTCCTCACCTCATGAATATTCATGCACAGAAAAAATCAAGAAAATTGAACTTGGAAAAGGGCTTTTTTCACAGTTGTGGAAACTGCATAATCAGATCTATAAATTTCCAAAAGTAGACAAAGCAGACCCTGATCAGACAGCTCCTATAGGAGCCATCTGATCTGGGTCTACTTTGTTTGCAAATGCGTGAAAAGGTTTTTAATATAAGGAAAGGGCTTTAACCCTTTCCTTCATAAATATGCCTTTCTACGCTTCTGTAATAGTCATTCTTGAAATCATTGTGATAAACAGAGCATTTGCTCCTATAGGAGCAAATGCTCTATTTATCACAATGGTTTCAAACTACAAAATTCTAAAATTTTCCTTTTCTCTAGTTAATGCTACTTTTCGGTAGATTTATTCAAAGAGGTTGGATCTAAAAGTAGCATATGACCTGGTAATGGGTTAAAACACATTAGTCTTCACAAGCAAAATGCTGACCATTAACTCTTTGCACACTAAATAATAATTGTCCTCTGCATAAGTTAAGGGTCTGGTTCAATTATTTTCTCTCATTTCTCTTCAAAATTACCATCAGTGTGACAAATGGTTTGAATCCTGATCAGATGCAGGGTTTACTCGGCATCTTATCTGGATCCAAACTATTTGCATAGGTCAACACACATTTGCCAAAGTGTACAATCAATATAAACCAACAAATACACCAATAAATCATTCAATGTCATTCTTGGAAGGTTTTTACCACTCATTTTCAGATTTTTAACTTCCTTCATTTAATATGTACTTAAATCCCAAATGTGTGTTCTTTTATATATTTCTAGCATGTGTACATACTATTATTGTGAAAGTGATTTTTCTTACATGTCTAAAACCTTGAAAACTATTGACAAACCCCGCAAATTTTTTGTCTTAGGGAAATGAATGGTGTGTGTACTTCCATTGGTAAAAGTCCCCAGAGAAGTATGATCTGAGAACTAACTGGATAAGAAATCCTATAATTATAATAATAGTTCTTTGCACGATAGAACTTGGGAACTTGTGACAACATAATGCAAACAGTTTGGATCCAAATCAGACGCAGAGTAACACAATGTCTCATCAGGATAGAAACTGTCTGTCACTCCTATCAATTGTTTTTATTGAAAAAATGGAGATTAAGATTTTATAGCAGCCGACACATTTTACAGAAGACAATTACTTACAACTATAGAAGAATTCATTCTTACCTTTTGAAAATTTAAAAAATGGACTGGGTCCATGCTTATAAAGCTTTTTAGTTGAGTCTGAGTTCGTTCTCAAGCTTCTGATTGGTCAGATTTGAGTTCTCAAGCTTTTGATTGGTCAGATTTGAGCCTTGATTTGAGCCAAAGGCTCAAATCTGACCAATCAACAAGAGTGCCAGTGGGCACAATATACGCCCGTCGAAGTTTTGTTCAACATAAACTGGGGTTAACGTATTTGCTAAATTCAAATTCTAAGTCCAATTTTGCGACCAAGTTTCAAGGTTGTAAATAGGCATACTTTAACAAAAAACCTTAACCAAAAATTCTAAATTAAAAAGTGCCATAATTGTGTCTAAATGCTTGAGATGAAGATGAAGCTTCTGATGGTGAACAAATGTTTCAAGTTTAAAAGCTTTATCTGAAAGGATTATGTAAATAAGTGGACTTTAACCAAAACCTTAACCAAAAATTCCAAGCTAAAAAGCTTCATAATTATGTCAAAATGTTAGACAGAGTTATGTATTCTTGCCTACAGGTGAAGCTTGTGATGGTGAACAAATGTTTCAAGTTTAAAAGCTTTATCTGAAAGGATTATGTAAATAAGTGGACTTTAACCAAAACCTTAACCAAAAATTCCAAGCAAAAAGGCGTCATAATTATGTCAAAATGTTAGACAGAGTTATGTACTCTTGCCTACAGGTGAAGCTTGTGATGGTGAACAAGTGTTCCAAGTTTAAAAGCTTAATCTGAAAGGGTTATGTAAATAAGTGGACTTTAACCAAAACCTTAACCAAAATTTCTAAGTTAAAAGGGGGCATAATTCTGTCAAAATGTTGGACAGAGTTATGTACTCTTGCCTACAGGTAAAGGTTGTGATGGTGAACAAGTGTTCCAAGGTTAAAAGCTTTATCTCAAAGGGTTATGTAAATAAATGGACTTTAACAAAGCCTTAACCAAAAATTCTATGTTAAAAAGGGGAATGATTCTGTAAAAATGCTTGACAGAGTTATGTACTCTTGTCTACAGGTGAAGATTGTGATGGTGAACAAGTGTTCCAAGTTTAAAAGTTTTATCTCAAAGGGTTATGTAAATAAATGGACTTTAACAAAGCCTTAACCAAAAATTCTAAGTTAAAAAGGGACATAATTCGGTCAAAATGCTTGACAGAGTTATTTTCTCTTGCCTACAGGTGAAGGTTGTGATGGTGAACAAGTGTTCCATGTTTAAAAGCTTTATCTCAAAGGGTTATGTAAATAAATGGACTTTAACAAAGCCTTAACCAAAAAATTTAAGTTAAAAAGGGGCATAATTCAGTCAAAATGCTTGACAGAGTTATTTACTCTTGCCTACAGGTGAAGGTTGTGATGGTGAACAAGTGTTCCAAATTTAAAAGTTTTATCTCAAAGGGTTATGTAAATAAATGGACTTTAACAAAGCCTTAACCAAAAATTCTAAGTTAAAAAGGGGCATAATTCAGTCAAAATGCTTGACAGAGTTATTTACTCTTGCCTACAGGTGAAAGTGTTCCAAGTTTAAAAGCTTTATCTCAAAGGGTTATGTAAATAAATGGACTTTAACAAAGCCTTAACCAAAAATTCTAAGTTAAAAAGGGGCATAATTCAGTCAAAATGTTTGACAGAGTTATTTACTCTTGCCTACAGGTGAAGGTTGTGACGGTGAACAAGTGTTCCACGTTTAAAAGCTTTATCTCAAAGTGTTATGTAAATAAGTGGATTTGTTCCACATAAATTGAGGTTAACATTTTTGCTTAACGCAAATGCTAAACGCAAATTCTAAGTCCAATTAAGCGACCTTGACCTTGGATAAACGAGCCGGGACTTGGCAGGCTACTGTAGCATGTCTAGATAAACATTGTGGTTAAATTTGGGAAGGATCCACCAAGCGGAACTTGAGTTAGAGATGTTAGACAGACAGACAGACCGGTTAACATTTTTGCTAAACGCAAATTCTAAGTCCAATTGTGTAACCTTGACCTTGGATAAACAAACCGGGACTTGGCAGGCTACTGTAGAATGTCTAGATAAACATTGTGGTTAAATTTGAGAAGGATCCACCTAGCGGAACTTGAGTTAGAGGTGTTACAGAAGGACAGACTGACAGACAGACAGACGGACAGACAGCGCCATTCCATAATACGTCCCGTTTTTTCAAACGGGCGTATAAAAACTTGAGAACGAACTCAGACTCAACTAAAAGTTTTATAAGCATGGACCCTGGTTATCATTGTTTATATATCCCTTTACTCCATGAAAATTCATGTAAGAAATAATGATATCATGAATGTTAATCAATTGTTATAATAGCACAGATTTTTTGGCCATGGCAGTTACTAAATTGTACAATCATATAATAGAATATAGATCTATATCATGTAATAAGACAAGAGGGCCAAGATGGCCCTTAATCGCTCACCTGATTACCATAGATTTAAGATTTTTGCTGGATAGCCCATGGGTATGGTCAATATTGACCTTAGGGACAATATATGAACAATGTTGATAGTGGATCATGAGCAGTGGATCATGAGCAGTGGTTCTGCAGAACAAGATTTTCAAAGATTTAGTATATTGATTTTATCAAAACAATGATTCTGACCAATGAAGATTAGGCTAAAAATGTGCCCTCTAAAGTAATTTTTCTAAGATTTGACCTAGTGACCTACTTTTTATTCCCACCCAACCCATGATCACACTCAACCTTGATATCACCAAGACAAACACTCTGAGCAAGTTTGAGGAAGACTGGGCTAAAAATGTGGCCACTGGAGTGTAAACTAGATTTCTCTAAGATATGACCCAGTGACCTACTTTTTGACCTCACATAACCCACTTTCAAACTTGTCCAAGATTTTATTAAGACAATCATTCTAACCAATTTTCATGAAGATTTGGCTATAAATGTGACCTCTAGAGTGTTCACAAGGTTTTCCTACTATTTGACCTAGTGACCTAGTTTTTAACCCCACATAACCCACTTTCAAACTCGTTTGAGATTCTATCAAGACAATCATTATGACCAAGTTTCATGAAGATTGGACAAAAAATGTGACCTCTAGAGTGTTCACAAGGTTTTTCTACTGTTTGACCTAGTATTTAACTCCACTTGACCCACTTTCAAACTGTCCAAGATTTTATCAAAACATTCATTCTGACCAGGTTTCATGAAGATTGGACTAAAATTGTGACCACTAGAGTGTTCACAAGGTTTTTCTACTGTTTGACCTAGTGACCTAGTTTTTAATTCCACTTGACCCACTTTCGAACTCGTCCAAGATTTTATCAAGACATTCATTCTGACCAAGTTTCATGAAGATTGGACTAATATTGTGACCACTAAAGTGTTCACAAAGTTTTTCTACTGTTTGACCTAGTGACCTAGTTTTTTACCCCACATAACCCATTTTTCAAACTCCTCCGAGATTTTATCAAGACAATCATTCTGACCAAGTTTCATGAAGATTGGACTACAATTGTGACCACTAGAGTGTTCACAAGCAAATTGTTGACGCCGGACGCCGGACATTCAAGTATCCCAAAAGATCACCCTGAGCTTTGCTCAGGTGAGCTAAAAACAGAGCAGACCCTGATCAGGGGGCTCCTACAGGAGCTGTCTGATCTGGGTCTACTCCATTTGCAAAGGCAAAGAAAGGCCTTACACAAAACCTTTTCCTAAATTGCCAAATCGAATTAGGCAATTTATAATTAGGAAAATATATTTAACATTTTCCCTGTTCTACGTTAATTTCAAATTTGAATACCTATGAAATATTCATGGTTACAATATGTTGTAAATACGTGAAAATGCGTTTATATGAAGGAAAAGGTTAAAGAATTTGTTCATTGAAATCTATTTCTAGCTCCTGTGACCTACTTATGCAGCAGACTGATACTATTTGCCAGTGAAACCGGAGGGGACTATAGTATGTCATTGTTTATGAATGAAATAGGACCATATAAGGATGATTTCTGTGAAGTTTGGTCAAAGTCAGTTCAGGAGTATATGAGATATTGTTTGATTACATACAATGCATAATGACAGACGCAGACACAGGTTTATCCAAATAGTTCACCTCCACTTTGTGCTAGGTGAGCTTTAAATATCAAACTATTTGCACCAAAGTGTCCCAAGATATATTATTATCTTTTTATGATGATGCTGAACGATGATGACGCAAATAAGAAACACATTAGCGAGTATATTTTCAGTTCAATGAACTTATTTTCAAAGAGCTGACATAGTTCGAAGGTGTGTATACAGTAGAATCACTCTGCAGTGTCCTATAAATATCATAGGTGCAGATGTTTAATGCCAAAGTAAAGACTAAAGCTCCCACTAGAACCATTTTGCATAAAATTTATCCTGCATGAACCCTTTCCTTCATATAAACACCTTTTCATAACTTTTGAAAACAGAATAGACCCATATCATACAGGTCTGATTAGGAGCTGCTCTGTTTGCTTATGGAACTTTTAAAAGATCTGATTTACATGTAACAGTTTCTACCACCATGAAACAATCTCTTCTCTATGATCCATTTTATTGAGTCTGTCCATAAATATGAATGAGGTGATAAAATATTGAATAAAAAACATTAAAGTACCAAATGAAAACCCCAGAAAAATAGTCATCTTACATGAGATTTCACTGTACTGACATTAATTATACAGTAAGTATGCCTGTAACTCAAGGCCAGTACTGTTCTATCAGTTCTAAGAATTACGTGTGATGGCATACATTAAAGTGACATAGTGTAGTCACAGTGAAATTTTTGCATATCATAAAGAGTGAGACTGATTAGAAGGCAAAGTGTCTGCACTATGTCACGAAGTCAGTGTCTGTACTATGTCACAATATTACTGTCTGTGCTACATCACTATATCAGTGTCTGCACTATTTCACCATTTCAGTGTCTGCACTATTTCTCTATATCAGTGTCTGCACTATTTCACTATATCAGTGTATGCACTGTCATTATATCAATGTCTGCACTATATGACTATATCAGTGTCTGCACTATGTCACAATATCATTGCCTGCAATATGTTACTATATCAGTGTCTGTACAATGTCAAAATATCAGTGTCTGCATCATGTCACTATATCAGTGTCTGCACTATATCAATGTCTGCCCTATATCACAATATCAGTGTCTGTACATTGTCACTATATCAGTGTCTGCACTATGTCACTATATCAATGTCTGCCCTATATCTCAATATCAGTGTCTGTACAATGTCACAATATCAGTGTCTGCATCATGTCACTATATCAGTGTCTGCACAATATCAATATATCAATGTCTGCCCCATATCCCAATATCAGTGTCTGCACAATATCACTATATCAGTGTCTGCACAATATCACTATATAAGAGTCTGCAGAATGTCACTATATCAATGTCTGCACAATATCACCATATCAGTGTCTGCCCTATATCACTATCATATTCTGCACTACATTCATTCAATGTCTGCACTTATATGTCACAATATCAGTGACTGCAACATGTCACCATATCAGTGTCTGTACTATTTCACAATATGTCAGCACTATGTCATAATATCAGTGTCTGCAATATGTCACAATATCATTGTCTGCACAAGTCACTATATCAGTGTCTGCACTATGTCCAATATCAATGTATGCACTATGTCACTATATCATTTAATCTGCACTGTATATCTATTGATGTAATTAAGTACTTACAGCCCAAACTGTATTTATGGCCATAATTATGTACGAGGATCAATGAAGCTTCGACCAAAACAGAGAGAAACCTGATATAGTCAAACAAGAGGGCCATGACGGCCAAGTATCGCTCACCTTGGTTTTCTATGCCTTTGCAAACTGAGTAGACCCAGACCAGATGGCTCCTAGAAGGAGCTGTCCGATCAGGGTCTACTGTGTTTGCTTATGATAATATAGATATGATTCTACAGTTTCTGCTATGGCCAGAAATTCAAGTGTCAATGTGATAATTTATAACAAATTTATCTAAATTATATTCATGCCACCATTATTTCTTATGTATGAATATTCATAGAGTAAAGGGTTAATGAAATTGCTAGTTAAAATCTATTTTTAGCTCCTGTAACCTAAGTGTGCAAAAAGCAAATCCATGTATATATATATATATATATATATATATATATATACATGTACAACACTGATAGAAGACGATCCAGATGATCATTCCTGTGAAAAAAAGGATCATACATGTGAAAATTAGTCATACTCCATTAAGCAGTGTCGGAAAAGTTGTTATATTACATTATTCATTAATATCTATCTTTAGCTAAAATGATTTACTTATGCAACTGACTGGAACCAATTTGATAACTAATAAAACACTGCTTTTGCCTAGTTTACATTTGCCACCGAGACCGTATAATTTCTTTACGATTTTCCTACGATATTTTTTCGCATCGCAGAAGTCTATGGGCTGCAATGTTTTTGTTTACATTGTCTATGATCATTGTACGATTATTTGTGTATACTGATCGGGGCTTATCAGTACGATGATTGAGCGGTGACAGTATGGAGATTGTACAATCTCCATGCAGTCATTGTGCTTTCTCCACTTGGATAAAGTAATTGTACGGAGCCCGTGCGGAGCCTGTGCGGGTTCCATACCAAGACCAGCTGGGTTGTTCCATCTTCTATAGATAGACTAACTATTAATGCGGGAAATAAATAATTGCACCCATCAGAAATCTGAAAATTGCCACACGGCCATTGTGCGGTTGCCATGAGGTTGCCGCAGGATGACCGTGCAGCAGCCTTGTGGTGATCATGTGATGACCATACGGTCGCCCTACAATATTTTTGGCTACATGTTCACAGAATATCTGTTGTTTTCCGCACAATCCTCATGCGGACTCTGTACGATGCCTGTGCCTGTGCAGAGGTCATACGATGCCTGTAACCACATGTTTACGGGCTGCGGGCTTGTGATTTTTTAAAATATGTATAAGTTTTTTTATGACAAATCGCAGAGGCTACGGCGCCCAGGTATCCATAAGAAAATCATATGGCGACCGTATGCCTCCATATGGAGACAGTGCGGAAATTATCTTACGACGAGTCTACGGGCACCGTAAACTACTGTAAACTAAGGATAAATTTGGTGGAACTTGTTACTCCAATATGTCGTTTAGGAGATGATGATGTAAAGTATCTATTTTTAGTTTCTGTGACCTACTTATGCCATGTATAACTTTCAAGGGATTCTATGATGTTTGAGTCATTTTCCAATCAGCAGCTTAAGAGGAGATGTCAGGTGTGCCAGATGAGCTAAAAAGAGTTTTTCATAGTGTACTAAACCAAAGGAGGGTCAAAATGACATTCTGTATTGATATCATGAACAAGATTAATTGAGTACAAAATCCAATAACTAGTACAAATAGTACAATGATGTTGCCAATTTTGAACTAATGTAAACTGGACTTTCAGCATCTTTGATTTTCTGGATCCGTAGAGATGTGGGTCAAGCAACTTTTTCCAGTTTCAATGCCATCATACCTATAGAGTGTTGCGGTGCCGTAAAACTCAGTTCCCGCACTCACTTAAGTCAACCAATTATTCAGTCATTTGCATTAAGTTGAATTGGAAGCCATAATTGCTCTACAGTAGAACCTGTCTTAACCCATTCCCTCATATTGACGCCTTTGAAGCTTCTGTAAAAGTCACTTTGTGAAACCATTGTGATAAATAGAGCATTTGCTCCACAGGAGCAAATGCTCTATTTATCACAATGGTTTCAAAACTGCACAAATTTAAAATTTTCATTTTCTCTAGTAAATGCTCATTTTTGGTAGATTTAATCAAAGAGGCTGGATCTAAAAATAGGTTAACTCTTTACTCTATGAATATTTATGTAAGAGAAAATGACATAATTAATATTAGATTAATTTTCATGAGCAATAGGAACTTTTGGTCATGGCAGAAACTGGAGGATCATATCTCTATTATAAGCAAACAGAGCATTCCCTGATCAGATGGCTCGAATTACCTACACCAGGAGTCATCTGATCAGGGTCCTCTTGGTTTGCAAAAACATAGAAAGGGTAAAGACCCAGATTTAGACCTCTGTTTAGTTGCTAAAGACAAGTTCCACTGTATGTGAAGTATGACGACTGTGGGTGAACTTAGGGACAACTGTCCCAAACAGCTTGGACACAGACAAGATGCTGAAAAACTTAGTATCCCGTCAGGATCCCTACAGTTTGAGATTTCCTAAACAAGGGAGTCATGATGACTCTAATATTGTCAGTCACCTGGGTCAATATACCATGTTATCTATTATGTGTTTCTATCAAAATTGTTCAGGTCATTATATTTCATTGTAAACATTCTCCAAAATTTCCAAGCATTGCTGCCAATATGCCATATACTAGATCAGAGCAACAGATAAACTTCCGTACTCAAGCAGGGTTACAGATAAGGTGCGTATCTGCGTAAATACGCAATTAAATTCAGTTGAAAAGAATTATTTTGAAATTCATGAGTACTGAAAATGAATTAATCTGACTCTACAGTTTCTTTCAATACCAAAATATCCTGTGCACATTATGCCAGTATAAAAATTCAGCTTATTAAGTTTCATTATGTTATTATTTGTTACATGAATTAACCCATTCCGGCATATTGACACCTTTGTAAATGTCACTTTTTGAAACCATTCTGATAAATAGAGCATTTGCTCCTTAGGAGCAAATGCTCTATTTATCAGAATGGTTTCAGTAGTACACAATTCTAAATTATTTTCTTTCTCTAGTAAATGCTCCTTTTGGGTAGACTTTTTCAAAGAGGTTAGGTCCAAAAATAGCCTAAGTGGGAATGGTTTAATATTCCACAGGCAAAGGCTTAACTGTTGAGTCCATTCAGTTTGAAAAGGTATACTTTGCTACAGGACTAATAGAGAAACGGTGCAGAGACCTAATCAGAGAGCTCCTCAAGAGGCCTTCTGATCTGGGTCTACACAGTTTGTAAATGTCAGTACATGTACATTTACTCCCCATCTTCTCAGAACTTGTGTGTTCAAAGACTTAACATACAGAGGCCACATCAAAAACTAAGTGCAAAAGCATAAGGCAGATTGATCCTATAATCAGCTGGGAGAAACATGAAAGGGTAACAATTAATCATCTTTGTTAATTGGTTATCGTGTTCTAGAGTGGGTGGATTCATTTACAGGAGGTTATGTGATTGTTTTAGACCTTTTAAACAGGCTCACCTAGTTAATTACAGCTTTGAAATAGTGCTGCAATTAAGCCAAATTTAGTACAGTAATGGTGATTCTAAATTAAATGGATCCATGACCCACATCAATCTTCACAAGCTGTAGATGAAATTCAATTCTTGATCATGATGTATTATGTTGCAAACAATATCATTACTTTTTTTAATTAGATAGAAAGGAAGTACAATTCTGTTCCTTAACAGTGCTAATAATTTAACCCTCTGAATGTTGAAGATAGATAGATAGATAGACAGATAGACCATTCCTTACAAACAGCATAGTAATACAACGGACGACGCACATGGAGCTCTACGATTGGCTAACGCTTAAATGGGCACTACGATTGGCTAACGATTGCTAATTTGCACAAAAAATGCACTAGTGCATTTCCGTGATTTACGGCACTCAGTTACAGCACTCCCACAAGGCAGATTATGTGATAAAGATAGATAGCTACTAGAGAGAGAGACAGACAGACAGACAGACAAAGACAGACAGACAGACATGCAGAAAAGAGACAGAGATAGAGAAAAAGACAAAGACAGACACTGTGAGAGACAGAGCACAGAGACAGTGACAAACCACAAATGCACAAACACAGACACAAACACACAGACAGACAGATTATTAATAATGAAAATATCTCTGTTTTAGTTTATATAATGTAATCATCAATCTCAAAGGCTTCTCTGTCCTAAATCATTGCGCGGGAGCCTGAAGGTCCTGTGCTATATATGGAACGCTGGCAATGGAATTTCACTGGTAGGACGGCCGATTTATCAATAATTGCGATTGAATTTTAATTTGTCTTTATGATTATAAAAACATTATGTATGGAATAATACAATTTTATATAGTTGGAAACAGGTCGACATATTTTTCTTCTGTGTAGAATTGTTTGTATTTTGGAAATGAAAATATTAAACAAGCAAAAAATGCAGAAACCGCATTAAAGCCGGATTTTTTTGTGTTGACCGTGACCCAATTTCTTGTATCAACTGAAAGGCCTATAATTTCACCCAAGCTATCTGCATACCAAATATAAATTGTCTAGCCCATGTAGTTCAGAAGTTATAACAACATTTTAATGACAGCCAATGTTTCAAAATAGTGACCTTGACCTTATTTCAGGTATCTTTATGTCATCTGTAAGGTCCTTACCAAAGCTATATGAATACCAAAGGTGAATTGCCTAGCACTTGTGGATCAGAAGTTATAGCAAAATGTTAAAGTTTGTTAAAAACAGTCAAGCTTTCAAAATAGTGACCTTGACCGTGACCCAATTTAATGTATCCTTGTACCAACTGAAAGGCCTTCACCAAAGTTATCTCCATACCATATATGAAGTTTTCATACATGTGATAACCTGCTGAGGCATGTCAGGTAGATTTAGGAAATTTGTCATGTAGATATGACTTTTGTCAGGTAGATTTTACTGACGCGACAAAATATATGGAGGAGAAAAAAGAAATTTGCTTAATACTTATGGGTTTTTTTACATTATCATTCATACTTTACCATAAATGCATACCATACCATTATAAACCTTACATTACACACATAACAATTACACGCATACATTTGCAAAGTGTATAGACCCAGACCTATAGGAGCTGTCTAGTCAGGGTCTTCTCTGTTTGCTTATGATATAGGAATGATTCTACACTTTCTGGTTTGGCAAAAAAATCCAATGTGGTGTTATAACCCCCATTAACCCTTTCCTTCATATAAACAAGTTTTCATGCATTTGTAAGCAGAGTAGACCCAGATCAGACAGCTCCTATAGGACCCATCTGAATTCAGGGTCTGCTCTGTTTACTTTTGGAATTCTATTTTTTTTTCTATACTTTCTAAAATGGCTATAAAATTTCTTTATAACTACTTTGTTTAAATGAATATTCAGTAGGGATTGAAATTTGGAATAAACATGGAACAGGGAAAGGGTTAAAAACAAATACTAATAATTGACATGTAGTAATAATTCTAGATTTTTTCATGGGTCAAAAGGACTCTTTGAATTCAATAGGTCTCAAGCCAAAAACACTGGGTTCCTTATTAAATAATGTCATGAAAAAATCAAGAAATATTGCTGTTTTATCAAATTAATGAAAAAGTTATTCCATTTATCTTATTTTATAATAACATTTTCAGGGTTTATTGGCTTATTTTATAGCCCTTATTCAGCTATACTCCCAATGACAAAAAGAGTTTACTCAGGTAATGAATAGCCAGATAAAGTTAGCCAGTTAAACATTGAGCAGTCACAGAAATGTTGAAACCCCAACAAGTCCAGAGTCCGTGTTTTAGCCCGTATCTACAATTGTCGCGAAAACTGATGACATTTCAAATTTATATAGTTATTATTTTTTAAGAGTTTTAAATGGTAAAGAATATTTCATGGTGTTTTGAATTACTTCTTTAGTGTCCTTACCACTAATTATATTAATGAAAAAGTAATTTTGTGTACAAATCAAATTCATGATTATCAGTCCAAGCTGTCTTTTTTCGAAGTGTTTCGGCCCATTGCAACAACGAGACCAAGCACAGCTGTCTTTGACAAGGAAGCAGAGAAGCATTTTCATGTCTTAATTATGAGAATATAATTCCTATTACAGGGTCATGACACTCCCTTCGTCTTAATTTTGCGACAATGTCGCCTCGCTTCAGTAATAAACGTGCTGCATGTGATATTTGTTGACAACGTTTGCATTTTGGCACGACTGGTTCCTGAACAATTTATTAACTCCAGTAGAGCGAAAACCGGAACCAACTCGTGATTATGTAATTGGGGTGTTCTCCACTGTCTCCACAGGGGATTCCCTTGATTGGTCCCTACCAAAACAGACCAAGCGTAGATCACTGCATGACAGCAAGCTAAAGGTGGTCTGTGTGTGTAGAGACCTAACAGATAAACTCCATCAGGGAGGAAAATATGTCACTAAAAAAAAATTGCCTCGATAAACTTTCAAAACAGTAGTTTTGTCTACCGGACAGGTAGAACGGTAAACAACCTCTGAAAACGGTAGAATTCACCTACCGTCGGTAGTTATCACATGTATGAGTTTTTCAATGAAGTTTTGTCAAAATAGTAACTTTGAGCTAATTTCAAATATCTTTATATCAACTGAAAGACCTTTACCAAAGCCATTTGTATATCAAAGATGAATTGCCTAGCATTTGTAGTTCAGAAGTTATAGCAATGTTAAAGTTTGTTAAAAACGGCAAAGTTTTCGAAATAGTGACCTTGACCTTGACCTGATTTCATGTATCCTTGTATCAAGTGAAAGGCCTTCACCCAAGCTACCTGCATACCAAATATGAATGGTCTAGCTTAAGTAATTCAGAAGTTATAGCAATGTTAAAGTTTGTTAAAAACGGCAAAGTTTTCGAAATAGTGACCTTGACCTTGACCTGATTTCATGTATCCTTGTATCAAGTGAAAGGCCTTCACCCAAGCTACCTGCATACCAAATATGAATGGTCTAGCTTAAGTAATTCAGAAGTTATAAGCAATGTTAAAAGTTTTGTTAACGACGGCACGCAGCCCGATTCGAAATCGGGTATCTGTGTGCATATGCGATTATAAAACATCAGCTTATAAATATTCATGATGTCTGTATTTCTTACATGAATATTTAACAAAAGTAGGGATAAGGTGTCTAGTGTGAGACTGGAAGGGTTATTGTATAACTAGGACCATCTGACTGAAATGACTGCTGTTTCAAGGATCTTTTGTGGTGATATGGAAGAATTGTGTTGTGTTACTATTAGGGCCATAGGAGTAATACAAACATTTTGTTGAAAATATATTATATAAACACAATTGATTCTTATTCACTATTCAGTAATCTGTGCCTTTGATGCTTAGCATCAATGGTTTTCTTGTTTAACTACATGTACAGTAAAACCTCTCTATAACGACCACTAAATTACTTCAAGTATTTTGTGTTAAATGCAGGTGGCTGCTTAAAGCAAGGTGAAAGTAAAACAAAACGCTCCCATAGGAGCTTTCTGTTTTACTTTCACCTTGCTTTAAGCAGCCGTCTGTCCTAAATACCAACTAATTAACATAATTTAGTGGTCGTTATAGAGAGGTTTTACTGTATTTGAACACTGAAGGAACAAGAGTTCATATAGTATGAGCGTTAGAGTTTGAATAACAAAAAGTGCCTCCAGGAGCCCTGGGTTTACACTGTCTGTAAATGCAAGTTACATTGCATTCCACATTTTAATCAAATTGACTTGCAAACAGAGTAGATCCAGATCAGATTAGTGTGCTGACTAGTGTGCTGTGTTTGCTTATGAAATAGTATTCTGATTCAACGGTTTCTATCCCTCTATTCATATGCCATTATAATTCTGTGAAATGTTTTGGACCTAAGTATCTTCATCCAGGAAGAAAATTTGACTTGAAACCTTTTTATGAGAAGTTGCCAATCCAGGTCACAATCACTGTGGGTACACTTTCACCCCTTGGCACCCAAGGTAACCACTGTCTGTTACAATCTATGGCACTTAACCCATTTCCCTCATATAAACACCTTTTCACGTATTTGCAAACAGGGTAGACCCAGATCAGAAGGCTCATATAGGAACCATCTCAGACCAGGGTCTGCTTAGTGTTTACTTATGATATGATAGTCAGATCTGATTCTACAGATTCTTTTCAAAGCAGAAAATCCCCTTGAAACTGTTACATTATAAAATGCAATTAATACATACCCGGTATCCATTCTTATATGAATATTCATAGAGTAAAGGGTTTACCATTTCTCTCATGAATATTTATACAAGAATTTGTAATTTCATGAATATTCATCATTACCTGACTTTGTACATTGGTCAATGAAAAAAACCTGTAAACTGAGTAAACCCTAATCAAACTGCTCCTACAGGAGCTGTCTGGTCTGGGTCTACTCTGTTTGCAAAGGTGCCAAGAGTTGTATAATATGAGGGAAAGGGTTAAAAAATTAATTTGTCCTCTCAACTGGTTCCTAATTTAGCACTGTACGCTAGAAGCACTGTGCAATATTCTATATTGCATTGGCATACTAAGCATCCAACTGACACATTTGTGTCTTAAAACTGTTACAGTTACAGTCAGTTCCTGGCAGTTTTCCGAGAAGTTTTCTGGAATCGGCATTTTCCCATACATTTTCCGAACATTAACCCTTACAGTGCGGGAAATGAGCCAGTAATGTCCTTTGCAAACAGTGTAAACCCAGATGAGGGGGCTCCTGCAAGAGCCCTCTCATCAGGGTCTACACTGTTTGTCATGTTACATTTTTCTTTATAAAAATCCTTAAATATTCGCCGCAAGCTTGACCTGTTTGAATTCTGGAATAGTCCCTTTGCAAAATTCAGCATTATAAGAGTTAATGGTTCTGCCTAGGGTGAACTCTTCAATAAAACTACCTATACCTGTAAGCAAAAGTTATTGACCTTTATCTGGCTATTCATTACCTGATTCGCATTTGCGAACAGACATGATCCAGATCAGCTGGTAAGTAACCCAGTGTCTCATCAGGATCTAAGCTGTTTGACACCAGATCAATAGTTTCTCAAAAGCTTCATTGAATCCAAAGTAGTTAAGCCTTTCCTTCATATAAACACCTTTTTACGCATTTGCAAACAAAAAAGACCAGATCAGATGGCTGCTATAGGAGCTGTCTGATCAGAGTCAGCTCTGTTTGCTCTTGGACAGTTTCTGAGACATGGACCTGAACATAAAACTTAACCAACAATGAAAATTCTAAGTCGAAAAAGGGGCATAACTATGGCAAAATTAATTTTAGGGTTACCTACCCTTGTGAAATGGGTTCCCCTTGTGATAGTAAACATACATACCAAATATGAACCAAATATCTTTGATGGTTTCTGAGAAAAGGACCGTAACAAAAAGGTTAACCAACGCCGACACCGACGAGAGGGTCATGACAATAGCTCCACTTTTTGAAAAAGTGGAGCTAAAAATGGCTACAATTTCCATCTTATTTTATTATAACTATTTTGTCCATGAATATTCAGTAGGTATTGGAATTCGAAATAAACATAGAACAGCGAAAGGGTTAAAATTGCATCAGATCCACTTTTGAGTAGACAATATTTTTTTCACAGCGGGGTAAGGGCTAGCCATTATCATGCAGTTAAAAATATGTCAGCTCAGTCATACCCTCATATGTTACAATTTTCACTAACTTCTGCTTAGTTCAAGCTTTTGGCAAACTGTTGCCTGAGTGTCAAACAGCTTGGATCCTGATGCGACGCCTGGGTCACTTTTCAGGATTCAAGCATTTTGCAAGTGCAATCAGGTCCTGGTTAGCCAGTTGTCAACACCTTTTGATACAGTAAAACCCCTCTAATGCGACCACTGAATGAATAAACGTGGCTGTCTTTATAAGCAGGTGGTTACTTAATGCAGGACAAAAGTTATGCAGAAAGCTCCTAGAGGAGCTTTCTGTATAACTTTTGTCCTGCATTAAGCTACCACCTGCCCCTGGTACCCAGAATTATGCCCCTTTTCGGTGGTCTCATTAGAAGGGTTTTACTGTATATTTTTGAATGAAATTAACCCTTTCACCGTTCTGTTTTATTCCAAATTTCAATACCTACTGAATAGTCATGAGCAAAATAGTTATAATGAAATATGGACGGTGGAACATTATGTGTAGCCATTTAAGAAAGTAAAGAAACATATCTTTCGAATTCCACTAGCAAAACAACCATGGTAACAGCATCCATAGGTAACCTAGGATAACACAAGTAAGGGAAGACGTCTTTAATTATGTACTTTGAGAATCCAAGTGGAATGTAACTGTCCCAGACGAGAGACACTTCTAAGTGTCAAAACACTATCGCCCTTATCAAACAGGCTGATGAAACCATTACTCCATAGATACACCTTTTAACTCTATTGTAGACAGAGAAGAGTCAGATCTTGAAGGAGTCTTTTTAAATAATATAAATCAGATTCAGCAGCTTTTAAATTATCATGTGTTCATGTGACATTAATTTTTTTTACTAAATTTCATAATGTCATTTCTTACATCATTACAAAGAGATGCCTAAAAGTCAAGCCTTTATAAAAATGATTTTAAATGACCAACAGTGCAGACAAATTCTGCATTCGTAACTTAGTCACAGTATCTGTAAACATGTATTTCATGGTGAACTTATTTAAATATGTACTACGAACAAATCATTCATACATTTGGAAAGTTCTGCAAAATTTCTTTTGCAGTTGTGACTTTTTGAAAAAAATTAGCAAGTAAATGTTGTAGGTGTACACATACTTTGGAAGGTTCCATCAAGAGCCCTCTGGTCTTGGTCTATACTATCAGCCTATGTCCCTAGTTAATTACTGAGGCCATCAGGAGCCCTCTGCTTAATGAGATTAGCCGAAATCATCTTCTTGATATCATCCCTCATCATCATGTCATCTCATCATTCATCCGCGCGATATGACCGATTCAGTGTCACAGTGCTGTAAACCCAACTCACTCACTCACTCAAACACTTAAATCTTTCCCTCATATAAACACTTTTTCACGCCTTTGCAAACAGCCTCAGTAGACTCAATTTGGTTCCATTTGATCAGGGTCTGCTCTGTTTGCTGATGAAATAATATAGATCTGATTCTACAGTTTTTGCTAGGTAACAAAATCTTGTGTTCATACATCGTAATGAAATTCAACTTAAATATTCATGATGTCATTATTTCTTAACCTTTTCCATGTTCTGTGTTTATTCAAAATTTCAATACCTACTGAATATTCATAGACATAATTGTTAAAAGGAAATATGGAAGGTGGAACACACAGTGTAGCCATTTTAGAAAGTAAAGAAACAGAACTATCAAATTCTATTGGCAAACAGAGCAGACCCTGATCAGACGGCTCATATAGGAGCTGTCTGATCTGGGTCTTCTCTGTTTGCAAAGGGGTAGAAAGGCATTATTTATGGAGTAAAGGGTTAAATGAATATTCAACAGTGAAAGGGTAAAGAGCGTTCTACTGACACACATTCTAGTCTTTGTGATGTGGTTTTTGTCTGCAGATAGTTGTAAATTGCTGGTAATTACCAATATCAAACCCCATTACATAGATGCAGGAATGTAAATTACACCTATCATGTTTATTTATAGCAAGGGATATTAGCCTTAAAATTGGTTTCATCTTTATTTATATTTTCATTCTTTAACCCTTTCCTTTTCAAGCATTTGCAAAAAGAGTAGGCCCAAATCAGGGTCTGCTCTGTTTGCTAATGAAATTTGATAGACATGTTTCTTTACTTTCTATAATAGCTATAATGTTCAACCTTCCAATGATATCCTATTACAACTATTTTGTTCATGAATATTCAGTAGGTATTGAAATTTGAAATAAACTTAGAACAGGGAAAGGATTAACCCTTTACATGTTCAATATTCATGTAAGAAATAATGACATGATGAATATTTATTAACGTAAGTTTATAGGCTACATGTAATAGATGCTAAATGTTGGTTTGTTTGTTTTCACAAAAATCGGTGTTTGAGTCTTTGCACGATAGCTGCGAAACTAGTTACCTATATAAACAGTTTGGATCCAGATGAAAAGCTGCATGAGGCTGGATCTAATCAGGATCCAAACTGTTTGACACTCTGACCATATTTTTGAAAATAAATAAGAGAACTTTTTTTAAGAACTGAAGTAGACATGTTACAACTGTTGCAGATGAAAAATTACTTATGCAAAGTGTTAAAAGGCTGTAACTCTTTAACCCTTTCTTCCATGGACTATTTTAACCCATCGCTTGCTATTCACATCAATATACCTACCTGTAAATAGTGAAGACCCAGATGAGACAGCTCCTGCAGGAGCTGTCTCATCAGGGTCTGCACTGTTTACGAGTTGATGCATCCAATGCACTCAACAGCAGTGATTTCACAGCGAAATACTTGTACACAGTGAAGATTTATGTAATTATACAACAGGGCATGGGTAAAGAAGGAGAAATGTGTTTTAAAATTCAGCAAGAGAAGGGTTAAAAGAGTCTAAAGAGTGGTCACAGCATAGCAGCTAACTGTCCTGGGTTTGGTGGAGAAATAAAGAAGTTATTTTTGAAAATGTTTTAATTTACGCATCTTATCTGGACCTCTGATCCAGACTGCTACAAAAGGTCACATAGAGTAGAAACGGTTAACCCATTCCTCCCACTAGACTACTTTTATACCCAATCTCTTTGAATAAATCTACCAAAAGGAGCATTAACTTTAGAAAAGGAACATCTTAGAATTGTGTGGTTTCAAAAAGTGACTTTTACAGAGGCGTAGAAAGGCGTATTTATGGAGGAAAGGGTTAAGTAATGGCAATCATTATACAAAGTTGTGATAATCTATAACTTTTGAGCTTGCTCTTGCTTTCACAAGCTATTCAACCCTTTAATTCCTATAAATGCCTGTTCATGCCTTTGCAAACTGAGTAGACCCAGATTAGACAGCTCAAGTAGGAGCCTCCTGATCAAGGTCTGCTCTGTTTGCTTTTGAACTATAATAGATCCGACTCTACAGTTTCTACCAATACCAAAACTTCCAGTGTTCATATGCCAGAATGAAAATTATTCTAATGAATACTCACGAAGTTATTAATTCTTGTATAAATATTCATTAGTTAAAGGATAAAGAGGTATCAAATGCTTTTATAGTGTTTGTCAATTTCTCAAAATAAAATCCCCCAGGATTAATTATTCATTTTATCGAAATACCACATAGAAAAGGCTTAACCCTTTCGTTCTCAGCATTATTTTGGAAATTTGCATATTATTATTTATTAAAGGGTACTGATGTATGTAATCACTAATACTGTGTTTGTCATTTGTCTAAGACCCATAAAACTATATGCCATTGGAAACTGGGTATGAATTTTTCTTTTGTATTAGCATATGCAAATTACAAAAAATCTGCATATAATTAATATTCATAATGCAAATGAGCTCCAATGACCGAAAAGATGACATTTTGTTGTTTTTCCTCTTATAAAACTGTTTCAAACAGATTTATTTTTGCAAATTTCAGTCTAAATAAGCTTTACTATGTTGTTAAGTTATATTTCATTACAAATGTCAAAGTTATTTGTAGTTTGGTGGGCTTTGTTTGAAAATGAAAACGGATATATAGATCCTAATGGAACTGTTTGTTCATGGTTGCCACCAAGGACAGGGTTGTTTACAACTGTCCAGTGACCTAAATCACCCCATTGATAGTCAGGATTTTGGGTCTGAGGGGGCTTGAAATGCATTTGCTGGGTTCTGGATCTGAATCAATCATTTCTGCGGAGTAATTGTCTTCTACGGCGATCTCACACTTTTCTACTACAACCAAGACCACGCTCACTCGCAACCCCTACCCCTGAGGCAGAAGAGAGGGGATTGAATATACAGTGTCATCTGTTTCAGAGCTGTTCGAATCATTAAATGGCGGTTCCGAAACAGACCCGTCTTCTAAGTACCTTTTACACAGAAAAAAATCAGTATAATCGCTATCTGATAACCATTGGGCATTGATGAAATGATTCGCCGAGCTTCCTCGGCAGAAAATCGCACCCCTTGGGTCATTATTCGCCTTCAAAAAAACCCTCAAAAAGTTGATTTTTTTCGTTTTTGATACGTCTGTTTACACAGACTTCCGCTTACATGGTGTCGTAGTACCAATTTTCACGTTAAAATTGTCCGCTATGGTAATAGATCCAACGAACATATAGAAGTGCACTTGAAAGCGCGCTTGAGAACGAAAAGGTTAAATGTCGTTTGCATGAATACCTAGATTAAATAAAGTAGGTTAAATAAAGTAGGTTATCATGCACATGACATTTAACCCTTTTCATTTATTTGCAAACATCTTTTAGGAATTGTCTCTGAGAGAAGATTCTAAAGAATGGTCACAACATAACATAAATCATGACAATTATAATATTTGAATACACACCGTTATCTATGTTCTGTATAGCATAATAAAGATGTTCTGTTCTGTCAAAGTCAAGTTTAAACATAAACTTTCCACTCTGTAAGATACTGTCAAAAACTGTAAAGTTTCAAGAGCTTTCATTTACTGAGAAAAGCACCAGCTTTGGGGGATAAGCATGCATATTATGAATAAAAGCTGAATTAGGTTTTTGCCAAAAAATCTAGACTTCTTTCAACCCAAATGAGTTTCTTCAAACAAACACTAGTCTTTTTCATGCCTTTGCAAACACAGTAGACCCAGATCAGACGGCTCCTGTACGAGCCATCTGATTAGGGTCTGCTCTGTTTGCTTATGAAACTAGTTTACTCTGCTGTGAGTTTTTACCAATACCCAAAATTCATGTGTACTTATTATGCCATTATAAAAATTCAGCTAATGAATATTCATCAATTCTAACATGAATATTCAAAGGGTTAATACCATAGCCTTTTTAATAATCCTAGTTTGCTCGTATAAGTGAAGTCTTCTTTCAGTCCGAATGACCACTCAGCCGACTGTTCATAAAATTTTACTCCCCTGGTCATTGTATAAGGCATATGGGCAAACTTTCTAATCAATGGGTTGGTTGTGTGTTGTACCTTGCCCAATACCAACAAGTTTGCAATTAACTCTTTACTTCATGAATATTCATGTAACAAATAATGACCTCATGAATATTAAAAGATGGGATTTTTATAATTGTACTACGAATAAAGGAAATTTTTTTACCTATTCAAACAGAGTAGACCCAGATTAGATGGCTACTATTGGAGCTGTCTGATCAGGGTCTGCTTAGGCTGTTTGTTAGTGGAATAGTATTGGTCTGATTCTACTGTTTTTGCTCGTGCAAAGCTTTTACGTGTAAATATTCCATTCTAAAAATGAATCTACCAGTAATTAGTATTAGCTCATTATGTCATAACTTCTTGCATGAACAGCCATAGAGTATACTGTTTAATTAATATTCAGAAAGGGAGGAGCTAGTTTTAATTATTCATCAGGTTAAGGGTTAAACTATACAGTAAAACCTCTCTATAACGGCCACTAAATTGTGTTAATTAGTTGGTATTTTGGGCAGGTGGTTGCTTAAAGCAAGGTGAAAGTAAAACAGAACGCTCCTATAGGAGCGTTCTGTTTTACTTTCACCTTGCTTTAAGCATCCACCTGCCTTTAACACAAAATAATTGATGTAATTTAGTGGCCATTATAGAGAGGTTTTACTGTATTTGCAAACCAATGTTACCCTTTGCATGTATGTCTTACATCATAAAGGATAATGCAAGGAAATCACACATCTTCCAATCATGATTTGCTCCATCCAAAATGATCTGACTCAACAAAAGAGCTCAAACCTTGACACTGTTGAAATTGTCAACTACTTCATCTGGCAAAATTCCCTCAGTCCACACTTTCAAGCTTGTATGTAAACTTAACTTTTAATCTCATTTCTATCTTCACCATAATTATGTGCAAGGTTTTGTTCTGTTTTATACCAACAAATATCCTGAGTTTGATTATGATCCAAACAGCGCTGTATTGATATGTCAATAACATGAAGAACAATGCATGGAGCACACGCTGAGTCAGTATCACATTGTCCCGGGACTCTTTTAACGACTATCATGCAAAGCACAACCTGACTCACATTTGCAAACAGCTTGGATCCAGATAAATGCTGAGTAACACAGCGTCTCATCAGTCTCCAAGCTGTTTGGCACCAACTCAACAGTTGCTTGTACGAATCAGAAGTAAGTAAACAGTACAACAGATCAGAGTTTTAGCAAACATAATTTTTTCAGTGACTTAAGGGATCACACTTTGCATGCTAGTGGTGAGTTTATATTACCAGTATGCAAATAGTATGGAACCAAATGAGATGACAAGTAACTCATCAGAATCCAATCTGTTTGACACTATGGTCATGGAGAAAATTTACAAATCAATTTTTGCAGATAACAGTTGGTCAGTGTTGGAAGAGTTAACTGAGTCAACATGCAATGGGAAAAGTCATGAGAACCTCAGTTTTGCTCCAGATGATATGCTAAAAGTAATGCTCGATCTCATCAGAATTCAAAAATATTAAAATACAAGCAGTTCTAAAGTGGAGATTACTTACTTTGAGTATTGGCCAGCAAACAACTCAATGGAAGCTTAGACAAGAATCTATTCAGCACGCTAAAGTTTGCACCATGATTCAGCAAGTAAAACCCAGAATTCCAAGCATTAGTCAGAAATCATGCATGATATCATGCCCTAGTTTACAAAAAAAACAACAAATGAAAAAAACTCCAAAACCATCAGGTCATGCTCAAAAATGGAAATGAAATTTTGCCTTTTAAGGCTAACTGAGTAAGAACCCCAAAATGCTTGTCTCCATAGCAACTGTTCCAATTTATAATAGCTAGCATCAAGGAAATGATGAGTAACATATTTATTAAAGTCCTGCATCAGCATAATCAGTTTCAACACTATAAGCCATTTTAACCCTTTCAACATTGAATAGCCTATCAGTGTTATAACCCTTTCCCTGTTCTGTATTTAGGCCAATTTTCAGTACCTACTGAATATTTATTAACAAAATAGTTATAAAGAAATATGGAAGGTGGAACATTGTAGCCATTTTAGAAAGTAAAAAAAACAGATCTATCACATTCTATTAGAAAACAGAGTAGACCCTGATCAGACAGCTCCTCTAGGAGCCATCTGATCTTGGTCTACTCTGTTTGCAAATGCATGAAAACACGTTTATATGAGGGGAAGGGTTAAACTACATAGTCCACTCAGTATTGTTTGAAAGACTTACATTCACTAGATGATTTTGAATGACAAACAGTGCAGACTCTAAGCAATGGCATCCTTTGGGAGCCCTCAGATCTGGGCCTTCACTGTTTGCAAATGCTTTTGCATGACTGTGTATTTGTCAGGCCACAATCAAAAGTTCCCTCATACAAACACTTTTTCACACCTTTGTAAACAGAATACCGAGATCAGACGGCTCCTATCTTTGCAAAAATGTGAAAAAGCCGGTTTGTATAACAGAGAAGGTTAATAGAAAAATTTGAATGAGAACATTGCAGACCCTGATCAGAAGCTTTCTAGGAGCCCTCTGATCTGGGTCTACATTTTGCAAATGACATCCCAAGATTTAAGAACAAATGGGTATGTTGGATAATAAAATGTTGGAAATGCTAATATGTG
This sequence comes from Azorinus chamasolen, assembly GCA_963576725.1. Classification (NCBI taxonomy): domain Eukaryota; kingdom Metazoa; phylum Mollusca; class Bivalvia; order Cardiida; family Solecurtidae; genus Azorinus; species Azorinus chamasolen. The sequence goes on along the minus strand of OY755243.1, from coordinate 50,331,301 downwards.
CACTGTAGACCTTGTGTTGATTAACCCATTACCTCATAGGCTATTTTTAGATACCTCTTTGAATAAATCTACCGAAAAGGGCATTAACTACAGAAATGGAAAACTTTAGAATTTTGTAGCTTGAAACTATTGTGATAAATAGAGCATTTGCTCCTATAGGAGCAAATGCTCTATAATTATCACAATGGTTTCGCAAAGTGACTTTTACAGATTTGTCAAAAGTCGTCAATATGAGGGAATGGGTTAATGTCTGTTTCAGCTCTGTCATGGCCTATTAAAGAGAGAGGGGTCTTCATTGTTTACAAAGACCAGAAGGTAGCATTTCTCCAGGTGCAGCACACACTTTTGTCCATTCATATCAAAATGACAGCAAAAAAAAGTTTCAGAGCCTAAATGTATCTCTACAATATGCATTTAAAACCTTTGCGTGTTAAGTAATTATTACATGTACCTACAAATAGTTGCATCTGCTGAAATGCTGAAAGTTAATTTCTTTGATATTACTTTTCAAAAGTGCATTAAATATTAAATAGGATCCTGATGCGATGCCAAGTTACTCAACATCTCGGCTAGATTCAAACTATTTGCGAAGGTAATCACACAATTTGCCACTCAGCGGGCAAAGTGATAACATCGTCCCTTATAATTCTCCATTTTTAGTTAATGGCATGCTAAAATTATCACCACTGTAATCTGCAAAAGAGAATTTGACTGCTTCAATTTACAAACTTTTAAAAATAAATTGATGATACTTCAAACAATACAAATGGAGCCTGAAGAGACAGGAGTAAGTCAGCGAGCAATTGGATTCAAACAGCATTTTACAAATTGAAAGATTAAATTAACCCTTTCCGTGTGGGAGGCCAGCTACTAATGTCCTTTGCAAACAATGTAGACCCAGATGAGAGGGCTCCTAGAGGAGCCCTCTCATCCAGGTCTACACTGTTTGTTCTGTTACACTTTTCTTTTAAAAAATCCCAGAAATATATATGGTATGCTTGATCTGTTTGATTTTTGGCATAGTCCATTTGACAATCCAGACCTTAAAGGTTTAAAGGTGTTAATACATTCATACTATCCATTTTCCTCACATAATACATCATTAGATAATTTATACGATAGCCTATGGGTCTACGGCAGTTCAAACACTGAATGGCACTATCTATTCCATCAAATCTTTGTCAAACTGCTCGTGTGTGGTCCGCCCAATCTAAAATGTTGAGGTGACATGGGTTCTGCTGCATTAGATATAAATGTCACCAATCTTAAATCACAAATTGATGTAACCTATATAAAAAGTTTGGATCCAGATCATATACAGAGTAACTCATCAGAATAAAAACTTTCAGTCACTAAATCATCAAGATTGGAGAAAACCCTAGGTAACAAATTTTAGCAGCTAATAAATATTGCAGATGACAATAACTATTATTAAGCTGTCTAATAATATGTAACCCATTCCTTCATATAAAGCCTTTTCAAATGCCTTTGCAAACAGGGAAGACCCAGATCAGATGGCTCCTGTAGGTCTTGTAGGATCTACCTTTGTAGGGTCTACTCTGTTTGGTTATGGAGTAATATATATCGGATTCTTCAATTTCTGCCACGGTAAAAAATCCCTTGTTAAGAATATTGTTAACAAGAGAGTCGTCACGGGTGACAAATGCCCCCAACTTAGTGTTTGACACCGAAATGCATTTTGGCGGAAAAACAATACAATGTAATGCAGGTGTAACATGAAATTTTGATGCTGTTAAAAATGACACAGGAGTCTGTTCTTAACATTAGAAACAGAACTTTTGACGATTATGATAGCTAAGAAAAGAGCCAAGGGTCAAAACTTAGTTAAAAAGGACCCTAAGTCATTCTCAACCTTAAAAAGGACCCTGGGTTGATTGTCAACGTTAAAAACAGATCCTGGGTAAATTCTTAACGTTTTAAAAAAAAAGACACAGGGTCAAATTTCAATATTAAAAAAACATACTGTGTTGATTGTTACTGTTAAGTTGATTCTTAACGCTTAAGAAAGTCCCTATGTCGATCCTTAATGTTAAAAACATACCCTCCGTCAATTCTAAACGCATGGTCAAAGTTTCATGTAACACTGGCTCTTAGACAGCTGCAACAGAAGTTACCTAATATGGATCTACATTCTTTGCATAAGCATGTATAGCATCTGATTTAGGTAGTGTTGTACGCAAGCATTGAAGACCCAGTAGCTCCTACAGGAGCTGTCTGATATGGGTCTATATTGTTATAATGCTGTAATTCATCTGAAAGTTCTGACACTGCAAGTATTTGAACAGCATGGCCTACCCATGTATGAATAGTATTTAGAGCTCTTTATAATGTCTGATTCATGCTGTAGTAGCAAACAGTGTAGAACCTGTAGTTTGATTTGGGTCTACACTGTTTGCCTAAGCATACCTGTCCAATACTTACAAATTACAAATTTGGAATCTGTAACTGATAAGGTATAGGAGATATGCTCCGGACAAGCCTCTAGTAAAATCAAGGTCAAAGGTCAAGGGCACATACGCGACACTCCGCCATCCCAAGATGAACTCACACATCAAATTTGGAATCCGTAGCTGGTACTAAGGTATAGGAGATATGCTCTGGACAAGCTTTTTGTATCTGGTAAGGTATAGGAGATATGCTCCGGACTGTAAAATTGAGGTCAAAGGTCAAGGTCAAGGTCAGTGATCTGAAAATGGTACACGACTCTCCGCCATCCCAAGATGAACTCACAAACCAAATTTGGAATCCGTAGCTGGTAAGGTATAGGAGAAATGCTCCGGACAAGCTTTGTGTAAAATCAAGGTCAAAGGATCAAGGTCAAAGGTCAAGGTCACAGTGACCTGAAAATGGTACGCGACACACCGCCATCCCAAGATAAACTCACACACCAAATTCGGAATCCGTAGCTGGTAAGGTATAGGAGATATTCTCTGGACAACCTTTTTTGTAAAATCGAGGTCGAAGGTCAAGGTCACAGTGACCTGAAAATGGTACGCGACATTCCTCCATCCCAAGATGAACTCACACACCAAATTTGGAATCCGTAGCTGGTAAAGTATAGGAGATATACTCCGGACAAGCTTTTTGCAGCTGGTAAGGTATAAGCTTTTTGTAAAATCGAGGTCAAAGGTCAAGGTTACAGTGACCTGAAAATAATACGCGACACTCCGTCATCCCAAGATGAACTCACATACCAAATTTTGGATCCGTAGCTGGTAAGGTATAGGAGATATGCTCCGGACAAGCTTTTTGTAAAATCGAGGTCAAAGGTCAAGGTCAAGGTCACAGTGACCTGAAAATGGTATGCGACACTCCTCCATCCCAAGATGAACTCACACACCAAATTTGGAATCCGTAGCTGGTAAAGTATAGGAGATATACTCCGGACAAGCTTTTTGCAGCTGGTAAGGTATAAGCTTTTTGTAAAATCGAGGTCAAAGGTCAAGGTCACAGTGACCTGAAAATGATACGCGACACTGCGTCATCCCAAGATGAACTCACATACCAAATTTTGGATCCGTAGCTGGTAAGGTATAGGAGATATGCTCCGGACAAGCTTTTTGTAAAATCGAGGTCAAAGGTCACAGTGACCTGAAAATGGTACGCGACACTCCGCCATCTCAAGGTGATCTCACACACCAAATTTGGAATCCGTATCTGGTAAGGTATAGGAGATATGCTCTGGACAAGCTTTTTGTAAAATCGGTCAAAGGTCAAGGTCAAGGTCACAGTGATCTGAAAATGGTACGCGACACTCCTCCATCCCAATATGAACTCACACACCAAATTTGGAATCCTTAGCTGGTAAGGTATAGTTGATATACTCCGGACAAGCTTTTTGTAGCTGGTAAGGTATATGCTTTTTTTAAAATCGAGGTCAAAGGTCAAGGTCAAGGTCATAGTGACCTGGAAATGGTACGCGACACTCTGCCATCCCAAGATGAACTCACACACCAAATTTAGAATCTGTAGCTGGTAAGGTAAAGGTGATATGCTCCGGACAAGCTTTTTGTAAAATCGGTCAAAGGTCATGGTCAAGGTCACAGTGATCTGAAAATGGTACGCGACACTCCTCCATCCCAAGATGAACTCACACACCAAATTTGGAATCCTTAGCTGGTAAGGTATAGGAGATATACTCCGGACAAGCTTTTTGTAGCTGGTAAGGTATAAGCTTTTTTTAAAATCGAGGTCAAAGGTCAAGGTCAAGGTCACAGTGACCTGGAAATGGTATGTGACACTCCGCCATCCCAAGATGAACTCACACACCAAATTTGGAATCTGTAGCTGGTAAGGTAAAGGAGATATGCTCCGGACAAGCTTTTTATAAAATCAAGGTCAAAGGTCAAGGTCACAGTGACATGAAAATGGTACGCGACACTCCGCCATCCCAAGATGAACTCACACACCAAATTTGGTATCCGTAGCTGATGTGACAAAGGAAATATACTCCGGACAAAAGGTACACACACCCACACACACACGCACGGTGCGATCACTATATGCCGCCAAAGCCTAGCTTTGGGGGCATAAAAATTGCGGCTAGTTAATATTTATACTGTCATTATTTTTAATATAAACAGGGAAAGGTTTATACAGAGGTCCAGATAAGATGCGTAAATTATAACATTTTCAAGAATAAATAACTAGAATGCCTTATTATTTCACAATCCATTCATGGAGTTCTGAGTTAGCGCCCAGACTAGAGTGGACGGACGCACGCACTCACTCACGGACTCACACACTATTATACACCCACCATGCAAAGACAATGTAGCTACTACGTTGAGCTCATCGCAATTGGGCTCGACAAAAATAATCAAATAAAATACCCTTCATTCCATGAATATTCATGTAAGAAATAGTATATGAATGACTATAAATAAGCTAAATGTTTATAATGGCATATGAACAAGAGAATGTCTGGCCATGGCAGAATCTATAATTCTATAAGCAAACAGAGCAGACCCTGAGGCGTTAAACATACATCATAGGGTATCTGCCGAATAGTGGCAACTACACAGTGTGGACCCTGATGAGCAACTCCATTAAAGTTAAGGTTTACTGGTCTGGGAGACTACAGTCAACCCTCTCTATAACAGCCACTAAATTAAATCAAGTATTTTGTGTTAAAGGCAGGTGGCTGCTTAAAGCAAGGTGAAAGTAAAACAGAATGCTCCTATAGGAGCATTCTGTTTTACTTTCACCTTGCTTTAAGCAGCCACCAGCCCTAAATAACAACTAATTAACACAATTTAGTGGCCATTATAGAGAGGTTTTACTGTATACTAAATATTAAATCTCATAAAAGGATTGATCTGGGTCTAAACAATTTGCATACTAAAGGAGCCTTCTAATTTTGGACTACATTATTTCAAATACTGGTTAATTTACATCCCAAAACTCTCTCAGTATTCATTACTAAAAGGCCATAAACTATTTGAAAGGTCTTTTCATTTGCTTAAAGCTGTGATAATGCTTGTGCCACAAACATTAATTCGGTTATCTCAGTAGGTCAGGATAATTGGGTCATCAATTTCAGACACTTTCTGTCCAAATATGGCAAGATGCCCAAATTCAATATGTAATTCTGTGCCTTTGTTGTAATATTATCAAACTGATAGCATGCAATCCAGTATAAATTATGTATCAACTTCTGTACGTGATAATGCATATACGGCCGAATTAGTTTCCTAATGTACAACAAAAGTCTTCAAGATTTCAAATTCTTTAGTTTTCTTCAACAATTGAACTAGTGGTTACAAGACTGCAAACTCTACCAGTAATTAGATGATTCACTCTGCAAGGTCATTGATGTAAAAGGCAACTGAGGGGTGTTAACATTTTTTGAATGGGAGTTTTTTGTATTTGGTACACTGGTGGTTGCTTAACCCATTCCCCCATAGGCTATTTTTAGATCCAACCACTTTGAATAAATCTACTGAAAAGGAGCATTAACTAGAGAAAAGGAAACTTTTTAGAATTTTGTAGTTTGAAACCATTGTGATAAACAGAGCATTTGCTCCTATAGGTTATAGGAGCAAATGCTCTATTTATCACAATGGTTTCATAAAGTGGCGTTTTCCGAGGCGCAGAAAGGCATACAATGTGTTTATGGAGGAAAGGGTTAATGCAAAATGAAAGCAATGCAACTGCAGACACCTCTTAGGGGAACTTTCTGTATTGCTATCAGTCTGCATTAAGCTACCACCTGTATTTTGAAAAACCTGTATTTCATTATCTAATTATTATTAGATAGGGTTTATGGTTAGTTTCTTCTTCAAAGTGAGGTGGAGTATTAATAGCGCTCCACGGTACATCGTATAGTGGAGCGCTGTTGTCCTATCGGTGCGTTACTGTACAAAACAGGTTTGTAAGTCACGTGACTTTCGGGTGTGTTTGTCCAGCGTGTTCTGACAGTGGTCAGTTCTAGCGAGCCTTTCCACTGGACTACATCGTACAATTAACATGGAGCCAGCTCAAGTTGAAAATTTGGTCGAAGAGAGGGTGCGGATGTCCCTAGCGGAGCACAGGACGGACATGCTTAAGGACATTGAAACCATGTTTCACAAGATAAGTGGAAACAATAGCAATGCACAACTTCATAAAATTTCTGACATGCTATCTTCTGGTGAGAAATTCAAGCGCAAAAGCAACGAGGAGCAGTTTAGATACAATTCTAAAGTCAAAATGGCTCTCGACGAAGCAGACAATTTGTTGCAAACGGATAGGTTAGCCGCTTGTCGTCAAAAAATAGCAGAAGGTAATTTAAAATGCATAAATGTATTTGTTTATCCATGAAAGGTCGACAAAATAGGGAAACACTGTAGTATCGTTAGAGCGTGCGCATGGAAGCGTATCTGCTCATTGTATGTTTTATCTAATCTTTCCGTAACACGTGCACGTACATATGAACCTCGATAGTTATGTTCATGCCACGTGGTTTGGGGTTTTTTATCGTCAAATTGACTCTAATTTGGATATACACATAAATATATTTCACGTGTCATACGAGGTATGGTTTCCATATCAATTTCTTATTATTTTTCAGCTAAGGACATCATATCTCATAGGCAAAAGCTTATTAAATTGGCTGATGCATCTGAGTTAGGTTGGAGGGTTGTAAACGAGTATGAGTCGAATCCACTGGCAAGTGATTCAGACGATGAGAAACGGATCTACAAGGCTGAAGCCAGAGCAGCGCGTAAGCTGAAGGCAGAGAAGGCCAAAAGTTCACGTGTCAACAGGAGTGTCCCTTATCGTCGGCAGCCCTCGGCACATCATGCAGCTACTTCGGAGCGGTTGTCGACGCCTTCGTCGGGTCAGCCTAGAAGACCACCGGGTTTGTGTTTTGCTTGCGGCAAGCCGGGACACTGGAAGGGTTCTCAAGAATGTTCGGCGAACATGTCTAATAATAAGATGAGTATTTGTAGTGTTATGTTTGATCATGTAAGTGATTCAGAGTTGGGTAAAACTAGTGCGGATTTATACTTTGATAAATCTGGTGAGAATTATAATGTAAGCAAAGGGTCCGAAATAGTTTCGCCCGTGGGTAGACTGAAAAGGCACATTTCTAAATGGAAAGAAGCTACAGATAACAAGTTCTTGCTTGATGTGGTCGAGCACGGGTATAAGTTGCCCCTCAGAGATATTCCTGTAGCTGTCGAATTGAAAAATAATAGATCCGCTAGAGATAATCCAGTTTTTGTAGAAGCTGAGATACAGCAACTTTTAGCAAAGGGTGTTGTTTCTAGATCAAAATCTGTTCCATTTGTTGTAAATCCTTTGACAGTGGCATACAATAGGAAAGGAAAACCTAGAATGGTTCTCGATTGTCGTCATATTAACGTCTGTTTGCATCTTTTTAGAGTTAAATTTGAAGATATTAAGATTGCTGAAGCCATTTTCGAAAGAAATTCGTTTCTTTTTACCTATGATCTCAAGAGTGCATATCACCATATTGATATTTTTGAAGAGCACAGACCTTTTTTGGGTTTTTCATTCACAGAAAAGGGTCAAAAGAAGTATTATGTATTTAATTCTTTGCCATTTGGTATTAAGACTGCTGGTCATATCTTCACCAAGGTGTTAAAGGTAGTAGTTAGCTATCTTAGAGCTCGAGGACATAAAAATATTATGTTTCTCGATGATGGTCTAGGTGGCAATAAGGATTTTGAAGCTGCCTGTCATTCTAGTCAGTATGTAAGACAATGTCTTATTGATTTCGGATTTTTACTTGCACACGATAAATGCTCATGGAATCCATGCCAAAGTGTTAGTTGGTTAGGCCATCTTATTGACATGACACAAAACAAATTGTTTATTTCAAGGGAACGCATTGATAGATTAGAACTATCCCTTAAATCACTTTTATTTCAAATCAAAGAGAGTAAATTGTGTGTTGTTCCAGTAAGATTCCTAGCTTCAGTTGTGGGTCAAATTATATCATTGCAGACAGTTGTTGGAAATGTTGTTAGATTAATGACTAGAGGGATGTTTGCTTGTATTAATTCTAGAGCAAGCTGGAATGCTCCTGTGAAAGTCACAGAAATCGCCTTAAACGAGATAGAATTTTGGCAAAATAATGCTAGGAAGTTAAATAGCAGAGGCAAAGTCATGCATGATTCCATGGTTTGCTTGTACAATATTTATTCAGATGCTAGTTCTGTTGGTTATGGAGGATATATTGAGTCAAATATATCCATGGAGCAAACTTTTGATAGGGTTCTGGAGATGCCACCGGAAGTTGGCAGTACGAGATCCATGGAGAATAAGGTATTTGGGCCCCCGGAAGTGGGCGTAGAACATCGATTTTGTTCGATTTCTTCTGAGCCGCAGGAAGCTGGCAGTTGTGAATATGGTATGTCGTTTCAAGCGGCTGAAGAAGCGCAAGTAGATTTGCTCCCGGAAGTGGGCATAGCTCGTACGAGTGCAGTACGTACTGATACATCTGTACACATTGGTATATGCGATGCAAGTTCGTCCCCGGAAGCGGACGTGCAAAATCTAAGCTAGATTAGTTCATTGTCAGATACAGTTTTTACTATAGTAGGGAGCGATCTAGATCGCAGATGTTGCGATGGCAATGTAGAGATTATAGGTTCTTGGAATACCGCAGAGTGCAGAAAGAGTTCGACATGGCGAGAGGCCGAATCTGTGCGTAGGATAATTCGAACACACTCTTCTGCTTTGAGAAATTCTGTTGTTAAGGTTTATTCTGATTGTAAAAATGTAAAATCAGTTCTGCTAAATGGAAGCTCAAAAACAGATTTAAATCATATTGCAAAAGATCTACACTGTGTTTGCGCGCGTGAAAATATCGTTATAAGCCCAGAATGGCTTCCGAGAGAGAGCAACGATAGGGCTGACTATCTTAGTAGGTGTTATGACAGTGACGACTGGTCAATTAGTTCGACTGTGTTCGCAAAGCTCAATGCGTTATGGGGTCCTCATAGTGTGGACAGATTTGCTTCTCATTTAAATAATAAATGTTCAAGATTTAACGCACGCTGGTGGGTGCCCGGGTGTGAAGCCGTAAATGCCTTATCACAGTTTTGGGGACATGATGTAAATTGGGTAGTCCCTCCTCCAAGGTTAGCTGTCGCATGTTTGAACAAAATTGTCGTTGAAAATGCAAAATGCACAGTCGTTCTTCCATTTTGGAGAAGCGCTCCATTCTGGACGTGTTTGACTGATGTTCATGGAGATTATAAGCCATTTATTACTGGTTTACTTAATTTGTATAAAACCAATGTTGTGAGCAAAGGTTTTGGTAATAATGGCATATTTACCAAAAATCCTCTTTCCTTTGGTATGTTGGCATTGAAAACATATTGATTCGTTTTTTACATAGATTTCTGTTTTAACAGGTGTTGGCATAAAAGAGTCGTTATGTGATCAACTTCAGCAAGTCGGTGTTCACGGGCAGGAGCAGGAGGATGCAGCCGTTAAAATGAGCAGTTTTTTACTTCAATCCAAGGCCGATAGTACTGTAAAAAAGTACAGTAGCGCATTCTCACAGTTTCAAAAGTATTGTGTATCGAAAGGATTTGTGTCTAAACCAGCTCGTTCTATTTGCGTGGCTATGTATTTAACAAGCTTGATAGATGAAGGAAAGTCTGATCATGTGATCTCTTCAGCCGTTTATGCCATCAAATGGGCACATTGTATTAATGATATGGACGACCCGACAGGCAGCAGTATAGTGAAGTCTCTCTTGGAGGCTGGCAAACGCTTGAATTCCAAGCCTGTACAGAAAAAGGACATTGTAACTGCTGATATGCTACAAACTTTGTGTTCTATGTATGAAAAGTCTACAGATGTTTTAGATTTGAGAGATTTGTCAATGATTATGTTATCTTTTGCTGGTTTTCTGAGGTTTAATGAAATCAGTAAGTTGCGTTGTAGTGATATTCTGTTTTATCCAGATCATTTTATTGTTAATATACGGCAAAGCAAAACCGATGTCTATAGGCATGGTAATCAGGTTTTCATATCGAAGGGTGAATCTTCTGCATGCCCATACACACTGTTGAAGAGATATTTTTCTGTTGCAAACATTTCGGTCAATTCTGAAGATTTTTTATTTAAACCAGCTTTTAGATCCAAGGGTAAAGCTAAATTGATACAGAAAAATAAACAGCTTAGTTACACAAGATCTAACGAATGCATTGTTAAGAGATTAAGAGTTGTCGCTCCCGATTTGAAACTTGGTACACATTCTTTGAGAGCTAGCGGTGCTACCGCTGCTGCTAACACTCCTGGTGTGTCTGATAGGTGTCTCAAAAGGCATGGTAGGTGGAAGTCTGATATTGCTAAAGACGGTTATATAGACGACTGCACAGAGAAAAAGTTATTTATAACTAAGGTGCTGAAATTGTAGGTACAAACGGAGCCGTTTTGAGTTCAATGTATTTTTACACACTGAATTTGAATTGTTTTCCTTCACCTATACTTTGTAATTCTATAAATGCTACTCGCTGCTTGCACAACAGTTGTCTGTTGTTTTGTCTTTGTAAGATAGAGAGGACTATTAGTGTTTTGGGGGGAGAGGGGAAGTGGTGTGTTTATTAGGGAGAATACAGACAAACCAATCATGAAGTCTAATTACCCTTTACCTTATGTAAGAAGTAATGACATCATGAATATCAATTTGAAGTATATTTGTAATGGCATATGAACACAGATATTTTTAGCTATGGTAAAAACTGTATAATGAGATCTATATTAGTTCACAACAGCAGACTCTGATCAAGAACTGGTTGATCTGGGTCTCTTCTGTTTGCAAAGGCATAAACAGACATATGAAGCAAAGGGTTATTATATATATAACACCAGACATGAAATAAAAAAATTATTTATAGAAGATTTTTTATGTAAATAGTCCTCTTTTGTGTTATTATATGGTGATAAATTGGTGCCCTGTTTAACAATTTCAATGCAGGTAAACCACTGCACTGGCATTTGAAAACAGTGCAGGCCCAGATCTGAGGGCTCCAAGAGGAACCTTCTGACCTGAGGGTCAGCACTGTTTGTTATGCAGAATCCACAACCACATTTTGAAACTTTTAAATTGAATAGAATATATTGTTAAACAGTGGTGAACTATTCCACAGTGAAAAATTCAGCATTGAAAAGTTAACACACAGGTCTTTGATGAAATAATATTTCCACCCCTGGTAATTACAGAAGGATTCTTATAACAATAACAAATGCGAAGCAATGTCCCACTGTGAAAAGATATTATTACATCAGTACATTTATCAAAAAAACTTGTAGAGGCTTCACACAAGAATTCTACAAAGACATACTGTATTATCTGTAATAAACACTCCCGGGGCGTTATAACTGTTACAAGAGCTTCATCAATTTCGTAAACAGGTGGTTGCTTGACCCATTACCTCATAGGCTATTTTTAGATCCAAACTCTTTGAAAAAAGGAGCATTAACTAGAAAAAAGTAAAATATTAGAATTTTGTTGTTTTGAAACCATTGTGATAAATGGTTTCAAGAAGTGACTTTTACAGAGGCGTAGAAAGGCGTATTTATGGAGGAAAGGGTTAATGCAGAATGAAATTAATACAGAAAACTCCAAGAAGAGGTTTCTGCATTGCTATCAGCCTGCATTAAGCTACCAACTGTAGTAAAAAATTCCTACATTTTTTTATTTAATGATTATTTTATATGGTTTTAATGGTTTTATTGATTGTTAGTTTCTCTAAGAAGTAAGAGGGCATTTATTAGAGTAGTGGCATAAATTATTTGGAAGAATACAGCACCCCACAATAGTAAGGAAATATTTTCATTACACACTACCCATAGAACAATATATCAGAATCAACCATTTTACCTCATGAATATTTTAACAGTTTGCTTATGATGTTAATATACAGTAAAACCTGTGTTAAGCGGCCAGCCAAGGGAAGCGGCCAAATTGACCGCTTAAGCGAGGTGACCACTTAATCGAGGGATGGATATTTTGGGAGATTTTTCTGTTTGGTCAGACAAACGCAAAATATATCTACATGTACTTTAATGCCTTATCCAAAAGATTATGTATTTTATCCTTGTAAATACAGGTAAAATACAACATGTACTGTAAATTGCATGCACAAAACAAAAAATAAACATCAGGCAGAATCATTCGACACATTCGGAAATACAAACGTACATGTCTACACTTCACTCGATTCTCTAATGTGAGGAACTTACGTTTGGAAAAGGCGTGGATATTTTGTTCTGATGTTATCTCTTTTGATTCGGTAACGTTCTGACAAACTTCTCAACACCCCCATATTTTCATATTTATAACAGGTAAAGGAGTTGAAAGGATTATCAGGCCATTGATTATGATCTTGCCCTAAGGCCAAGGTCAACGCTTGGTTTTTTCGTTCACTTCCGACATAACGAAAAACACCGAAGCGGCCAATCTATGCACTTTCCCGACACAACGGAAGTTTCCGAAGCGGTCACGATATTTCGGTCGGCGATTTCCGTAATGTCGGAAAGTTACGATGCGTAATCTCCATTTTGACATATGCCAACTGGCTGTGTATTGGGTTTTCACACATTTCAAACTGGCCGCCAGGCTGTCTGCTGGCCGTCTAATGGGGTCGAAATATAGGGTTTGGGGTGAAATATGGTGGCCGCTGGCCGCGGAAGGAAGGTGACCGTCTAAAACAGGTGCATAATAGACTGATTTTTGTCGGGAGGATTTCAAACTGACCGTTTAGACGAGGTGACCGTTCATTTAAGGTGACCGTTAGGTCAAGTTTTACTGTAGATCTGATTCTACAATTCCCCCAACGGGCAAATATTTACTGAAGTTTGACCTTGACCTTTCCACTACTGACCTTAAAATCTATATAGGCAATCTATTTATAATGACCAGCCTCCTAACAAATATGAGTTTCCTACAAAATATGTAGACTCTAGCCAAAAACAAGCTTGAGGAAAAGTTAAAAGTCCATTGTGACCTAGACCTTTGACCAAATGATCTCAAAATCAAATGGGCTTTTCTGCTAGTCATAACCAAGCAGTATACTAATTTTGAAGAGTGATTCTAGGACAAATTAATGCTTCCAGACACTTGCCCCTCCCCGACATATGCTCCCCTATCTGGGAAAATGACATTGATCCAGTTGAATTCAGTGACCTTGACCTTTGACCCACAATGCCCAAAACTATTATGAGTAATGTACTATCATGTCAAACCTGTCTTCCAAGTTTCAGGATCTTAGGCCAAAGCTTCTCTACTTATTGATGGGAAACCATTTGGTTTGTTTGTTGGTTGTGTTGATCAACATCCATTTCTGCCATTGGTGTACCAACACAGACCCACTTGGGCAAAGCAGTATACCTACCTTCTTTGAAGGGGGGAATAAAAAGGCCAATCGTTTAATTTACATAAACAAAGAAGGGAAATATTCCAGATCAAATAAATATCTCAAAAGAACTGAGAAATCGAGCTTATAAAGTTAAGTATACTGGAGTTGGACACTGGACAGTAATGTTTTTAAAGGCATACTTTCATGAAAGATTTATGCAAATTTTGTTATCACTTAAGCTCTACATATGACAAATTTTCCACTTTTTTTTTTGTTAAGCGACAAGCTTAAAGGAGCATTAAACTAGAGAATTGGCAATTCCATGTCCTTGAGACACAAATTACAGTTGTGTGAGACCTTTCCTCAATATCTCTTATCCTCTATGCCCAAATTAAATATTTACCTAGCACTTTACCACTGACATTTATATTCTACAGTACTTTTCCCTAAAAGTGTGTCAGTGTGTCAGACTAAACCTTTAACATGCTAAACAAATTTGTCTTCTACTACAAATCTGGAACTTAGGTTTTCCTCCATTTCCCTTCAAAATACAATTACAGTGTCAGACGAATCCTGGTGAGGTCCCGAGTTAGTCTCTACCTATCATCTGGATCCACACTGTTTGAACATTAGTAATCAAAGTATTTTTTACTAGACCCTAAAGAGTTAATCCTTAGTAAATTCCCTGTTCTGTATTTATTCCAAATTTTAATATGTACTGAATATTCATAACAAAATAGTTATAAAGAAATATGGAAGATGGAACATTGTAGCCATTTTAGAAAGTAAAGAAATAGATCTTTCAAATTCCATTAGCAAACAGAGGAGACCCTGATCAGATGGCTGATCTAGGTCTTCTCTGTTTGCAAATGCTTGTAAAAGTGTTTATATCAAGGAAAGAGTTAATCTTCAGCATGCTAAACTTTTACAATGCTGAATATTCATTGGAATAAATGGACTATTCCAAAATTCAAACAGGTCAAGCTTGAAGGGTGAATATTGACAGAGAGTAGACCCAGATCAGATAGCTCCTGTATAGGAGCTGACCCTGATCAGGGTCTGCTGAGACTATTGGCTTATGGGATAATATAGATCTGACTATTAAGTTTCAGCCTTTGCCAAAAATTTGCTTGTTAACCCATTCCCTCATAGGCTATTTTTAGATCCAACCACTTTGAATACATCTACCGAAAAGGAGCATTAACTAGAGAAAAGGAAAATTTAAGAATTTTGTAATTTGAAACCATTGTGATAAATAGAGCATTTGCTCCTATAGGAGCAAATGCTCTATTTATCACAACGGTTTCAATAGGTTATTTTTAGAGGCATAGAAAGGCGAATTTATGGAGGAAAGGGTTAATGTGCATCAAAACATAGCATCAAAATAGTGTAGACCTTGATCCACTGGACGTATCTGTTTTACCTTTGTCTATCCGAATACTTAAGGTAATAGGGTAGTTCTAGGTTCAAAGAGAAGTAGTAGCTTAAAGCAGAAAAGTAAGTAAAATATGCAGAATGCCTTCGTTCTCAGCACTTTTAAAGTCACAAATATTTACTGATTAAATTGTCACCCAAATCATACAATGGCATAATGCCACTTTAAAATGGGGTCTGCAGATCAGGAGCCAGAGACTTTAGCAACCATTTTTTACAAGGACAATATCCTTTTTGTGTAGTAACCCTTTACCTGATGAATATTCATGTAAGAAATAAAGACATCATGAATATTAAGTAGATTGATTTAATCAATGGCATACAAACACAGGCCATGACAGAAACTGTAAAATCAGATTTATATCATTTCATAAACAAACAGAGCAGACCCTGATCAGATGGCTAACAATGGACTCATCTGATCTGAGTCTACTCTGTTTGCAAATGCGAGAACAGGCGCAATGTATTTGCTAAAGGGTTAATCGGATAATCCCATATTCAATGCCACAGCTAAATATTTACAATTTTAATTTGACCCAACCTATGTATGTCAAAATGAATAATAAATATTTAGATAAGCTTATCTTAACCCATAAATCTTGCTGAGGTAAGTATAAAAAAACCAAGTTGATACAGATAATGTCACACTGACCTTAAAGCTTATTGCTTTTTAACCCTTTCCTCCATAGGCTATTTCTAGATCCAATCTCTTTGAATAAATATACCAAAAAGGAGCACTAATTAGAGAAAAGGAACATTTTAGAATTTTGTAGTTTGAAACCATTGTGATAAATAGAGCATTATATTATGCTCCTATAGGAGCAAATGCTCTATTTATCACAATGACTATTACAGAGGCGTAGTAGAAAGGTGTATTTATGGAGGAAAGGGTTAATAAGCTACCTTAACACTTAATTCCATATATACGCCTTTCTATGCCTTTACAGAGTAGATCCAGATCAGATAGCTCCTGGCCTGGAGAAACCATCTGATCAGGGATATGATTTGACTAGCTTGGCATTCTCATCGGGATCCAAGCTGTCTATAGATGCGATAAAATCCTGTTTGGCAGGATTGAGGTATGTAATAAGAAAGATGAATTTGGAAGAAAAATGGAAGAAAAACCAGTCTTCTCCAGGCAAATGAAAATTTTGCAGATGGCAATTACTTAGTCTTGACCCTTTCCTTCATATACACACATTTTCACACCTTTGCAAACAGAGTAGACCCATATCAGATGCCTCCTATAGGAGTTACTCTTAGTAACTGTTGTCTGCCAAATTCATTGTCTCAGTTCCAAATTTATTGTCTCAGTCTGCCACAAAAAATTCTTAAGTAGATTTTACTTCCATGTTGTTTTTCAAAACCCAGGATCAATGGGCTTGCCACATTACTCAACCTCTCGTCTGGATCAAACCTGTTCACAGAACTCCCTAAATAAGGACTAGTGACATTGACCTCCAAACAGAAACCTTGAACATTAACCATTTGTAAGCCAAATACTCAGAGTGGCATCACCCATCCCTGTTAATGATCAAGGTCATTCAGTATGAAAGGCTTAAATTTGTTATAATTAGGATTATGAACAGTGCAGACCCTGATCATAGGCCTCCTCCAGGAACTCTCTGATCTGGGTTTACTTTGTTTGCAGATAACTGTAAGTAATATCGTACATTCAAAGGGTTCAATATTATCTAACATTGTAAACATGTGACGCCAGTCGTGGCCCAGATAAGAACACTATAAAACATATCGTCCAATGATGTTTACTGTTTCTGCATAACCCTTTCCTTCATGTCAACGTGTTTTCACGCATTTGCAAACAGATTAGACCCAGATCAGACGGCTCCTATAGGAGCCGTCTGATCAGGGTCTGCTCTGTTTGCTAATTGAATTTGAAAGATGTGCCTTATACTTTCTAAAATGGCTACCATGTTCCACCTTCCATATTTCGTTATAACTATTTTGTCCATGAATATTCCGTAGGTTATAATAGAAATTTGGAATAAACATAAAACAGTGAAAGGGATAATAAACTAGAACTTTTGACACTGAACCTTTCAACCCTTTCAATAGGGGAACTTTTCAAGCAGTGTAGATTCATATCACAGGGATCCTGATCATGATCTCTATTAGCCCATTCCCACATATTGACGCCTTTTGGCGCCTCTGCAAAAGTAATTTTTTGAAACCATTTTGATAAATAGAGCATTAGCTCCATAAGAGCAAATGCTCTATTTATCACAATGATTTCAAAGCTACACAATTCTAAACTTTTCCTTTTCTCTAGTAAATCCTCCTTTTTGGTAGATTTAATCAAAGAGGTTGGATCTAAAAATAGCCTATGAAGGGAATGGGCTAAGTCAATGGTTCACAACTTCAGGTGTACTTCAAGGAAACAAGCAGTCAAGTATTGCAACTACATTAATTTTGTTCACTATTTTTCAATACGAAACTCAGGGTCATGACATACATATTGTTTATCTAGTTAGACTGTTGACCTAATTAACTTTTATTATACATTTTGGTTTGGTTTTTATCTGGTTTTACCTCGTTTTAACAGTATTTCAGTCATTTCACAACATCCAGCTAATAAAAAATAATATAATTAATATTCATGACATCATTATTTCTGACATGAATATTCATGGAATAAAGGGTTAAGCTTAATTCTTACTGAATTGACTCGATAGTTAAACACTGATGGACCATTTCAGATCACCTGAATACAGTAGAACCCCTCTAATGCAACCATGTAATGAATAAACATAGGTGTCTTTATAAGCAGGCGGTTGCTTAATGCAGGACAAAAGTAATGCAGAAAGCTCCTCTAGGAGCTTTCTGCATTACTTTTGTCCTGCATTAAGTTACCACCTGCATCTAGCACCCAGAAGTATACCTCGTTTACGTGGGCGCATCAGCAGGTTTTTACTGTATTTAGCATTCAAAGGATTAAGCTCCTGACCTATTCAGAGTAAACAGAAGTGACTATAGTGACAGGGGTTATTGCCCAACTGAATCACTCTTTATCTTTCATTCTTTATGACGCATTCATACGTACAAATATCTCTTGAACTTTCTTTTAAATAGATCTTCCTAAAATCTCATCATTCCTATTGAAGAAGTATTGATTCAGTTATCACAAACACTTGAATTCGGAGTCACCCAAATATCTGCTGACCACAGCTATTTGCTTTGCTCAGGTCATTGGCCCCGAGTCTAAGAAAGGTGAATTTTGTGCCAATCCTTCCTTCCTTGCAACAATTATGGGGCTTAACTCAATGTTGTCAAATTGAATGTCGTCTGTAAAAATTTGCCATCTGCTACAACTCACCTCTGGGGTCTTCCTCCACCTGTAATTAGTGATATGACTGAAATACTGTTAAAACTATATAAAACCCAACAAAATCCAAACCAAACGTGTGTATTTACGCATAGTTTTCATACAAAAACGTATTTGAAACTCAAATCATGCATATTGAAACTCATATAGGAAATTGCATATGCATTTTAATTGTCAGACTGTACATTTTGCCATTATTGTCTCTGAAAAATGCATTTATCGATAGACGCTTCCACTGGCGTACTTACCCGAGGAATTCTGAGTTAGGTTAATATGCACTTTCAAGCATCCACAGTAGCTCGTACCAATCCAGTATTTTTAAGCTGATTTCGGGAACTGTGGTTCTCGTTTTTCTGTCCATTTAATGATTATCTTTTCAAATTAGATTGTGATGAGCTGTCTCTAAAACAGAAACGTCCAGCATATTCAAAGTGCGAAGTATTCATAAATCACTATCGTTTCCTTAACTCTGCATCAGTTGTAGCGTACCGTAATCGACCAGGGTTTGTCAAATGGGTGCAAAGGGGTTAATAAGGGCCAAAAATTAGTTACGTTGAAAGTATTTGATTGACAGAATCAAAAATCACTGTGTCTTCTGGAAATGGTCGGCAAAAGAAGAGATTGAGCGATGACAAAACATGAACTTTGTTCAGTTATTTTCAAAACAAGAAGGCCAAGATGGCCCTTAATCGCTCACCTGATTACCATAGACTTAAGATTATAGCTGGGTAGCCCAGGCTGGGGTCAATATTGACCTAAGTGACAGTATTTGAACAATGTTGACAGTGGATCATGAGCAAGATTTTCAAAGATTTAGAATATAAATTTATCAAGACAATCATTCTGACCAATGAACGGGTTGGGCTAAAAATGTGCCCTCCAGAGTGATTTTTCTAAGATTTGATCTAGTGACCTACTTTTCAATCCCACCCCACCCATGATCAAACTCAACCTTGAAATCACCGAGACAAACATTCTGAGCAAGTTTGAGGAAGATTGGGCAATAAATGTGGCTGCTGGAATGTAAACAAGATAGGTGAGCTAAAAACTAGAAATGTGTCCATAGGACACTGATGTCCCCACTTCAGATTTTTTGTCACAGAAAGTAAGGGCCATAATTATGTATGCAACAAATGAAGCGATTTACATGGCTATCGAACTTCACCAAGATATAATGGCACCAAACATATGTGTAAAGTTTGGTATATATATGACAAACAGTGCAGACTCTGATGACAGGGCTGATGATTTCTAGGAGCCCTCTCATCTGGGTCTACACTGTTTGCAAAAGGGCATTAGTAACTCGTTTCCCCACACTGCAAGGGTTAATGGATATGTAAGGTCACTACCACATAATCTGTGGTTGACCACAAACAAGTTTTGGTTAACTTATGTTCACACAGTGCAAAATAACAATGAGATAAAGTTTTGAAACTAGCTTATTGAAAACCAATCATCACAGCAAATGTTTGACCCTTTCCCTGCTGAATATTCATATAAAATTAATGACACCACGAATATTAATTAGATTTTTTTTCCAAAATTTTACAATGGCAAACACAGGACATTTTAGTCATATTTAGAAACTATAGAGTCAGAGATGTAGCATTTCACAAGCAAACAGAGCAGACCCTGATTAGATGACTCCAATAGGAGCCATCTAATTAAACAAAAGGGTTAAACCCAGACAAGAGCTGTCTCTGTGCAGCACTCTGGTCTGTGTCTACATAATGCTTAGCATAATGAGTTAACCTGTTACCTGTTCAATATTCATGTAAGAAATAATGACATCATGAATATTTATTAAATGAATTTCATAATGTAAACTTTTGTCAAAAAAACAAACAGGGCAGACCCATGGAGTAAAGGGTTAAAATAGTTATACAATAATTTATCTCCAAGCTGTAAGTGTAATTTGTAAAAGCAAACAAAGACTAGGGTATTACCAAAGAATTTCTTGGGTCAGTGTTTTGGGAATGGAAAAGGTTAGATCACGGAGGGCAATGACACATTATCTAAAGGTAAATGTACTTTCACATGCAAAAGCTATGCAAGTTCCGGGTTAAGTCTAATATTTACCGGTATGCCGCTGTTCAAATTTAGATCTGGTGAAATTTTCACAACTTTCAATTTGATCAAACTTTTGAGAAATTATTGAGTGAGAATCAAGCATTTCAGATCCGGATGATACTCCAAGTTACTCTAACTCGGCATCTCATCTGAGGTGATCCAAGCTGTTCGCAAGTGCAAGCCAGGTCACGCACATATGAATCAGGGTTAAGAGCCATGTTTGCTTGAGAATACAGCAACATTCCACAAGAACCTTGGGTGTGAATGATTATTGTTAACTCATTCCCTGTTTTGTATTTAGGCCAAATTTCAATACCTACTGAATATTCATTAACAAAATATTTATAAAGAAATCTGGAAGGTGGAGCATTGTAGACATTTAATAAAGTAAAGAAACAGATACAATGTATATCAAATTCTATTAGCAAACAGAGCAACAATGTATATCAAATTCTATTAGCAAACAGAGCAGACCCTGATCAGACGGCTCCTCTAGGGTTTACTCTGCTTGCAAATGCGTGAAAACACGTTTATATGAAGGAAAGGGTTTACTCATTCCCTGTTGAATATTTATGTAAGAAATATTGTTGTCATGAATATTTATTAGCTGATTTCTGTAATGGCATAAGTATACAGGAGTTTTTTTGTACAATGGTAGAAGCTATAGTATCAGATCTATTATAATTTTATGAGCAAACACAGAAGATCCATATCAAACTGCTCACTACTGGAAAGGCGTGAAAAAGCATTCATAATTTATGAAGGAAAGGGTTAAACCTCTCTATAGCAGTCACTTAATGGATAAACATTAGTGTCTTTAAAAAGTATTTAAGATTCAGAATGATTCTACCCAACAGAGCTCCAGGTAAGATGTGTAAATTTAAACATTTTCAACTATTACAAACCTTATAGGGTGACCACTTTTTAGAATCATCTCGAAGACACGATTCTAAAGAGTAGTCACAGGATAAGGTTTGGTGGAGAAATGACGATTTTAGTATTTGGGTACGCATCGTTGTCTGTAGCTCTGTACTAAATTTATCAAAATTTCAGAGAAACAATTTTAAGTCTGTAATGTCATTGTTCAGTACTTCCCACGATTTTGTGGTCAAATTGTTTATCTTCACACCTGTAGTAAACACTCGGCAACCAGTACTTTTCGGCAACCAGTGCTTTTCGAAATCGTAAAACGCTGGGGTGATTCCATAAACACTGCATGTATACATTGTTTGAGTACATAGTTAAGTATTTGCCGACTAAGTCAGAGTTAATCGAGTATGGTGTTCCGGATGATATTCCCGCAATTTGTGACTAAAATGAAGCCACAAAAGAAGGAAAGGTTTCGGAAATTGGTTTAATTAAAGACAACACTATTGGTCGCTGATTTCTTCTTCAAAAAAACTAGAACTGTCACTAAAGGTGATGGAATAACCCCGCTCAGCTGCCTTGGTCGCAAATCAAACAAAACCCTAACCAAAATTCTCTTACTCAAAAAGGGTCATAATTCTGTCAAAATGCTTGACAGAGTTATGTACTCTTGCCTACAGATGAAGCTTGTGATGATGAACAAGTGTTCCAAGTTTCAAAGATTTATCTCACAGGGTTATGAAAATAAAAGGACTTTAACAAAAACCTTAACTTAAGTTAACAAGAGCCCCGTGTATCGGAGCATTATACACCTGAAGTATGTGCTGTCGTAACATGCACACTACTAATTTGAGTTGAAAGTCACTGTGACCTTGACCTTTGACCCCACTGACCTAAAAATCAATAGGGGTCATCTACTGGCCATGACCAACCTTCCTACTAAGTATGAAGACAGCTCACCTAATACTTATCAAGTTATTGAGCGGACAAGATTTTTGAGTTGAAGGTCACGGTGACCTTGACCTTTGTACAACTGACCTCAAAATCAATAGGGGTTATCTACAAGCCATGACCAACCTTCCTACTAAGTATGAAGACAGCACACCCAATAGTTGTCAAGTTATTGAGTGGACAAAGATGTGGCTAACGGACAGATGGACAGATGGTGGAACGGACGGACGGACAGACAAGCGCCATACCATAATGCGACTGAAGTTACTTTAACCCTTTCCCTCATATAAACGTGTTTTCACGCATCTGCAGAGTAGACCCAGATCAGACAGCTCTGATCAGGGTTACCCTTATTATACCCTCTGTTTGCTTGTGATATTATTTATATAGTTTCTGCCATGGTAAAACAATGCCTTACACATAATGCTATAATAAAATTCAGCTAAGGTAAAAAAATACCTAGTCCAATAAGTCATCATGAACATTCAGCTAATTAATATTCATGATGTCTTATATGAATATTTATGGGGTAAAGTGTTAAAGGGCAACATAAATATGTTGCCACTGTTAGACAGATGGAGGTCTTACTGTAAACAAAGTTAAACCTTTACTCAATAAATACCCTTTTCTACGCCTTTGCAAACAGAGCAGACCCAGATCAGACGGCTTCTATAGGAGCCCTCTGATCAAGGTCTACCCTGTTTGCTTGTGATATAATAAAGATGTGATTCTACAGTTTCTGCCATGGCCAAAATTGCCTGTGTTCATGAGATCTCATAACAAATTATTGTAATTAATATTCATGATGTCATTATTCTTTACATAAATATTCATGGAGGAAAAGATTAAGCTGACAACACTTTGTGCAGCAAGTTTTGATTGGACAAAAGAGACAGAGGTCATTCACCTTAGGAGTGGTTAGCTAATGGCATAAGGTAACCACAAGTATAACATCAAATCAATCCAGATAGGGTGTTGGCAAACCATTGCAGAAAGGGGGTTGAACAGGGTCATTGACCCAAAAGACCCAATTATTTTGTCACCAAAATTACCTGTGACACTTTAAACTCTTTGTGTACTAAGTACATGTACATAATCATTGTCAGCAAAAAATGGCATCTGCAACAACTCTCAAAGTAATCTTTTTAATATATGTCCTCAAAAACACAGTACTGTCAAAATGTTAAGATCCCAATGAGAGACCAGTTACATGGTGTCTCACCTGGATCTAGACTGTTTGCATAGGTAATCATAAATTCATTGCTAACATTCAAAAAGTGAATACCCAGCATGCTGGGTTTTTTTTGGACATAATTTATCCCAAACAAATCCCAACCCACCCTGTGAAGAGAGACATAGACTGTGCTCCACCAATTCTATATACCCTAATTATCTTAACCCTTCGCTTGCTATTCACGTCCATATACATACCTGTAAATAGTGAAGACCCAGATGAGACAGCTCCCGCAGGAGCTGTCTCATCAGGGTCTGCACTATTTACAAGTTGATTGTGCAACCAGTGCATGCCACTGCAGTGATTGCACAGCGAAATACTTGTACACAGTGAAGATATAATTTTATGGAATTATACAACAGGGCATGGGTAAAGGAGAAATGTATTTTAAAATTCAGCAAGCGAAGGGTTAACCCTTTACCCATTTCTACGCCTCTGCAAACAGAGCAGACTCAGATCAGACAGCTCCTATCAGGGTCTGCTCTGTTTGCTAATGATTAATATAGACACGATTCTATAGTTTCTGCCATAGCCTGAACACTTCAGTGTCCATGTGCTATTATAACAATTAAGGTAGTTCGCGCTGTTGCTCGGCAAAAATCGAAGTTTATCCAGTTAACATCATATTTGGTCCAGGTATTCAGAAAGTTACCACCGACATGACTGCGGCGTTCATTTTAAATTTGACATCAGTTGCTTAGCAATATATGACGTCAAAAGCGCCCTCTGGTGTCACTTAAGCAATTCACATGTGCTTGCATATTTATTTACAAATGCCGTTGCGTATTTGAATGATTCGAAAACTGTTGCATTGTTATCAAGCGATGAATAGGGCAATTCATTATTTTACTGACCTTCACATTGCTTCACCGTCGCGTTGACATTGAGTATGATGAAGTGACCTAGCAAAATCACTTGTAGCGAAAAAGTGAACTCGAATAGGTATTGTTATTTTTACTTGTTTCTGTTAAGAAATGACATATGATTATGACATATAATTTTTTTATAAACTTTCACCGTCTAGTTTTTTTGGAATTCATTGAAAATGGCGAAAGAATTCCAATATCAGAATGCGGTAAAACGGGTTTTCCAACTTTCAACTCTTGACTTAACAAAAGTATTACGCTTGTAAAACATATATCGCATATCATGTTGAAGAACTATTCTTCTTCTTCAAAACAGTTTTCGAATCATTCAAAAATTAAATACGCAACGGCATTTGTAAATAAATGAAGAAATACGCAAGCGCATGTGAATTACTTAGGTGACACCAGAGGGCGCTTTTGACGTCATATATTGCTAAGCAACCGACGTCAAATTTAAAATGAACGTCGCAGTCGTATTGCGGTAACTTTCTGAATACCTGGACCAAATAAATTATGATGTTAATTGGATAAACTTCGATTTTTGCCGAGCAACAGCGCGAATTACTTTAATATACATTGTAATTAATATTCATGTAATTTTTTCTTACATGAATATTCATGAATGTTTATTCTTAACCCTTTACTCCATGAATATTTATTACGGCTGTAATGATACATTTGAATATTCAATTTAGTCGAATACAACTTTGTCTGAATTGTATTCAGAAATAAATACAGAATAATTTAAATACTTTAAGGCTGGTGGCTGCTTAATGCATTTCTGTATAATTTATTTTTATATTAAGCTGTCACCTGTCTCAAACTGATGTTTATACTAAATTTAACATTTAATTTAGAGGGGTTCTACTGTAGATCCAGGTGAGCTTTTGAGCAACCCAGCTTTTCATCACATCATCAGTTATACCGTTTGCCCTCATATAAACCTTTGCAAACAGAGAAGACCCAAATCAGACCGCTCGTTCAACAGCTTTCTGACCAGTCTGTTCTGATCTTCAGATCTGACTACAGTTTATTGCCATGGCCAATAGTTTCTGTGTTGATGTGCCATTATAAAAATTCATATTCATGATGTCATTATTTCTTACACAAATATTCATGTGGTAAAGAGCTAAGCAGACAAATTCGGGGCAGATGACAATTACATAACAGAGTATATAATTTATTTTTTTTACTGATCTGTCAAACTTTTTCTCAGTGTATTCGAAAAATCACGACTGATACCATATAGGGGTGACACAAAAGTCTGATAAACAACTATCATTTTTAGCGAAAATTACTGTCTTTAAAAGACAATACATTAACACGAATAGGCTGCGTGACATTCAAAAGATCAGAAAAAAATCTTTTTGTATCAACTTGTTAATGTCATAACCTTACAACAGTGTGACATACATAATTGATTTAAATTTCTGTTTGAACCCTTTCCCTGTTCTATGTTTATTACCAATTTCAATACCTACTGAATATTCATGGAAAAAATAGCTATAATGGAATGTGGAACATTGTAGACATTTTAGAAAGCAAAGAACCAGATCTATCAAATTATATTAGCAAACAGAGCAGACCCTGATCAGACGGCTCCGTCTGATCTGGGTCTACTCTGTTTGCAAATGCGTGATAACACGTTTGTATGAGGGAAAGGGTTAAGTTCTGTCATGCCATAAAACCATGATAAAATGACTTGGTTTTCAATAGATTTAGCCGAGTGTTTCTAATTTGAATAATGAGCCATGTACAAAAGTTTTGTGCTATGTGGTATGGTACCAAATTTTAGTGACTGAACCGTTGACCTCTGCAGAGTAGACCCTGATAAGACGGCTCCTTTAGTCATGACCACTGGAATATTTGTCTGTGTCAGAATCATATCTATATCATTTAACCTTTAGCCTACAATGGGCGGATGAGTGAATACCTATGCAAACAGTTTGGATCCAGATGAGACGCCGAGTTACTCGGCATCTCATCAGGATCCAAATTGTGTGACACCTTGATTGCAGCTTGTAAGACAAATTAATAATATAGCTTGAATTTTGAAAATTTAGTAGATGAATATTTCAGTAAAAACTAGAACTACCACTAAAGGTGATGAATACCCCCACTAGTACATTTGACACAGAGATGGGGGTTATAGAAATAAATCACTACAATATCTGCTACAGTTTAGAAAAAAAATCCAGAAAACCTAAAATTTCCTAAAAATTTCTAAGTCAAAATGCTGTAATTCTGTTAAAAATAAATGTAGTGTAACAAAATTCAAACTTGATCTGTAACTCATTATTATAAAGCTACATACCAAATATCACATCAATATCTGCAAGGGTTTAGAAAAAAACTCTGGAAAACCTGAATTTCTGGAAAATTTCTAAGTAAAATCACTGTATTTCCGTGAAAAATCAATGAAGCGTAACGAAATTCAAACTTGATCTGTAACTCATTATAATAAAGCCACATACCAAATATCACTTCAATATCTGTAAAGGTTTAGAAAAAAACTCTGGAAAACCTGAATTTCCGGAAATTTCCGTGAAAAATCAATGAAGCGTAACGAAATTCAAACTTGATCTGTAACTCATTATAATAAAGCCACATACCACATATCACTTGAATATCTGCAAAGGTTTAGAAAAAAACCTCTGGAAAACTGAAAAATAACAAAGGGCAATAACTCCAAAAATACTGAAGACAGAGTTACAAACCTTGTGCACTGCACTTACGGTCAATGTGATCTATCTATATATGAAGTCAATAGCTTTCATACTTTGGAAGTTATGATCTGGACAAGCAGGACGGACGGACGGACGACGGACGGACATCCGACAGACATGGTCATTCCAGTATACCCCACCAAAACTTCGTTTGTGGGGGTATAATAATTTGCTCAGCAGGCTAAAGGATAATAAACTTAAAACAGCAGACCCTGACAAGACATCTGGGTCTACTCTGTTTGCAAATGTGTAGAAAGACGTATTTTTTATGGAGTAAAGGGTTAAGATTATTTGGCATCTTATCTGGATCCAAAATGTTTACAAATAAATCCCAAATTTGCTGCTAGCATGCAGAAAATTTTAAATCTGTCTCGCATGGGAAGAAACTATTTATCAAAACTTCACTGTAAATATTACGCAATATTACCAGACTGAAATATTGTGCTGCACAAAACAGTGTCAAACATGCAATTAAATAGATCTCAAGATACTGTAATAATGTAAGACAGCAATAAAGTGTGACTATCATTAGTCACCGCAGCTCATTTGTCAGCTGAACAAAGCTGTTTGCTTTAGAATATGACATTCCATATATTAATGTTAATTTAACCCTGTCCCTGTTTAACATTTATTCATGATTTTATCACCTCATCAATATTCATGGACAGATAAAATTGAACATGGAAAGGGGATTTTTATCACCATGGTGAAAACTGTAAATTCAGATCTATAACATTTCATAGGCAAACAGAGCAGACCCTGATTTGACGACTCCTATATGAGCCATCTGATCTGGGTCTACTCTGTTTGCAAATGCATGGAAACACGTAGGGTTAACCGTATACCTGATAGAAATGCCTTTTTAAGCCTGTTACAATGCTGAAATTCCAAAATTTGAACAGGTCAAGCTTCTGGTGAATATTTAAGGGTTTTTCTAAAGAAAGGTGTAAAATGACAAACGGTGCAGACCCTGATGAGAGAGTTCCTCTAGAAGCCCTCTCATCTTGGTCTACACTGTTTCCAAAGGACATCATAAGTAACACATGGCCCGCACAGTAATGGTTACGATCAAACAGTAGACCCAGATCTGACAGCTCAGCAGACAAGGGTTAATACATAGCGTGCAAGAACGAAGCGTAGTATCATTTGGAAATACAGTAGAACCTGTATTAAGCGACCATCAAAAATAGGTATAGTCATGGGTCTGTAGGGCAGGTAGTAGCTTAATGCAGGTCAAAAGTAATGCAGAAAGCTCCTGTATTACTTTTGCCCTGTATTAAGCAACCACCTTCTTTTGAAGATTTCTGCGCTCAATCAATTCATAGTCGCTTAACCCTTTCCCTCATTTAAACGTGTTCTCATGCATTTGCAAACAGAGAAGACCAAGATCAGATGGCTCCTATACAAGCCGTCTGATCAGGTACTGCTCTGTTTGCCAATGGAATTGGATACATAATATTTCTTTAGTTTCTAAAATGGCTACAGTGTTCCATCTTCCATATTTCATTATAACTATTTTGTCCATGAATATTCAGTAGGTATTGAAATTTGGAATAAATAGAGAACAGGGAAAGGGCTAAAACAGGTTCTTCTGTACTGTAGTTACCCTAAATATTGGCACATGCAATCATCTCTCTCACTGAATACTGTAGAATTAAATTTACTCATACACGCTCCTTTTAAAAGGGGTTTCTTGCATTTTGTAGACAGGTGGTTGCTTAATTCAGAATGGAAGCAATGTGGGAGCTCATAGGGGAGCTTTCTGCATTGCTTTCAGTCTCCATTAAACTACCACCTGTATTTTGATAAACCTATATTTCTTTATTTAATGGTTATTATACAGGGCTTTAGTTGTTTTTAGATCATTAGTTCCGATGCTGAAGTTTCAAATGGACTATTCCAAAATTCAAACATGTCAAGCTTATGGTAAATATTCAGGAATTTTTCTAAAGGAAAGTGTAACATGACAAACAGTGCAGACCCTGATCAGAGGGCTCCTCTATGAGCCCTCTCATCTGGTTTTACATTGTTTGTAAAGGTCATCAGTGACTGTGTCCCACATTGTAAGATCGAAACAATTTTGCCTTATTTAGTCTGGCCAAACAGTAAGGATTAGACTTGGAGGACAGCGGTATAGGGAACCTGATACTAAAGGCTGATGACTTTTTCCCCAACTGGCCCAGTGACCTACCTGTACGAGGGCATATATGCCTCCACTCACCTAGTTACTTCTCGTCATGTTATAATTGTTTAAAATAACAGACATTTACTGGTTTCTGGAGCCACGATTAAATCTTTAAAATCTTCCTACACAAAGCAATAAAGTAATAATCATCTATGTTACCCTATCTAAACTTATTTTCTCTATTTGAAAACTATGGATTTAAGAGTCAAACAGCATGGCCATTATTGGGCACTATTAAACTTATTCAGCATCTGATCAGGATACATACTGCTTGTAAGTCAACAAGCCATCTAAGAGTTCAATCTTTAAACCCTGAACTCCACAAATATGCCTTTTTGCACCTTTGCAAACAGGGTATTACCGAGATCAGGCTGCCCCTATTCTAAGGAGCCATCTGATTAGGATCTGCTCTGTTTGCTTTTGGAATAATATAGATCTGATTCTGCTGTTCTACTTTGGCAAAACGGACAATGTTTGCCATTCAAAATCCTCTCGCAAAAATCGTTTTGCCCTTTCCTACTTAAATAGACCTTTATACACCTTTCTATACCTTTGCAAAAAGAGTAGACCCAGATCAGATGGCTCCTGTAGGAACCGTCTGATCAGGGTCTTCTCTGTTTGCTAATGATATATAACATTTGACGTGATTCTACAGTTTCTGCCATGGCTAAAAATTCCTGTATCCATGTGCTATTATAACAATAAATCAAATTAATATTCATGACACATGAATACTCATGGTATAAAGGGTTAAACAATGATGGACCATTCCTCTTTGGAAATTCAGTATTCCAAAGGTTAACCCTTTCCCTCTTATAAACATACAGTAAAACCTCTCTATAACAACCACTAAATTACATCAAGTATTTTGTGTTACAGGCAGGTGGATGCTTAAAGCAAGGTGAAAGTAAAACAGAACACTCCTATAGGAGCGTTCTGTTTTACTCTCACCTTGCTTTAAGCAACCACCTGCCCAAAATACCAACTAATTAACACAATTTAGTGGTCGTTATAGAGAAGTTTTACTGTATTTTCATGCATTTGCAAACAGAGTAGACCCAGATAAGATGGCTAATATAGGAGCTGTCACATCAGGGTCTGTTGTATTTGCTTTTGACACGATATAGATCTGATTCTACAGTTAAAGGGGATGTCCCTACATTTGACGCGTTTCATAAACACTTAAAATATACAAAACTCATTTGTTTATGTGCTGAAAAGTAGTATATCACAAAAAGCCCCATCCAATTACCGTTTATAATGACAAAACATCCATGTGTTTGATATCGCCGATCCCGGTTTTACACCCCGATGTTTCAGTTTTATTCGGGTTGAGTTTTAGTTTCGTAACTTTTCGCCCTATTCGCGGTTCTCCGACCACTTCCGAGAAAGCTATAACGTAAACAATGGAGGGATCGGGTGATCATCGGCAAAACGCGGAAGAATCTACGGAAAAGGCCGATAATATTGTGTTGTAGAACAAAAATTATCAGTTATTGATGAAATCGGTTTATTTGTATCACATGGGCATTTTTCGATATAAGTTCAAATTGGGAACCTTCATAATAATGATAGAGCATAACAAATACCAAGTTTTATGGTATTATTGAAAATATGCGATCATTGTAGGGACCTCCTCTTTAATGTCGAAGCCCAAAATGCTTTTAAAGGTTTACATTATAAAAATTGAGCTAATAAATATTCATGCTGTCACTATTTCTTACATGAATACTGAACAGGGAAAGGGTTAATACTCCAGTAACTGAACATGACATCTACCATACTTTTACTATCTAATGACATCAATTTTACATTCAGCCAGCCAAAATGTATAGCAGGCTTTAAACAACCTTTTACTCCTTTCGTAGAAGCAGTTTCTTTTAAAATTTTCTGTTGAAATTAAAACCTTAGCATTCAAACTGCACTGCATACACTTAAACAATTCATCATGAGCATGATCTGACCACAAGGACATCTAGATCCTCCAACTTGCTGAGTTTTGAGTATTTCTTTCAGAATAAAGGTTTTTTATAGTTGAAATGATTAATTGAGATACCTGCAACATAATGTATGAGGTCACTTATAGCAATGACTGGTATATAGTTCCAGGTTTTATACATTTACTCACACTTTGGACTACAATTTTTTTGCATGCTAGCGGCGGCACAGGAATCTGTATCAAACTCTGTGGTCAACATACAGTAGAAACCTGTCTTAACCCTTCGCTTGCTATTCACATCAATATACCTACCTGTAAATAGTGAAGACCCAGATCAGGTCTGCACTAATTTACAAGTTGATTGTGCAACCAGTGCACCCCACACAGGGAAGATATATGAAATTATATAACAGGGCATGGGTAAAGAAGGAGAAATGTATTTTAAAATTCAGCAAGCGAAGGGTTAAGAGACCATTCATTTATCGAACATAGGAGTCATAAAAAGCAGGTGGTTGTTCAATGCAGGACAAAGGTAATGTTTAAAGGAACCTTCTGCATTACTTTTAACCTGCATTAAGCTACCACCTGCCTTACAGTCCTAATTGGATCTCTTTTTGAGGGTCACTATACATGTAGAAATGCTGAATATGTTGAACTCAAAAATATTTCAAACAGGACCATTTGAAAACATGTGTCCAATCTATATACATGTATAACAAGGTTTACTTCTATTGAACCCTTTCCCTCATATAAACATGTTTTCACATATTTCCTATAGGAGTTGTCTAATCAGGGTCTGCTCTGTTTGCTAATGGAATTTGATAGATCTGTTTCTCTACTTTCTAAAATGGCTACAATGTTCCACCTTCTATATTTCATTATAACTGATTAACTCATTTTGTCTATGAATATTCAGTAGGTATTGAAATTTCAAATAAGCATAGAAAAGGGAAAGGGTTAACACTTTCCTTCATAAAAACGTCTTAATATATTATTGTCTTGTCACACCTTTGCAAACAGAGTAGACTGAGATCAGAGGGAGCAGGAAAATTCATGTGTACATTAAGCTAAAACTGTACATCCAGATCTATATTAGTCAATAAGCAAACAAAGTAGACCATGATCAGACCATTATTTAAGCAAGAGCACCACATGTAGGTGCCAAAGTTTGGCTATTCGATTGTAGCCTTGGCAATGTGACGGTGAACATTATTTAACCCTTTCCTCCATAGGCTATTTTTAGACCCAACCACTTTAAATAAATGTACCGAAAAGGAGCATTAACTAGAGAAAAGGAATTTTTTTTAGAATTTTGTAGTTTGAAACCATTGTGATAAATAGAGCATTTGCTCCTATAGGAGCAAATGCTCTATTTATCACAATGGTTTCAACAGGTGATTTTTACAGAAGCGTAGTAAGGCGTATTTATGGAAGAAAGGGTTAAGATATGCATGAATAGTAAAAACGTAATAGCCAATGTTAAAGTTTCTCGTATGTCTGGTGTCATCCTTTCTAACATTAATATTCATGAAATAAAGGGTTAACATGTTTTCTCTGTATTCAAAGTGTTAACTCTTTCAACCCTGAAGTATCAGAGTGGAATAGCCCATCCGTGTTTAACTGTAGAGTCTACTCTTTATGAAAGGAGTAAACTTGCTAGAAGATTCTGAATGACAAACAGTGCAGACCCAGATCAAAGGTCTCCCCCTCTCTGATCTGGGTCTACACTGTTTGCAAGTGACAGTGACTGCGTCTCCCATGTTGAAAATGTTAAAGTAGGTTACTGTGTCATGCCAGTCCATTTAGTTTGTATACAGCTTTGAAGTTTTATGATAAACTACTAAATGTGATAAAATGCTCACGTGTCTTCAAAACATGCATCCGATGTGTCTACCCGATGTGTCTACCCGGTGACACGACTATAATCTTTCAACCCTTTGAATGCTGACTTTT
This sequence comes from Azorinus chamasolen, assembly GCA_963576725.1. Lineage (NCBI taxonomy): Eukaryota > Metazoa > Mollusca > Bivalvia > Cardiida > Solecurtidae > Azorinus > Azorinus chamasolen. The sequence continues at coordinate 50,297,886 of OY755243.1, read as the reverse complement.
TGAAGTCAAATGATCCATCATTGCTTAACCTATTCCCGCATATTAATGCTTTTGACGCCTCTGAAAAAGGCACTTTTAGAAACCAATGTGATAAATAGAGCATTTGCTCCATAGGAGCAAATACTCTATTTATCACAATGGTTTCAAAACTACATAATTCTAAAATTTTCCTTTCCTCTAGTAAATGCTCTTTTTTCGATGAATTTATTCAAAGATGTTGCCTACAAATGTCTAAAAACAGCCTATGAGGGAATGGGTTAATATTTGAGTCCAAATGTACAAAAAGGTAAATCTTGATGTAAAGAATGTTGAATGGCAAACGGTGTACAAGGGGCTCATCCAGACTTCGCTCTGTTCCCCGTATTCAAAAGGTTTACATCACATAACCCTTGAATGTACTGGTGTTACGAACAGCGCAGACCCAGATCACAGGGCTACTAGAGACACCTTCTGATCTGGATCTGCTCTGTTTATCATTTGAACCCTTCTAGCAAAATAAATTCCTTCATGCTGAATGAACTCTATCGTTAAACAATAATGGATCATTCCACTTCCAATATTCAGCATTGAAAGGGTTAAGGTTAAATATTAATAATCATTCCACAGCTTATCACAATATGACTGTCATATTTGTAACAGCTTGGATCCAGATAAGAGTACACCAAGCAATGTTTACCACTCAATCAATCCATAGTTTAAAATACAAGAGAGCCACGATGGTTCTATAATGTTCACCTGAATCAAAAGGGAAATAACTCTTTCCTTCACAGATAAACGCATTTTCACACATTAGCAAACAGAGTAGACCCAGATCAGGCGGCTACTATATGAGCTCATGATCATGAAATAGATCTGATTGTACAGATTTTTTTTCTGTTTGTTACTGTGAAAAATACTGTTTGCCATTGACATGGGTTTCTCTTCTCTTTTTTGTTTTATACTTTTAACCCATTACTTTATGAATATTCACATAAGAAATAATGACACCATGAATATTATAGGACAATGTTTTAGAATGACATATGAACCAAGAAATATTCTATCAATGGCAGAAACTTTAGAATCAGGCATATATCATACCGTAAGCAATCAGAGCAGACCCTGATCAGATGGCCATGGCTCCAGTAGGAACCATCTGATCAGGGTCTACTCTGTTTTAAAAGGCTATACAAGGCATTATCTCATAATCTGTATCTATGAATTAGGAGGGTTATTACAAGAATCAATATTTAACCCTTCGCTTGCTATTCACGTCAATATACGTACCTGTAAATAGTGAAGACCCAGATGAGACAGCTCCTGCAGGAGCTGTCTCATCAGGGTCTGCACTATTTACAAGTTGATTGTGCAATCAGTGCACTCCACAGCAGTGGTTGCACAGCGAAATACTTGTACACAGTGAAGATAAATGTAATTATACAACAGGACATGGGTAAAGAAGGAGAAATGTATTTCAAAATTCAGCAAGCGAAGGGTTAATATTCATAATGAAAACAGATTTTTATGAATATTCATCTGGCCAGAGATAATACCAAGTGAGCAGTTTCAGACAACGTGACAAGAATCATATCTGCAAATGGCCACAATAAGTCTTTGATAAATCTGAACAGATTAGCATCAACAAGGGATAACTTTCACACTTTCATATTGACACTTGGACAAACATTTCCTGATGAAATAGGAAAATCATTTAACCTTTCCCTGTTCTATGTTTATTCCAATTTTCAATACTTACTGATTATTTATAGACAAAGTAGTTACATGTATAATGAAATATGGAAGGTAGAACAGTGCAGCTATTTTAGAAATCCATATTCCATTAGCTAACAGAGCAGACCCAGATCAGATGTCTTCTGTAGGAGCCGTCTGATCTAGGTCTACTCTTGTTTATATGAAGGAAAGGGTTCACCTTTATCACTCTACTCGCGACTCTCGCTTGGAGTCTCATCTGGATCCAAATAGTTTGCATGTTGTTGCTGTTTTTTTTACAAAACACAAATAATGCTAAAAGAGTTCTGAATATTACAAAACTATTACATGGTTTGAGGCTGGTAAGAAAATTAATGGAAGACAGCCAAGTTTCATCTAGACCATATCATATTGAAAATCCATCATTACTGTCGGGGAAAAAAATAATCTTTCTATTCACACTGATGAAAAGAATCATCAAGCTGTTAAAAAAAGACTGTAGTCTTGACACCATTAATGCTGGCACAGATTTCCAAAGCAAATGAGGTCAAATGGAAATTTCCATGCTGAGGTAGGCATACCGCACATAACTGAATGTACACAAGGTCTAAGGGAGGTTAGCATTCTTGTCACAAGATGAATTATTCCAACCAGAGTTATCTTTCTCTTTTTCCTTTCCATATCACTCTCTTGCACAGCATTTCATGTTGTACATAACTAGTCTGACCGCAATTCAAAGGTTAACACATCCACTATTTATATAGTACCCTAGCGCATGCGCGCCACACCGGAAACATATGTACAAAATCAAATTTCATCATGTCGTGCTATTGTTCGGACTGACAATTTGAACATAGGGTTTAATTAACTCTTAGGAGTTTTCTTTTGCAAGTCAAGGATGTCCTTGACTTGGAGGATACTTTGCTATCTTCGGATGGCTCCTTTTCTGGTTTTTCGGACCGAGAAAAAAAAAGCGAGACGGAGAAACAACGTCCCAAATCTGTTGTCGTCAAATTGAAACCTAAGCCTTCGGATAAAGCCACGAGGGCTGCGAAGACTCCGAGTAAGACAGTGTCTTCGGAAAAAAGAGATAAAAAGTCTTCAGACAAGAAAACAGAGTCTTTGAATGCAGGTAATTTAGATATTTCCAAGCTTACTCCAGAAAACATGGCATCCCTTTGGGGTTTGTTATGTCTGCCTGACGCTGAAACAGATGGAGGGCATTATTGAAATAAAGCCGGAGGCCGAGCATGTATGCATGCACCTCCTCTTGTTCTTAAGTATTTGGGATTTGTTTATCCCTCCCGTTTCTTACCTTCGCAACAAAAACTATCTTTTAAGTATGATTTTGTACATATGTTTCCGGTGTGGCGCGCATGCGCTAGGGTACTGTATAAATAGTGGACGTTTTAACCGTTGAATTACGGTCGGACTAGTTACGTACAACATGAAATGCTGTGTATACATGCTCGGCCTCCAGCTTTATTTCAATAATGCCCTCCATCCTGCACTAAAGCTTGGATGGGGGCACATTTTATAGCATGACACAGAGAAGAGCAGAAAAAATAATTATTTAACATAACACATCACAAAAAAATCTGATATCAGCTTCAAATGTTTCGTAGTTAGGAATACATGTATACACAGTAAGAACCCCTTGCTTGATAAAAATGCTATTTCACACCTATTTAAAAGCTGATTTTTTTAATTTAAATAAACCTTTTTCTTTGACAAAAGCTGTAGAAACAGATCAGTATCATGTCAAAAGCAATCAGAGCAGACAGACCCTGATAAGACGGCTCTTATAGGAGCCGTCTGATCTTGGTCTACTCTGTTTGCAAATGCATAAAAAAGTGTTTTTACAAGGAAATGGGTTAAATGAATATTCAAAGGGAATAGAGTTAACCCTTTACTCCATACAGACATCTTTTGGCACCTTAGCCAACAAAGTAGTCCTGTAGAAGCTGTAAGTGCATAGTCTGCTCTATTTGCTTATAGAATAATAGAAATATGATTCTACAGTTTTGACAAGGCCAAAAATTCCTTTGGTCATAGGCAACTGTCAAAATTCAGTTAATCAATATTCATAACATTATTTCCTAAATGAATATTCACATGAAGTAATTATAGGTCATCTTTCTGCCCATAAAGCAAATACTGTTTTTGTTTTCAAGTTTCTTCAATTTCTTTTAACCCATTCCCTCATAGGGCAAATTTTAGACGTAGCCTCTTTCGTAGCATTTCTTAGAGAAAAGGAATTTTTTTTAAGTTGTGCAATTTTTAAACCATTGTGATAAATAGAGCATTAATTTTGCTCCTATGGAACAAATGCTCTACTTAGAGCAATTTTCGCCAAACTATAAGCCGAGACTTTCCTCGAAAAATCCAGCTAAAATCTGTTTGAAAAGGCCGAATTCCCTGGTACAGTGCTGAAGATTAATTTCTTCAGTTAATTGTATTTACATGTCTATACAGAGAAATTGATAAGATAAAACATATTTTAACCCTTTCCCTGTTCATTATTCTTGTAAGAAATAATGACTTCATGAATATTTATTAGCTGAATTTTTATAATGGTACATGTATACATATACAGGATATTTTGGTATTAATCCTTCGCTTGCTATTCACATCAATATACCTACCTGTAAATAGTGAAGACCCATATGAGACAGCTCCTGCAGGAGCTGTCTCATCAGGGTCTGCACTATTTACAAGTTGAGAGTGCAACCAGTGCACTCCACAGCAGTGATTGCACAGCGAAATATTTGTACATAGTGAATATATATGTAATTATACAACAGGGCATGGGTAAAGAAGGAGAAATGCATTTTAAAATTCAGCGAGAGAAGGGTTAGTAGAAACCGAGGCGTTAGATCTATCATAATTTCATAAGCAGACAGAGCAGACCCTGATCAGACAGCTACTTCAGGAGCAGTATGATCAGAGTCTACTCTGTTTGCAACTGTCACTGTGAAAAGCGTTTATATGAAGGAAAGTGTTGAAAAAAGCTCCTTTATTTCTCCACCAAAACCCAATGCTGTGACGTCATTCTAATAAGTTTTGGAATCATTCTAATAAGTGGTCACAGCATAATATGTTTTGGTGCAGAAATAACGATTTTAGTATTTGAAAATGCATCTCTATCTATTGCTCTGTTATATATTGCAAATAGACAGATGTATCAGTACATCAGGTATAGCTCTGAAAATTTGACCTGGACCCTAACCTATTCAATTTGTATAAATAAAAATTTGTAACATTTACATGTTTATAATCGGCATTTCACGGGTTTATGCTCGACATGTGTCCCGGTAAACAACTATGCATGGACACACTCGTGATTGTATGGTTTACATATGCACTTGTTATCGCTCTCCCGTAATTTCAGCGAGAATAGACTTCACGAATTGCTGGCGGAGTTTTATTTATACAGCGTCATCTCTCTCATTATGTATTCTGCATATGGGTCAGGGTCCAGGTCAAATTTTCCGACCTATAACTGGCTGTTGTCCTTTACTAATAACACATATCAAATCTATCGATTGACAGATATAAGGGAAGTAACCTATACAATTCTAGTATAACATTTTACTGATTTACCTCCCTTCCTGGATCAGAATTATTTTTTTCATGTCAATGACATAAACGTCCAACTGTTTGATTCCTGATCATAAATCAAGTTACTCAAGTTACCATCTGGATCCAAACTGACTTTCTCTTTAACCCTTTCCTTCATGTAAAGGCTTTATCATGCATTTTCCTATAGGAGCCGTCTGATCAGGGACTGCTCTGTTTGCTAACAGAGTTTGACAGATCTGTTTCTTTACTTTCTAAAATGGCTACAATGTTCCACCTTCCATATTTCATTATAAATAATTTGTCCATGAATATTCAGTAGGTACTGAAATTTGGACTAAATATAGAACAGGGAAAGGGATATTGCCAGCCAGTTTAGCCCCTGAAAACTTTAGTAGAGGGCTACCAAAGGAACATTTTACCAAGGGAACATTTGTTACAAAATCATATTGAAGGAAGTCTTAAATTTTTCACTATATACATAAATTATGAGTATTATCTAATCATGTCAATGGTTTAATGGTTAAAAACAGTGTTAACCATTTACCTCATAGATACACCTTTAACCCTTTCCCCATTTAAACGTGTTTTCATGCATTTGCAAACAGAGTAGACCCAGATCAGACAGCTCCTATAGGAGCTGTCTGATCAGGGTCTGCTCTGTTTGCAAATGGAATTTGATAGATCTGTTTCTTTACTTTCTAAAATGGTAACAATGTTCCACCTTTTAACTATTTTGTCCATGAATATTCAGTAGATATCGAAATGCAAATTTCAGCCTAACTGATGGGACTCCATAGTTAACACTTTAATTCATACACATTTTAATGCCTTTGCAAATAGAGTAGACCCCAATCAAACGGCTCTCATAGGAGCCATCTGATCATGGTCTGCCCTGTTTATTTATGTAATTAGATATGATCTGATTCTAAGTTTCTGCCAAGGCCAAAAGATCCAGTAAAACTAATCAGCTAATAAATTATTGATAACTAGAACTACCACTAGAGGTGATTAATACCCCCACTAGCATATTTGACACAGAGACGGGGTTATAGAAATAAACCTCCCAACCGCTAAATTTTCATTTGTTAAATAACGAAAAGGGAGATCATTCATTCAAAACCTTTATCACAGGTGCAGAACTTCAAATGGTGTTCAACAATACTGCAAAATTTAAAAAGTTTTGTTGAGGTATGACAGAAAATCTACGAAAAAAAATTCATTTATTAAAACAAGCAAGATTTTGGCAAAATTAAAAAAGGGCAATAACTCCAAAAATATTTAGTTATGGACATTGTGCACCGCACTTGTGCTCAATGTGTTCTATCTGTATATGAAGTTTGAAGTCAATAGCTTTTATACTTTGAAAGTTGTGATCCGGACAAGCCAGATTCTGAGAAAAAAAAACAAGAGTTATTGCCCTTGTGGCAATGTGATCTATCTGTATATGAAGTTTGAAGTCAATAGCTTTTATACTTTGAAAGTTATGATCTGGACAAGCTTGATTTTGAGAAAAATAACAAAGGGCAATAACTCCAAAAATACTGAAGACAGAGTAACGGACAGACGAACGAACGGACAGACGGTCGGACATGGTGACTCCAGTTTACCCCACCCCAAAACTTTGTTTGTGGGAGTATAATAATGATTTTATTATTTTTTATATGACTATGCATCAGATAAAGGGTTTAACACCAATGGGCCATTCCATGTTGAATATTCTACATTTAAAGGGTTAGCAAGCAGAATTTACACTGCATTCTCTATTTTACAATCAATCATTCACTTCCTTGATCTTTTATACTTCCTTGTTAGTGAAGAAAAATTCCAACCTTCAGCTAAAACATCTTCCACTGATTAACACTCTCCCACACACACACACATATATATATGTGTTCATGTATTTGCAAACAGATTAGACCCAGATCGGATGGCTCCAATAGAAGCTGTCTGATTAGGACTGCTGTTTGCTTATGAAATTATAATAGGCCTGACTCTACACTTTCTACTAGTAGTAGTGTATAAGGAGCCATGAAAGTATTACTCGTTCCCACATATGTTCTTGTTCTCCACCCCTACCCCCACCTCCTCGCCCTTTTTCTCCTACACTGGCTCATTAGCATATTGTGACATCATCCATCAGACTGAATTATCATTTGAATTAAATTCCTTTAAAAAAAAAATATGGAAGAGATGACGGGACATCAATAAGGGAAGGGAGACATACATTCAGCGACAAACAACCTGGATCGTGATGATACACCGGAATACTCATCTCGTCTCATCTTGATCCAAAGTGTTTCCATAGGTTATCACATATGGAGCAAATGCTCTATTTATCACAATGGTTTCAAACTACAAAATTCTAAAATGTTCCTTTTCTCTAGTTAATGCTCCTTTTCGGTAGATTTATTTAAAGAGGTTGTATCTAGAAATAGCCTATGACGTAATGGGTTAACACTATAGAAACAAATCTATATTATTTCATAAGCCAACAGAGCAAACCCTGATCAGAAGGTTCCTATATGAGCCGTTTCATCCGGGTCTACTCTGTTTGCAAAGGCGTAGAAAGGCATATTTATAGAAGAAAGGGTTAAGCAGATTACAGTTGCGGGGAAAACATAATCAGCTTAGTTACCAAAAGGTTAAGCACATCAATACACTAATGTTATATTAATTGTGGGAATATGGTCAATTTCGTGCAACCCAATCTATATCTATGTAATTTCTCAAGTTTACTAACATCCTAATTACCCTAAGAATTCCAACAGACCAACTTCAGCAAAGAGTGCAGACCCTGATGAAACTGCTCCTTTAGGATCAGTTTGATTAGGACCATCACTACTTGCTAATACCTCCTATTCTTAAGTTACAAAAATGGACCCAAGTTGGTAGAGGGGAGACTGGTATATGCATGCACTTCGGGTTATTAGGGAACACATCTTCTGTAAGATTATCAAGACATGTTTCCATTCTTCCTGGACAGGGCAAATGTTGCATCTGACCCCTATCTATATTATTTGTCACTAGTCAGCAGTTTAACCAACATTACTGCATGAATATTCATGAACTGAACTTTTATAATTACTACTTACCAAGAAAATTTTGGTGTTGACAGAAACTTCAGAATCAGATATATATTATCCCATAAGCATTTTTATCACTGCAAACAGTATAGTCACTGATCAAATCCATGTAGTGGCTGATCTAGATCAGCGCTGTCTGCCTATACAAACATGATCACTGTCTGCATATGTCAACATGATCACCGTCTGCATATGTCAACATGGTCATTGTCTGCATAAGTCAACATGGTTACTGTCTGCATATGTCAACATGGTTACTGTCTGCATATGCAAACATGTTCACTGTCTGCATAAGTCAACATGGTCACTGTCTGCATATGCAAACATGGTCACCGTCTGCATAAGTCAACATGGTTACTGTCTGCATATGTCAACATGGTTACTGTCTGCATATGCAAACATGGTCACTGTCTGCATAAGTCAACATGGTTACTGTCTGCATATGCAAACATGGTCACCATCTGCATATGTCAACATGGTCACTGTCTGCATAAGTCAACATGGTCACTGTCTGCATAAGTCAACATGTTCACTGTGCATACGTCAACATGATCACTGTCTGCATACATCAACATGGTCACTGTCTGCATATATGCAAATATGGTCACTGTCTGCATAAGTCAACATGGTCACTGTCTGCATGTCAACATGGTCACTGTGCATGATACATCAACATGGTCACTGTCTGCATAAGTCAACATGGTCGTCACTGTCTGCATAAGTCAACATGTTCACTGTCTGCATAAGTCAGCATGTTCACTGTGCATACATCAACATGGTCACTGTCTGCATACATCAACATGGTCACTGTCTGCATACATCAACATGGTCACTGTCTGCATACATCAACATAGTCACTGTCTGCATATGTACCCATGATCATTGTCTGCATACATCAGCATGGCCCTTTGATTCTTATTGCATATCTCTAGACTAGACAAACCCAAAGTCATGACTACTCATTAGTTTATTGCCAAAGAGACACTCTAATGAAAAGTTATGATAGGTTTGATGGAGAAATACATCTGAAATACTCCCCCGATCTAGAGCTCTGTACAGCAACAACTCTTTACCACATGAATATTAATTAGATTAATTATTAAAATACATGTACAGCTTATGAACACAGGAATATTTTGCAATGGTAGAAATAGTAGAATCAAATCTATATTATTTTATAAGCAAACTGAGCAGACCCAAATCAGATGGCTCCTATAGGAGCCATCTAATCTGGATCTACTCAGTTTGCAAAGGCATGAAAAGGCGATTATATGAAGGAAAGGGGTAACCTAAATTAACCCTGATCAACAAGACTCTGATTAACTCCACAGTCCACTTCTCATCAGGCAAACTTCTCGACATTTCTCACAAGAGAAACACATGTACAGTTGAACTTCGATAGCTCGAACTCGGATAACTCGATCTTCGGGATAACTCGAACAAAAAGTTCGTCCTTCCAAAATTTACACTACAGAATTGTTCTAAAATGTATCACTACACATGTCTAAAAACACATATAACAGCTTAATGCAGGTCTAAAGCAATGCTGAAAGCTCCTGCAGGAACTTTCAGCATTACTTTAGATCTGCATTAAGCTGTGAACTTGAAATATTGGTCAGATTATTAGTCGGATAACTCGAACCTCTCTTAACTCGAACTATTTTGTTTGGTCCCTTGAAGTTCCAGATATCAAAGTTTAACTGTATATGTAAGTGAAAATTGCTACAAATAAGAGCAGACATCAACCTATACAGCATGATAAGGGTTAAATAGAAACCAGGAAATTAAGCACTGCAGACACTCAGGTGAAGTATATTTCCTGTAAAATAAAAGTAATAATCTAGGAAGGCAAGCCTTTATGTACATCAAGCCATAGAACAATGATCTGATTTGTCAACTTCCGTTCATTTCAGAAATGTATGTAGAATTCTTATAAAACAGGCAAATCTCTCTGAATGCGCCTAACCAAAAAGAGGTCTAATTCTTATTCAAAGAGGCAGAGGGTAGCTTAATGCAGGAAGGATGTAATAGAAAGCTTTTCTACACCTATGCAAACAGAGTAGACCCAGATCAGACGGCTCCTGTAGGAGCTGTCTGATCAGGGTCTGCTCTGTTTGGTTATGAAATACAGAAATAGTATAGATTATGATTCTGAAGTTTCTGTCATGGCCAAAAACGCATGTGTTCATGTCCCATGATAAAACTTAATCTAATTGATATTTGTGATATAATTATTTCTAACAAGAATATTCATGGGGTATTGGGCTAGGGACACCTATGTATTCATTAACCAATTTCACCTGTTTCATGTAAAATATTAACCCTCAGTTTACAACAAGTAATTTCTTCACATTCCTTGGAAAGCATGATTAACCCATTATCTCATAGGCTATTTTTAGATACAACCTCTTTGAATAAATCTACTGAAAAGGACCATTCACTAGAGTAAAGGATTATTTTAGAATTGTGTAGTTTTTAAACCATTGTGATAAAAAGGAGCATTTGCTCCATAGGAGCAAATGCTCTATTTATCACAATGGTTTCAAAAAGTGACTATTACAGAGGCGTAGTATAAAGGTGTATTTATGGAGGAAAGGGTTAAAGATCCAGATGAGCTGTGATCCAAATTGTTTAACTCAAGACTCCATGAATATCCATATAAGAAACAACGACATCATGAATATCAATTAGCTGAATTTTTATAATGACATATGAATACAGGAATTTCTGGCCTTGGCTGACACTGCAGAATATGATCTATTTTATTTCATAAGCAAACAACAGACCCAGATAAGATGACTCCTACAGGAACTGTCTAATCTGGGTTTACTCTGTTTGCGAAGGTGTTAAAATGGATCAAGGTATATTTATTGGATAAAGGGTTAGAACTGTTTTACATGTATACAAAAGTTTTTTATGCCTTTGCAAACAGAGTTAACCCAGATCAGATGGCTCATGCTTGAGCTGTTTGATCTCAGTCTCCTGTGTTTGCTTATTAGATAATATAGAGATATTTCGACATTTTCTTCCATATCTAAACTTTCCTTCTTTCACAATAATGGTATTATTCAAGTACCGTAGATAAGATATGTACTGATTTATAAAAATCTCTTATATATTAGCCAAACCCTATGTTGCCGCAATTTAGAATTGTCCCGATGTCGCAGCAAGATAAGGTTTTGAAGAGAAATATGAAAAATATTTATCTTAGACTTTCTATATATCTGCTCATTAATATTCATGAGGTCATTATTTAAGAAATAATGACTGAATATTGATTAGCTGATTATTTGTAATGGCATATGGACATGAAAAATTTAGCTATGGCAGAACACGTTGATATCTTTATTGTTTTGTAAGCAAACAGAGCAGACCCTGATCAGACAGCTCCTACAGGGGCTTCGCGGCGGGGGATTTATAAATGGCATAGATTATATGAATATTCATCAAGTACAGGTTTAATAAAACTCAGGAACAAAAACTTACTTGTGTCCTCAGGAACATCTGGTTTTTCAGATGGTGCCGGCTGGCTTGATGTCGACTTAGGTTTTGGTGGTATTGGAGGTAATGATGGAGGATTATCAAGCAGAGTTCCATCTGGGGCTTTTATACCGAGATATTTTGTATACGGCCCTGGAAATAACCCCTTCAGATCCTTTGTAACATTGAACCCTTGCAGCCATACTTGTGGATTCTCCGGACTGCCTTCCAAGTTTCGTCCAGGTACCTCCAGAATGTCCCCTGGTTCTATGAGAATATACGAGTCATCGTCATCCCCGTGGTCCTTAGGGTTGTAGAGATACTTGGCTTCATACACGTACACCTCCCCCATGTTGGATTTCAGTGACTTCACCATTGAGATCACCTGCACCTCTTTTCACACCCAACTCTGAAATGTGCAGAAATAAGTTTAACCCTTTACTCCATTTATATGCCTTTCTATGCCTTTACAGACAGAGTAGACCCACATCAGATGACTTCTACAGGAGCCGTCTGATCAGAATCTGCTGTTTGCTTTCGACATAATATAGATCTGATTCTACACTTTCTGCCGTGGTTAATATTCCTAAGTTCAAAATTATGATAAAACAGGTCCGGGAGGGTCATGATAGCCCTATATCGCTCACCTGGTTTGCTGTTGTCTAAACAGACCACCCATCCCCCAACGGCCATATTTTTAGATATTGTCATTGTTTCAGCTACTTTGGTAGAGGGTCACCTAATGATTATTCCCATCAACTTATTTTGAAATCTGACCATTGGTTTTGTAGAAGAAAATATTTAAATATTTTTCCATTCAGTTGCCATGGCAACCAGAGTTCAGCATGGATCCAAACCATTTTCGCTATTTTGGTAGGGGGTTACCTCATGATTATTCCCATAAATTATTCTGAAATCAGACCATTGGTTTTGGAGAAGAGGAGATTTGAAGATTTTGCTGTTTCCTATATAGACATACAAGGGATGTCCCAATAAATCGTGGACTATTTTAACAAAACAAATATAACTGGTTGTAGGTTGCTCAAAATTTTACCATGATTACATAAGTTATATATACACCTTCATGCCAAATTTAAAACGAATGTGACCTACAATACGTTTTTTATGTAAATTACATATATGTCATGTAGCGCGTAACGGCGCACTGTCAAGTATTTCATACGTAACGTAACGTTAAAATCGGTACTTCTCACAATACTCACCTCCGTTTCTGATGTCTTTACTTCTTACATGAATATTTATGGAGTAAAGGGTTAAGACATTCTATGGACATGAACTCTTCATCCTCAAAGTTGTAAATAAGAGGCAGACTGATCAATCTAAATCTCTTATTTCTCAGCCAAAACCCTATCTTGATATACTTATTAGAATCATTTTGGAGAGGTGATTCTAATGAGTACCAAGATCGGCTTTGACAGAGAAATATAGCAATTTTTTTACTCAGATTTGCTAAATATGCCTGTTTCAGTCAAATCTGCATACATTTAACCCTTTACACCTTTCTTCAACTAAATGCAAACAGAGTAGACCCAGATCATTCAACCTTTAAATTTTCATAGTGGTTAACCTTTCCTTCATATAAACTCTTTTTCACGCCTTTGCAAACACAGTAGACCCAGATCTGAAGGCTCCTATAGGAGCCGTCTGACCAGGGTCTGCTCTGCTTATTTATGAAATGACAATAAAGAGCTGACTCAACAGTTTCTACCAATATCAAAGAATCCTGTGTAGTGTGTGTACATATACCATTATACAAATTCAGCTAATAAATATTCATGATATCATTATGCTTCTTACATGAACATGCAACAGGGAAAGGATCAACCTTTTAGTCTGATGAAGATGACTTTGTTATAACCTTTACAAACAGTTTGGATCAAGATGATATGTTGAGTACCTCTGTATCCCAATAGGATCAAAACTGTTTGACACACTGATTATGACATGGAAAACAGCTGGAAGAATGTTTGCTTTGAAAACTCATTTAGAAACTTTACTCTCTAATCAGCAATAAATTGGCATATTAAAAGGCTAATTTCCTGACACTTCCTGGATGAGGGTGAGGTCTAGCTTTGATCCTAGTATAGACTAAATAAGATAAACTAACTCTGTAGGTTTTTAGCTCTTATCTACGGCTGCCAAACACACTGTAAGACCAGTGCTCTCTGCTCGAGGCACCATCTATCTAAAGCACTGCATTAATAACTTTGCCCTTTACTCCAAGTACAGTAAAACCTCTCTAAACCGGACATTCACTTTAGTATAAATATCGGTCTTGGAGACAGGTGGCAGCTTAATGCTTAATGACTTTCACCCTGCATTAAGCAGCCACCTGCCTAAAAGTATCTACATTCCTCTATTCCAAAATTCCAGTTTAGGGTTTTTTTATACATACATTTTTATGCTTTTGTAAACAAAGTAGACCAAGATCAGACAGCCCCTGTAGGAGCTGTCTGATCAGGGTCTGCTCTGTCTGCTTACGAAAAAATAAAGATATCAACATGTTCTGCCATGGCTAAATTTTCCATGTCCATATGCCATTACTAATAATCAGCTAATCAATATTCAGTCATTATTTCTAAAATGAATATTCATGAAGTACAGGGTTAATGAATACCATTTATCACACAATCTGCTGTGGGAGTGCAGAAACAGAGTGCAGTAAATCCGAAATGCACTAGTGCATTTTTTCGCAAACGATCAGTTTGACTGAATCCAGCTGTACTACTTCACTTTCTATGGCACTTTTTAAGAGTTATGTGATAAAAAGAATCTTACATTCATGTTCATTACAAATTGTTTTCATGAAACTCGTTTACTTTAATGAATATTACACTCGCTAAAGCTCATGTCATATGATTATAGTAAACTTGTTTCATAAAAACAATTTGTAATACACTCAAGTAAGAACCTCTATGTATCAAAGCTTTACAGTCTGAAGTTGAGTTTTGAGTATTTAGTGTCACTTCAGCAGTATTTTCAGTTTATATTTCGCAGTGTGGAAGAAGTTGCATGAGAAACAAATACAATGTACCATATTATCTCTAATAAATGCTTCTGGGGACGTTACATTTTTTATAAGATGCATTTTGCATTTTGATATATTTAATGGTTATAATACAGGGTTTTAGTTGTTTTATCTATTGTTACTTTCCTCCCAGAAGTAAGGTGGCATTTATTAGAGAAGGCGCTTATAAGAATACAGTTCCTCCAGCCACAGAAGACCATCAGAGTCAAACAGAGCTATAGATACAGGTGCCTATTTAAATAATGATATCATCATATCTCCACCAAACCCTACATGTTACCACTCTTGAAGAGACCCCTTTCACAACATAGGGTATGGCGGAGAAATAAAGGAGCCATTCCTGAAAATATTTTAATTTACGCATCTTATCTAGGCCTTTGGTCAAATCACTGACCTTTCAAAAACAGGCTTTCCAGCCTCTTCTGATCAATCTGTGATTTGAACTTTCGGTGGTGACGAACTAAATGATTGAAAATCAACTACCGTGTTCCCTTTACCCCATAAATACACCTTTTAACGCTTTTGCATACTGACTCTAACAGAGTAGACCAAGATCAGATGGGTCCTATATAGGAGCCATCCGATCAAGATGTGCTAGATGTTTGCTTAAATGTAATAATATAGATGATACAGATCTGATTCTTCAGTTAATGCCATGACAAAACTTTCCTGTGTTAACCCTTCGCTTGCTATTCACGTCAATATACCTACCTGTAAATAGTGAAGACCCAGATGAGACAGCTCCTGCAGGAGCTGTCTCATCAGGGTCTGCACTATTTACAAGTTGATTGTGCAACCAGTGCACTCCGCAGCAGTGATTGCACAGCGAAATACCTGTACACAGTGAAGATATATGTAATTATACAACATGGCATGGGTAAAGAAGGAGAAATGTATTTTAAAATTCAGCAAGCGAAGGGTTAATATGCTATTTTAAAAACTCATCTAATTGATATTCATGATGTCATCTTTTGAATTCCTTACATAAATACTCATGGAGTAAACGGATAGCAACAATATTATGGATGCCTCAGCTTACAGTGTGTAAATCAAAGTACCAGAGAACTAAAAGAACTAACATCAACTGTACATGTACATGTACATCAGTTGCCAAACAATGGCAACATGACTGGCATTTGCAAACAGCTTGGATACAGCAAGATGCTGAGTAACTTGGCATTTCAAACGCTTGTATAAATCAGAAGCTGTATTTGTCTATTTGATACCGTTTCAATAACTTTCAATAAATTAACCTAATGGAGTAGAGTGCAAATAGCGTATACTTTGATTAAACTTCTCCTGAAGGTTAGGAGCTGAGCCATTTGATCTTGGTGTACAGTAAAACCCCTCTAAAATGGATATAAAATTTTGCATAAATATCGGTCTTGGAGACGGGTGGCAGCTTAATGCAGGGTGAAAGTCATGCAGAAAGCTCCTAAAGGAGCTTTCTGCATGACTTTCACTCTGCATCCAGCATAAACCTGCCTAAAAGTATCTAAATTCTTCTCTACCAGAATCCCGATTTAGAGAGATTTTTTATTCTATACTACTTGACTATGACTGTATTGCTGAATACTTTGGGTAAGTATGGTAAGCATGCAAACAGCTTGAAAAACTTCAATGCAAGAATGACACATGGTAGACATGGGGGTGAAACAAACACAAGTAGTATAGAAATATGTCAGTTTGCCCAACCCTGTTTTCAAGTGATTGTTTCCTCAGAGCTCACTTACTCATCATCAAAAATTCACAGTAATAATTAGACCATCACTTTGTCAGTAGATGTATGCCGATACATGAATGTGCAGTTTAACCCCATTAACCTCATGAATATTCATAAGAAATAATGACATTATGAATTTTTTTTTTTAAAAAAAAGAAAATAACATTAATTAATTAGATGAATTTTTATTATACCCAATGAACACAGTAATTGTGTTTGTTAGTGTTGATTAACGTCTGTTTCTTCTCACTATGGGCTAATTGGATGCCCCAGAGGGAGGGGAGAGGGGTACAAAGAAACCCGGGTGTGATGTCCTACTTATTATCAACAGAGTTTCTCTGGTTCTTTTAGATGCCCAGTGTATAGCACTGATACACCAGACTTCAGTTTACAGTGTCTTGTGAAGGACTTGGGAATTTTTGGCCATGGCAGAAACTGTAGAATTACATCTATATTATAATTCCAAACAGGGTTAACAATGTATTCAAAACAATGTAAGTGATGTTAGAGACTGAAAACTTCATGAATAGTCAAGTAAGAAATCATGAAATCATGAGCACTAATTATAGTTCTAAGATTTACAATGGGTTGCTGTATTTCTTGAGCGGAAAACACTGTATTTCTTGAGCGGAAAACAATGTTAAACCACTCAACTTTGTCGGATGAGACTTTTTTTTCATTATTTTTCTTGAATCTATAAATAAATGGCTCAGATGATTGCTACAAAACAAAAGTAACGGTAAAAACTCCGTTTATTTTCGGCGTTATTTTCTGCATGAAACTACACAGCATGACATTATTATAAATACCACATGACATTGAAGATATCTTCTATGTCATGTGACAGCTTTCTTACATGAGCTGTATGCCAAAAATCGCTGAGTATTCCCAATTGAGGGTGGGAGAAAAGGTTTTCCTACAGCAGAGATCAGAGGTCAAGGTCAAGGTGACTTAAAAATAGTACGCCACACTCTGCCATCCAAAGATGTACACACAAGGTAAATTTGGCATTCTTAACTAAAGTATTATAGGAGGACAATGTTTTTCTATAGCTGAGGTCAGAGGTCAAGGTCACAGTGATCAGAAAATGGTATGTAACACTCTGCTATTCCAAGATGTATTCACAAACAAATTTGGCATTTCTTTTGGGACATAAAAATCACATCTGATTTAACTATTTAACCTGATGAATATTCATGTAAGAAATATTATCTTTACTAAACGCTCCTGGGGGCATCACACTTTTTGAAAGACGCTTCATGCATTTTGTATACTGATGGTTGCTTAAAGAAGAATGAAAGCAATGTAGAAAGCTCCCAAGGGAGATTTCTGCATTGCTTTTAGTTTGAATTAAGCTAACATCTGTGTTTTGAAAAACCTATATTTCTTTATTAATTGGTTATTATACAGACTTGTACATTTGTAGTGGTTTTATTAATTGTTAGTTCCCCCTCCCCCCACCCCCACCCCCCAAAAAAACAAGAAGTAAGGGAACATTTATTGAGTGGGCGTTTATTAGGGGAGAATACGGTAATGACATCATGAATACCAATTAGCTGAATTTAATTTTTGATAATGTCATATGAACACAGGAGTTTTTGGCTATGGCACAAACTGTAGAATCAGATCTGTATTATTCCATTAGCAAGGAGCAGACTATGATCAGACAGCTCCTAGCCATCTGAGCTGGGTCTACTCTGTTTGCATGAGGCATTATATGGTAACTTCTGTCAAGTAATGGGGTTAAATGCTTTAATTACGGTTACCCTAAGTATTCAGACACTCAATCTCCATGGCTTTGTAAAGCTGAGTAAGTCAATTTAGTACCAGTTAGATAACTGAAAATGGTGGAAATGAAAGTATGCATGGAAATTCTTCGGAAGAATTCCACTGCAAACATGTATGTAAGAAGTTACCAACCTGTAAGAAATATAGCCCATGGAAAGGTATTTATTTGTCCTCCATTTGTATCGATATTTTGAAACCAGTATCGATATTGAATTGACCCATGTGAATCGATAATATATCAAATTATCGGTATCGTTCCTATCAATGACACCTCTTTAACAAATGCCAGCATTTTGCCAAACCTGCCCCATTGAGCTTTGAACACTGTGCTCCATTGAGCTTTTAACACCGATTATGTAGGGTGTTGATGGTTTCGTCAAACTGCCGGTTCAGCAAACTGTGGTTTCGTCAAACTGATATTTATATATTGGGAAGGACTATTAGCGGTATTGTTCCACTGTTGATCGTTTGTAATGCATTTAAATTTAAATATGAATGTAGCGGACTGAGTTCATTATCTATATCTGACATATGAACGAAGATAAAAATTAAAAGATAATATTTTATAGCCAAGTACAAGCATGTTTAAACTTTAAATCACTAATTCATGCAGAATCAGTGAAACTTTGTATGATCAGTGAAATGTTCAGCAAATGGTTGAATTCCAAACTATTTTCGATCAAACTGTCATCAAAATAATGTGTCAAACACGTCAATTGCTTACAGTTATGAACTTAATTACTGTAATTAACACACCCTCCACTATTATACTATATAATTGCCAGTTTGAAGGAACCACTACCCATTTTGTTCATAAAATCCAGTTTAACGAACCGGCAGTTTGACGAAACCACCATAATCCGATTATGTATACATGTATGCCATTACAAAAATGATCTAATTAACATTCATTATTTCTTACATTAATATTCTTAAAGGTTCATGATCTATTTTAGCTCAAATGAAAGTGCTTGTTTATTGTGCAACATCTTATTTCAAATCACCAAATTTGAAATGAAGTATTTTACAAAACAGCATGTTTTAATCATCAATGGCCATTCAACAAAATAGATAACGCTCAAGAAAATCTACTCTGTCTGTACTGGTGCCAGTAATGCCTAAAAAAGCAGGTCAAACTTCTGATGTACATGCGACAACATAATTAACCTAATTCGTATGTGCAAAACTTTTAAACAAAATCAACATTTTAAGAAGGGTGGGGTAGGCATCTTTTCAACTTCCTGAGTCGCCTCTCCAGTGTGTCAGTCATAGAAAATATAGCAATTCTACATACGTAACTAAAATTAACGAATTGTTTCTCATAGCTACAAATGTTAAACTATCAATATCATGCTTACCTCTCTTCTTCAAGAATTGAAGTTGTATTTTCCAGCTAAATTAAAACAGGAAGTGGTCCTAGCATAATTCGAAAACGGTGAACACATACATATATACCAGTATATTTTATCGGGTGTTGATAGTTTCGTCAACTACCGGTTCGTCGATACAAATAACTTGTCTTATTTTGTATGGCCCATGAATATAAACTCACTATTTAACTTTCATAAACATACCAGCATTATAATTACTGGTATTTTTATGAAGGTTTAAATATGGAATTAAAATTGTAAAGTTTTTTTTTATTTTTCATTTTAGTAATTTGCAAGTATCACTCACATATTGACCTTGGAAGTTGAAGTTGGAACACTAAAGTTATGGCCCCTTACATTGCTGGCCAAAAATGTAAAGTGTATGCCTGTCCGGACCCATTTCTCAAAAACTGTTCCGAGTTTTCCTTTGAAAACTTTGTGTAAATGTAAGTAGCACAAGGACAGGAGGCCTTTATTGTAAGTTTCATTGATATTGACCTTGAAACACCAGAGTTATGGACCCTTTTTGCCAAAAAATCTAACATTTTTGTCTGTCTGGAACCATTTCTCAGAAACTGTTTAAAGTTTTTTATGCCCCCAGATCAAATCGAGGGGGGGGGGGTATTGTTTTTGCCCTGTCTGTCTGTTTGTCACCAACTTTTAACATTGGTCATAACTTTTGAGCCAGTACAGATAGAGACTTGATATTTGGCATACATATGTATCTCATAAAGCTGCGCATTTCGAGGAGTGACATGTCAAGGTCAATGTCATCCTTCAAGGTCAGAGGTCAAATATATAGGTCAAATCACTGACATTATCACTGGCCATAACTTTTGAACGAGTAGAGATAGAGACTTGATATTTGGCATGCATGTGTATCTCATGAAGCTGCACATTTTGAGGGGTAACATATCAAGGTCAATGTCATCCATCAGGGTCAAAGGTCAAATTGTCTGTCAGTAACTTTAACATTGGTAATAACCTTTGAGCAAGTACAGATAGAGACCTGATATTTGGCATGCATATGCATCTCATAAAGCCGCACATTTTAAGGGGTAACATGTCAAGATCAAGGTCATCCTTCAAGGTCAGAGGTCAAATATATTGGTCAAATCACCGACTTTAACATTGGCCATAACTTTTGAACTAGTAGAGATAGAGACTTGGCATTATATATTGGCATAGATATTTGGCATGCATGTGTATCTCATGAAGCTGCACATTTTGAGGGGTAACATGTCAAGGTCATCTTTTAGGGTCAAAGGTCAGTAACTTTAACATTGGTGATAACTTTTGAGCCAGTACATATAGAGACTTGATATTCGACATGCATATGTATCTCATAAAGCCGCATATTTTGAGGGATGACATGTCAAGGTCAAGGTCATCCTTCAAGGTCAGAGGTCAAATATATAGGTCAAATCACCGACTTTAACATTGGCCATAACTTTTGAACCAGTAGAGATAGAAGAGACTTGATATATGGCATGCATGTGTATCTCATGAAGCTGCACATTTTGAGGGGAGACATGTCAAGGTCATCATTCAGGGTCAAATGCCAAATTGGGCGGCGGGCATAGTGTTTCACAAACACATCTTGTTTTCTATTAACCTTTGTGTAAATGTTACGTGGCATAATTAAGGACATAATGAGACTGCTATTATTATTTCTTATTACTTTTTGTCTGTCCGGAGCCATTTTTCAACAAGAGTGTTCGAAGGAACACATGTGTCACCTACACAAAGGTGGCATCAAAACCTGTTAATCCGTTGGAGTGCGAAAATCAGAACAAAGGGGAATAACCCAAAATGTATTGCATGTAGAGTGACGATCCGATCCTTAGTTACATTAATGGTCCTCAATGAGAGGAAGACACATGTGAAATTTGAAAGCTCTATAATATGATTAGTTGAGAAATGACGGCAAAAAAAATAAAAAAGTGTGATGAACAGACAGATATATGGATAGACAGACAGACATACAGACAGAAGACAGAAAAGTGATCCCAAAGTGACACTGCCTCTCGGTTTTAGAGTTTTTTTATGTAACTTTGTGTAAATGTTAAGTAGAACGTGAAAATGCAGCCCTGCAAGTATTATTTACATAAATATTGGAACACCAGAGTTATGGCCCTTTGTTGGACAAAAATGTAACCTTTTTGTTTGTCCAGAGCTATTTCTAAAAACTTGTTTGGAATTTTTCTATGAAACGTTGTGTAAATATAAGTAACATAAGAACATGTAGTCCTGCAAGTATCATTTATATTGATCATGGAACACAAAGAGTTATGGCCTTTTGTTTGCATTGTTTGTCTGTCCAGAGCCATATCTCAGAAACTGTTTGGGAGTTTTTCTATGAAGCTTTGTAGACTCCAAACAGTTACTGGGAAATGGCGCTAGATAGACAAACATGGTATATTTTTGGCAAGCAAATGGCCATATTTATGATGTTCCAATGTCAATATAAACTAGAGGTTTGTTTTTTCACACAAACAGATGTCTCCCCCATTCATCCTCTTTCCAATACACAAGTGCAATGTTTGTATAGAGAGGTATTGTCCTTGATAAATTAAAATTACATGTTGTCACGAGTATCTCTGAAACTGCTTGAGCTAGAGCCCCCAAACTTTAAAGAAATGTTTTAGAGATATGTGCAAAACCATGTAATTTTAAGTTATCCACGGGAGACAATTAAAACCCCCAGATGCTCAACAACTCATGCTGGTGAACATTCCTGTGAATTTTGGTTATTCTAACCCTAGCGGTTTCAGAGATAGAAAGTTTCTCTATTTTCAAGTTATCATATCAGGGGCAATAACTCAACAATTATTAGCGGAGGCAATTAAATAAAACCAGGTGCACAACAACTCTAGCTGATCAACATTCCTGTGAAGTTTGGTGACTCTAGACCTAGCAGTTTCAGAGATACGCATAACACAAAGTTTGCCTAAATTTAAGACATCAGGAGGAATAACTGCAAAGTTATCAGAAGGAGACAATTAAAAAAATCTAGGTGCACAACAACTCATACTAGTAAACATTCCTGTGAAATGTGGTGACTCTAGCCCTAACAGTTTCAGAGATAAGCGCAGTACAAAGTTTCTCTAATTTTAAGTTATCATATCAGGGGCAATAACTCAACAATAATCAGGGGAGACAATTCTCCAGGTGTACAACAACTCATGCTGATCAACATTCCTGTGAAGTTTGGTGGCTCTAGCCCTATTGGTTTCAGAGATACGTGCGACACAAAGTAAAAGTTTGTCTATAATATAATTTTAAGTTATCAGGGGCAATAGCGCCAAAGCTATCAGGGGTAAATAATTCAGAAATCCCAGGTACACAACTCATGCTGGTCAACATGCCTGTGATGTTTGGTGACTCTAGCCCTAGTGGTTTCAGAGATATGCATGGCACAAAGTTTCTCTAATTAATCATTTTTAAGTTATCATATCAGCAGCAATAACTCAACAATTATCCGGGGGGGGGGGGGGATTAAAAAAAACTCAGGTGCACAACAACACATGCTGGTCAGCATTCTTGTGAAGTTTGGTGACTCTAGCCCTAGTGGTTTCGGAGATACGCATGGCACAAAGTTTCTCTAATTAATCATTTTTAAGTTATCATATCAGCAGCAATAACTCAACAATTATCGGGGGTGGATTTAAAAAACTCAGGTGCACAACAACACATGCTGGTCAGCATTCTTGTGAAGTTTGGTGACTCTAGCCCTAGTGGTTTAGAGATATGCACGACACAAAGTAAAGTTTGTCTAATGTTAAGTCATCAGGGGCAATAACTCCAAAGTTATCAGGGGAACAATTCAGAAACCCCAGGTGCACAAGAACTCATGCTGGTCGACATACCTGTGAAGTTCGGTGACTCTAGCACTACAGGTTTCAAAGATATGCGTGACACAAAATGTCTCTAATTTTAAGTTATCATATCAGGTGCAGTAACTCAACAATGATCAGAGGGAGACAATTAAAAAAACAGGTGCACAACAACTCATGTTGGGGAACATTCATGTGAAGTTTGGTGACTCTAACCCTAGCAATTTTAGAGATATGTGCGACACAAAGTTTGTCTAATTCAAGTCATCAGGGGCAATAGCTCCAAAGTTAGCAGGGGGAGACAATTAAAACAAGAGGGCCATGATGGCCCTGATATCGCTCACCAGAAAATCAGAGAAGATTTTTAAAGTTTTCACCATATTTCTAAAGAAAACTGGCCACCCCTGGGGCATGGCTCCATTTGAACCCAGGGGCATAATTCATATAATTTTTGTAGAGAACTTCAAGATGATGCTATGTGCCAGATTTGTAGAGGACCTATAGGTGATGCTATGTGCCAAAGATGACAGCTGAGAACCCTGTAGATTTAGAGGAGAAGATTTTTGAAGGTTCAAATTGTTAAATTGACGACGCACAACGCACGCCGATGCAAGATGGACATATGGCGATCACTAAAGCTCGCGCTGAGCATTTTGTGCTCTGATGAGCTAAAAACACAGGTGCACAACAATTCATGCTGGTGAACAGTTTGGTGACTATAGCCCTACTGGTTACCAAGATACGCGTGACACAAGTTTGTGACTGACGGACAGACGAACAGACAGACAAACAGACACATCTAGCAAAAAAATATGTCTCCCCATTAATGGGGGAGACATAATGATACTTTCAGGACCAAATGTCCTTTTCCTACTTAACCCATTCCCTCATAGGCTATTTTAGACCCAACCTTCTTTTAATTATCGAGCATTTACAAGAAGAAAGGAAACTTTAGAATTGTGTAGTTTTGAAACGAAAGTGGTTTATACAGAGGCATCAAAAGGCGTCAATATTAGGGAATGGGTTAATACTTCTACAAAGCTTCAAAGAAAAAACTACAAAGCTTCATAGAAAAACTCCAAACAGATTCTGAGATATGGCAACGGACAGACAAAATGTTACATTTTTGCAAACAAAGGGCCATAACCACAGGGGGCCATTTCGTGGGTCTACATGATCTAAAAAGTCAACAAAATTGATTGGGTCGATTTAGTGTTATATTATATACTATATATAATATATTCTATACTATATTATATATAATATGACACTAAATCGACCCAATCAATTTTTTTGACTTTTTAGACCATGTAGACCCACGAAATGGCCCCCTGTGGCCATAACTCTGATGTTCCAAAGCCTATATAAATGATACCTTTGGCAAAAAAGAGCTATAGCTCTCGTGTCCCGATGTTAATATAATTGATACTTTCAGGGCCGCGTGTCCTTATGCTACTTAACACTTTCACAATGTTTCATAGTAAAACTCCAAACAGTTTCTAAGATATGGCTCTGGACAGACAAAAATGTTTCACTTTTTTGCAAACAAGGGCCATAACTCTAATGTTCCAACTTCAAAATGTAAGACAAATGCGATACAGAAAGCTCCTTTTGGAACTCTGTGTCATGTTGCCCTGCATTAAGCAAACTCCTTTTTACACTCTCCTATGTTATTATAGCCCCACAAACGAAGTTTGTTTGTTGTTGTTGTTTTTTTTTTTTTTTTTTTTTTTTTTTTTTTGGTGGGGGGGGGGTATTCTGGAGTCACCATGTCCGTCAGTCTACAAACCAACAAACACCACTTTTGGGGGTTTTTCACTTGTGAGCTTATTTTCTGTCCGAACCTTAAGAGTAAACTAAACCCATGAGTGGCAAATTTCAGTGTGGACGTCCATCCGTTCATCCCTCTGTCTGTCCGTCCAGCTTGTCCGGATCATAACTTCCAAAGTATACAAGCTATTGAATTCAAACACCATATACAGATAGATCACATTCACCGCAAGTGCAGTGCACAAGGTCCACAGCTCTGTCTGTAGTATTTTTGGTGTTATTGCCCTTTGTTTGTTTGGTGTTTTTTTTTGCAAAACCTTGCTTGTCCGGATCATAACTTCTAAAGTATAAAAGCTATTGACTTCAAACTTCATATACAGATAGACCATATTGACCCCCAAGTGCAGTGTACAATATTCATAACTCTGACTGCGGTATATTTGGAGTTATTTCCCTTTGTTACTTTTGTAAAAATCTGGCTTGTCCGGATCACAACTTCTAAAGTATAAATACAGATAGACCACATTGACCCAAAGTGCAGTGCACAATGTCCATAACTCTGTCTGCAGTATTTTTTGAGTTATTTCCCTTTGTTATTTTTTTGTCAAAATCTGGCTTGTCCGGATCATAACTTCTAAAGTATTAAAGCTATTGACTTCACAATCTTCATATACAGATAGACCACATTGACCCCGAGTGCAGTGTACAATGTTCATAACTCTGTCTGCGGTATTTTGGAGTTATTTCCCTTTGTTACTTTTGTAAAAATCTGGCTTGTCCGGATCACAACTTCTAAAGTATAAAAGCTATTGACTTCAAACAGATAGACCACATTGACCCCGAGTGCAGTGTACAATGTTCATAACTCTGTCTGTAGTATTTTTAGAGTTATTGCCCTTGATAATAAATTATGCTAGGATTACCAAATTTGGTTTGTATAAATGGAATTGCCAAGTGTTGTGTACCTCTGACTTTAATTTTTGAAAAATCTTGTCCAGATCATGTCTTTGGAGAAACCTAGGTGTAGTACATGTACATACATAAACTTTATCTTGACACTTTTGCCTCTTGCGACAATATCCTACTGGGGGGTATGAATCACCTTTAGTGATAGGTGTAGTTAAATCATGTGGTCGAGACTCTACTGTATATGCATTTGCTTTTGGTGTACCTTCCGGGGATCATTAAACTTGGAATAAATTCATGTTGAAACATGTTTATTAACTGAGAAAAATAATGTCTGCTCAAATTTGGACTTGGTGCAGTTTGACTACTTACAAGTGGATAAAGCTTTTGAGAAACTACATGTACTGACCTATTGTCTGGTTGAATCAGTAACGTCTTTATCATCATCTTCATCATAATCAGCGTCGTCATAATTATCAACACTCATTTTTTAACAATATTATCGTCACATCTTTCATCAGCATCATTATTATAATTATGAATGACATCATTGTCATTAATACAATAGTCTTTTGAAACCAGTGTGATAAATAAAGCATTTTGCTCCATTTATCACAATAGCTTCAAAACTACACAATTCTAAAATTTTCCCTTTTTATACGCCCGAATGTAACTTCGGTCGTATTATGGTATGGTTCTTGTCCGTCCGTCCACCCGCTCACACGGATTGATGGTTATGTGACACTGAGAACAGAATATCTTTTATCTCTTTCTTTTTATGTGACTAAATTTTCATTTTATGTGACTACATGAATTTTGAATAAAAGAATAGTCACATAACACCCAATCGGTGAGAACGTCCGTCTGTCCATCTGTTAGCCACATCTTTGTCTGCTCAATAACTTGACAACTATTAAATATGCTGATTTCATACTTAGTAGGAAGGTTGGTCATGGCTAGTAAATGACCCCTATTGATTTTGAGGTCAGTCGGTCAAAGGTCAAGGTCACAGTGACCTTCAACTCAAAAAGCTTGTCCGCTCAATAACTTGATAAGTATTAGGTGTGTTGTTTTCATACTTAGTGGGAATGTTGGGTATGGCTAGTAGATTACTCCTAATGATTTTGAGGTCAGTTGGTCAAAGGTCAAGGTCACAGTGACATTCATCTAAAAGATCTTGTCCGCTCAATAACTGTCAAGGGGAATATTAGGTGTTTTGTCTTCATACTTGATGTTGTTTCTATGAAAGTCAACCGGGAGATGGCACACAGAAATCCAGTCACCCAAGAAGCAACAATACACAACAAAAGAATTACATGCACACACACACACACACACACACGCACACACGCCACGCACGCACGCATGCATGTATTAATTAAAATGCCAAATTCAGCCGTATCTCAGAATGTGCTTTTACTTATTAATAGTGTACCTCTAAGCCGGTCTCAAACATACTGGATGGCTTTTCTAGAGAAACCGTAATTAGTATGACAGAAGGAACACATACAATCCTTCCCTCTCCGAATTTGGAAATAAATCAACATACTTGTAGAGTACAATGCCCTTCGCGTCATCGCATAAGAAAATAGAGAAGTGTGGTGATCAATTATAGAGGGATTAAATTGACCACCAAACATGCAATGCAATGTCATTTCAGTGTAATCTTTTTCAAAAATGTTTTGTTACATTTAATTAACAAATATCGTAAATGGGTATTTATGATATTTGCTGAAGTTAAATATGAGTGACAAATTTGTGAGGCCTGATCTGGATCCAAACTGTTTGCACATTTTGTATATGGTTCGAGAATCTCACTAGCTCTGCAAAGGGTTAAGGATGCCCATGTGAGCATACCCGTCTGTCGTACTATGCTTTCATTGTGAGGCTTTCATTCATACTATGTCCATGTTAAACAATTACTTTGCACTTGGATTGTAAAACTACATTTCTCTTATAGTCTGTATATGTATCTGGGACTGTAACCTAGGAGGCAACAGCGTGTACAGCAGCACGGCGCTGGCTGCAGTCAGGCATCCGTAACATGTTGAGTTTAAAAGCAGAAACAGCATTGACCAATAACTAGTCTATGTTATCCAAAATATCATTTACATACTACATACAATGAAAAATTTAAGACATGACATTGTGCATTAAGAAGTGTCAGAGATATGTTTTGCACAACAGTTTATTTTTTCCTTCTTTTTTTTTTATAAACCCAGAATCTAAGTTGGCAAGGTAATCAGGGATGTCTAATCAGAGACATATACATATGTATGTAAATGTCTTTGGTCTAATCACCATCAATGTTAGTAATAGTATGCCTTTTCTAGATGGAAACTGGTTTTCTATATTATATAGACAAGTGGAATATGACTCTTGATCCAGAACCACCCCTCTCCAAGCATTGTCTCCATGCAAGGTTATTTATATATAGATGCGCCAAATTTAGTTACAAATTTAATTTGCTTATTAGAGATATTCCACTGAAATAAACATTTTATTGGGCTGCTGAAAGCAGCCCACACTGATACGGCTTTGAATTTTGCCCATGCGTTTCTGCGGTCCTGTGTTTCTATAAATGCCAATCTTTTTAATAAATATGGTTTACTGTAAGACAAGTTCTTATATATATATATTCATTTATTTCATTTATTTTCATTCATATATTTTTCTCAGCATATTTTTGTCGGGGACAATTCTTTCTTTTCTGCCATGATCCAGTTTCAGTGAAAATGCTAGTGAATTAGGTATAATTGATTAAAATCACGTAAATTAGCATAGCTGTCAGCGTGGTCTAGGGGTTATAGCGATGGACTAGGATACGTGAGGTCGTGGGTTCGATCCTCGGTGGAAGCTGAATTATTTTTTTTCTCTCATATTTTCTTAGCACCCTTAGTATACGTGCTTTTGGTTTAAAACCATTTTGTACATTTAAAATACAAGTCCTTTGTTTGCATTTTGGCTTTGTTAAAGTTATTTAGCTGAGACCTTTTACTCGTGGTTTTGTTGACAGTTTTGCATATTTCACCATTGTGAATTTGAATTTGCTTCAACTTTACTGTATAATTATCTTATACTAACCTGTTCTTTTTTTTTGGGACGAGTCGACCTGTCCGAATAATTTCATGTAGACTGTAAGTATGGGAGTTTGTATGCCTTGTGAACACCACTTAATGTGATAATGGTTTCTACGTCAGTGTGTTTCAGCAAATGAATAACATTAATCTGTGACGTAATGTGTATTATTGGTGTCAAACAAAGGTATTATGCATCATGGCTCATTAAAACATTCTCCCGTTTATGCTACATGTATTAATTCATACATAACAGTCATGTTTTCCCAATATTGCTCCCTCTTTTTCTTCTATCCTGCTTAAATACATGTTACGCAGCCATTTTACGCTTGCGTAAAACCTTGCTTGTTTTTCTTGTTTTGGATCCATATAATTGATATTAGTTTGAATTACATTCAATTACTGAGGCCTTTTTCAACTCACTGGTGAAAAATAGAGCATATTTTGTGTGATTCTTATAACTATTTTAGATTTCTAGCACCTGTTTTGTGTTGGTTCCCTTCATGTTAGGCGCAAGCCTTAAAAATCAGTACCAGAAATATTATTATTCCGCGGATAGAGACGATCAAAATCTATATTTTTAAAGATCTAATATACATAACTCTATCAAATGCAGTGTTTTTACAGTTTGAATTAAACTGGAATTCAAAGTATTGTTTTTATTATTTAAATGGAACAAAACACCGATTGTATAGAAGAACTATTTGTTTAAGATGTAGTGACATTGTTTACACTGAAAGAGTTGTTAGGTTCGTATTTACCACTTAGAGTTGTGTCAAACGGTTCTTTTAGAAGTGGATTTAATGTGTCGATAAATCAACATGAGGATTACACATCAGGTATGTCATGCGAGTAAATTTGTATGTTATCTAGGATAATTGAATCATTATAGAATATATCACAGTTTATTGACACTAAACGTTTATTTTTCAGCTGCTTAGGTCAAAGGCGGCTGGTCCCCTTCAGTCAACAGAATATCTGGACCTTTCGAATCTTGGAATTGGTGAGTGAATTTATTGCATTACTAACGGGTACATTAATAATGGTGTGTCTGCTACTAGGTTTAGTAAATGGGTGCGAGTTAAAGCTGTTGCCGTTATGCCAGTATGGCATAGTGTTGGAAACCCTCCTTCTGATAGCTAGATAGACGGTCTCGGGTCAAAACGGCCCACTTCCAAAACGGCCCCCGAGTCAAAACGGCCCACTACCAAAACGGCCCGGGTCAAAACGGCCCACTTTTATATTCTGACAATGTTTCACTCAAGTATTGTAATTAAGTATTGTTTAACCCTTTCCCCGATGAATAGACGCGCAACAGCAAATCCTTATAGTCCAAGTAAAAAACTAAACTCGCCCAATCGTATGTTTTAACATCTATCTAATCACATGCACGTGCAATGTTTGAATTCAAAACCTTTAGCCTGATTATTGGTACCTTTAATCTTCTCCATTTAACCCTTTCCCTTATATAAACTTGTTTTCACACATATGCAAACAGAGAAGCCGTCTGATTAGGGTCTGCTCTGTTTGCTAATAGAACCTGGAAGATCTGTTTCTTTGCTTTCTAAAATGTCTACAATGCCCCACCTTTCATATTTATTTATAACAACCGGTATATATGAATATTCAGTTGGTATTGAAATTTGGGCTAAATATAGAACAGGGAGTATGTTAAGGAATTCATCCATTTTACACCTTTATAAATCCTTCATTGCAAGTCACAATCAAAGCGTTTCTTACATAATTATTTCA
Organism: Azorinus chamasolen; assembly: GCA_963576725.1. Classification (NCBI taxonomy): domain Eukaryota; kingdom Metazoa; phylum Mollusca; class Bivalvia; order Cardiida; family Solecurtidae; genus Azorinus; species Azorinus chamasolen. The sequence goes on along the minus strand of OY755243.1, from coordinate 50,266,781 downwards.
CAACCTGGATAATTACATAACACGTGATTGCACATGCCAGGATTTTAATTGATTGTTTGTTTCGTAGCTTGTCACCAAAATTATATTTTATGGAAGAATTTAGTAAACCAGGCAAACTATGAACACATATATTTATAAATAAAACATTTCTACAACTATACCAATCGTAATAATCAGTGTAAATATTATTAATAATGATCATATAAATAGATATAACAATAATAAGCATGGGCCGTTTTGGTTTAAAAAGTGGGCCGTTTTGACCCGGGCCGTTTTGACCCGGTCCGTTTTGGTAGTGGGCCGTTTTGACCCGGATTCTAGATAGACCTGTGGTTTAACAATTGTTGACTGTTTCACCTTGTTTGCAACTCAATTTGTTTGAATCCAGATATTTTTTTTTATCTATTTCAGAAAAGATTGATTTTAAATCTTCATCAATCAATTGCATCATTTTTTTAGGGACTTTCACACCAAAAAAAGTCCTATTCTTGTGGAACCTCAAAAAATGTATTTTCGATGGTTTATGGAGATTTCGCCTGATAACAATTTCTTGCAATTAGATACACAGTAAACCAAACACTCCCTGTCTAATGTTCGGTTAAATTCTATGTGGTGATCAGGGGCTACACTGATCATTCAGCCTCGGTCATCAATATTTGGAAAACAATACCACAGGACTCATATAGTTCTGTCATGTTTATAGCAATATCTATACCATAGGTGCGAAATACAATCACTATATAATTGCTTTCTAGGCGAAATCTCCTATTGGTTTACTATATATCTAATTGTAGGCAAAATCGTCATTAGGAGAAATATCCAGCACCCTTTTTTACATGCTAATTTGATAAGCTGTTTCTTTGCAAATGGCCACTGTATGACATTAATGTCACATTACACATGTATATTCAGATATGTAAAAGTAAAGCATACCATTTTCTGACAAGGATAAATTGTATACTGATAGATAATATCATGCACAGACAACATCAACCTTTTAACCCTTTACTCCATGAATATTCTTGTAAGAATAATGACATCAATGGATTTTTTGGCTATAACAGCAAACAGAGCAGACCCTGAACAGACAGCTCCTACAGCAGGCCTCGAAAATTTCACTCGTCCGCTCGTAATTACGAGTGGAAAGTGGTGTAGGATGAGTAGAAATTTGTATGTACACGTCCGACAGGACGAGTAGCTTTTTGGGGGAGAAATAATAATGTATTTGTAGATCCAGGCCAACTCACGTTTCAAACAGTTTATTAATGTACAATCGACATTCAAACCTCGCGGTCCGATGAACGCTTGATTTCCTGTAGCAGGTGCTTGTTGCTTAGTGGCTACCAGAGAAATTTTCGAGGCCTGCCTACAGGAGCAATTTGATCTGGGTCTACTTTGTTTGCAAAGGCATAGAAAGGCGTAAAGGATTTGCAAGAATGTTTTTAGGGTATTTTTTTTTTTATTATTTTAGGATGAATTTAAGTAAAACTCAGGCACAGAATTCCTTAAAAACATTGATACAAATATTGATAGAAATGTAAGTGAAAGTACAGTATATGGTAACAGTATAGGGTTGACATTCCTGCCAGCAAGTATCTCATCATGGCATCTAACCTTACAAGGACTTTCTACTACAAACAATATCACTAGACATCAATATTTACAATTACCTGACCCAAACAACACACTTTCAAATTCAGTGGTCTGGTTTGAATGATGAGTGTTGGCCAAAGTTGGTCGAACAGAGATATTATTCTTTGTACCTAAATAATGCTAAATCGCAATTTATTAAAAAAAATTCTGCAAGAGTTCATTATAAAGTCTTCATGTTTATCAAGGTTGTGCCTAGTGATCAGTATCGCTTGTATCAATAGGTGACGATCCACTGTCAGGCCAACTGAGATTTTGCATCACCTACAGAAAAATAATTTGCAGATTACTTATTAATAGTTTTGATTTCCTTTACTTTAAAAAAGAAGGGTTTTGGTATAATTTTCTTCAACAGGAATGTGACTAAAGTTAAAAATGATAGGTGCTGTTGGGCAAAGTGGTCCAGGAGACAGATGCTATCTGGGAGGGTTAATTTTAATCATAACAGCATTGAAAAATTGTCAGTTGATGTCAGAGATGCCCCCTACTTTGTACCCTTCCTGCAGCATCTTTCTTCTGAAAGCTGGTTGCTAGTCACACGTGCCTTCCCACAGCTGTAAAATGGTAAAATGTAACTGAGTTGACATACCATGTCATCTCTGGCAACAAACGTTAAACACACTCAAACACACAAATTTTATCTTCATTATTGGGAAAAGTACCTGGACTAAATGGATACTTCATATCATAGTAAGAGCAAGTTTCAGACTTGAGTTTTATCAGATTCGGTATGGAGTTTTGTACTCTGGCACAACAGTGGTAATTGAATAAGTGTTGCTTCAATGGTTTGAAATGTAATTGGGACCTGTTTGTCAATGCCACCTCGTCTCTTGTCTCTCTTTTACTATTGATTTAACCCATTCCTCCATAGGCTATTTTAGACCCAATCTCTTTGAATAAATCTACCCAAAAGGAGCATTAACTAGAGAAAAGGAAACTTTTTTAATTTTGTAGTTTGAAACCATTGTGATAAATAGAGCATTTGCTCCTATAGGAGCAAATGCTCTATTTATCACAATGGTTTCAACAGGTGATTTTTACAGAGGCGTAGAAAGGCGTATTTAGGGAGGAAAGGGTTAATTTTCTTGTTTTTCCTTTATCTGACACATTACCATAGGAATGCCAATTTTAACTATTTAATGTAAGGACCTTCACCTGATATAAACACCTTTGCAAACAGAGTAGACCCAGACGAGATGAGCCCTTTAAGAGCTGTCTGATCTGGGTCTGCTCTGTTTGTTTATGAAATGACACAGATAAAAGGAGTGTCTACTTGAGGAAACTATGATAGATATTTTCTTAATTTCTCTGGCAAACCGTATGTTCTTATTACTCATTAGAATAGTCTCTTGTTAACCATTCCAATTACGGTAGTACCACTGCACTAAGACAAGGTTTTAATCTTTGGACAAGAAATCAGATATTTTGGTTAGTGCTCAGCATATGTGGGTAGTGCTAGGCCTGCTAGGGCTTTTGCTTTCTCCCAAAATCAGAATAGTGTGAGTGTGATTGTGTGATCATATGATTTAATGCTAACACTGAACATCTCTATTTTGTTTTGGCATGACTTAACCCTTTCCCTCATATAAACACATTTTCACACACTTGCAAACAGAGTAGACCCAGATCAGACACTATTCCTAATCCTATATGAGCCATCTGATCAGAGTCTGCTCTGTTTGCTGATTTAATTTGGTAGAACTGTTTCTTTACTTTCTAAAATGGGAAAAGGTTAACCCTTTCCCTCATATAAACACCTTTTCACGCATTTGCAAACAGAGTAGACCCAGGCCAAATGGCCCCTGATCAGGGTCTGCTCTGTTTGACATGCTACAGGTATAGATCCAATTCTACAGTGTTTGTCAACTAAAAAAATCCTTGAATTAAGCTTACATTATAAACATTCAGGTAATAATTTATATGATGTCATTATTTCGTACATGGATATTGAACAGGTAAAAGATTAAGTGCTTTAACTTGTGATGTTCAACAACAATAAACAGTGAGGACTTGGAGTAGAATGATTAATCTATATCAACCATACATATTTTATTATCTACTGGTCAGATACAACCTAAAAGCTACTGAAATTGTATTTTATTCATGACATTATACTTGTATGTATACATCAATTGATGTGTCCAAAAAGATAAGACATTTTGCTTGTGTGGTAAGTTTAATCCTTATTGCAAATCTGTAGTAATCTTTTTGAACAATTCAGATCCAGATTGTATGCAGAATAAATCTAACCCCCCAGGATCCAAACTGCTGGACACTCTGATTATGTTTTTGAAAGAAAATAATTTTGAGAATTTTTCTTTACTACAAATTGAAGCAGATGACAGATTTTACAAATACTTGTTTGCTCGTGATGGTAATTTAAGAAATCAGATGAGACGCTTGTGTAGACTGGTGATTACAACGTAATAGTGATTCTTTTATCTCATAATTAGATTAGCTGCCACGTGTATTGCTTCCTGTCTAAAAGAATCAAATTACCTGTATTTTTATTGAGGTGACAATCATACCATCAGATTTGAATTGTTCAATGAAGCAAAGCTTTACTTGGGCTGTATAATTACTGACAATTATTTACCTTTATGCACCAATAATGTGAATTTTCAATTGCTTATGAAAATAGTTTTGATTTGGATGAGATGTTCCTTATTTAGATCCAGCCTGTACTTTTGAATTAACCCTTTCCTCCATAGGTTATCCAACCTCTTTGAATGAATTTACCAAAAAAGAGCATTTACTAGAGAAAAGGAAAATGTTATAATTGTGTAGTATAGAAACCATTGTGATAAATAGAGCATTTGTTCCATAGGAGCAAATGCTCTATTTATCACAATGGTTTCATGAAGTGACTATTACAGAGAAAGGCGTATTTATGGAGGAAAGGGTTAAGAAAAGTTCACTTACTTTGCAAACTAAAAGAGAAATTGATAGCAAACTGTTTTACTTCAGTAATAAACTACTTGCCTGTGGTTCAGAGAGGTTTTGGTTCAATACTGAATCAGATGGAACTATGAGGTACAGTGTTAACAAACATGTGTGAAGGGTAGATTTGGTGTCCTAATGTACATGTAAATTTAAATTTAGGGAACTCTATTATCTCTAATAAACATCCCATTTTTAATAGGAGCTTCTTGCATCTTTGTACACAGGTAGTTGCTTAATGCAGAATGAAAGCAATGCAGAAAGCTCCTATGGGAGTTTTCTTCATTGCCATCAGTCTGCATTAAACTACCACTTGTATTTTTATGCCCCCAGTGGTGGGCATATAGTAATCGCATTGTCTGTCTGTCTGTCCATCTGTCGGTCCTTCCATCCATCTGTCTGTCCTTCCATCCATCTGTCTGTCCTTCCATCCATCCGTCTGTCCCAAATTTCGTGTCCCTTCTATAACTTTTTTTTATCTGTGAATGGATTTCAAAATAACATAGCACAAATGTTCACCTAACAAAGACGATGTGTCAAAAGTCAAGGTCATCACTTCAGGTCGGGGTTTCACAAACACATCTTGTTAAAAAGTGTTGTATTTAATGATTGTTATAATTATAGGGTCTACTCTTTTTGCAAAGGCGTGAAGAGATGTTTGTATAAGGTAAATGATTAAATAACCCTTCCCCTCATTTAAACGCCTTTTCATGCATTTGCAAACAGATTAGACCTAGATTAGACAGCTCCTATAGGAGTAGTCTGATCAGGGTCTGCTATGTTTGCTTATGGAATTGGATATACATGTATGTTTCTTTTGTGGCTGCAATGTTATACCTGCCATATTTCATTATAACTTTTTTATCTATGAATATTCAGTAGGCATTGAAAATTGTACTAAATATAGAACAGGGAAAGGGTTAACCCATTACCTCATAAGCTATTTTTAGAGCCTACCTCTTTGACTAAATCTACCAAAAAGGAGCATTTACTAGAGAAAAGGACAATTTCAGAATTGTATAATTCTGAAACCATTGTGATAAATGGAGCATTTGCTCCTATGGAGCAAATGCTCTATTTATCACAATGGTTTCAAAAAGTGACTTTTTCATAGGCGTCAAAAGGCGTCAGTGTGAGGGAATGGGTTAATAGAAATATATTTTGAGGTGAATGAGACTAAGAAACAGAGTCCAATTTTATATATTTACATTCGCCCTGCAACGTCCTTATATAACCTTATTCTAAAAAGAAAGTTGCATAACCTCATGAACACCGGAAGCACGTCATTCATTTCTTAAATATAAGAAATACAATGGAATATAAATATAAGAAATAAATGACGTGCTCCCGGTGTTCATGGGTTATGCAACGCATAGCTTTACGAGCAAAGATTCACGTGAAGCCCTTCGGGCTTCACTAACTTTGCTCGTAAAGCTATGCGTTGCATAACCTCATGAACACCGGAAGCACGTCATTCATTTCTTAAGAGGAGTTCACTTGCTGTTGTTGGAAAGAGAGCATTTAGACATTTTCAAACAGTGTAGACCGTGCAGTGTAGACCGTGCAGTCACTCAGTCACTGCAGCTGATCTGGATTTAAACCTTGCATGTAATCATCCAAGTGATTTTTTCCTTTTACACCCTCAATGTTTTCACATTCGTCTGCCAATATATATTCTAAAATCACAGACAAAAAGTTTCATTAAAATTACATGTACCAAAATTGTTGTGTTTTATTTTCAGTCTCCATTGAAAAGTTACATTGCTGTCCCAAACTGCAGGCATTGAATGTGAGAGGAAATGTCGTCGTTGAACTAGCAAACCTTGATCAGAACAGAAACCTGTGGCGACTGGATGCTAGCAACAATGAGGTTTGCAATTAATCCTTTGAACTGACTTTCAGTGTTATTTTTTTTTATATAAATCTAGTTTTCTGCCAATTTTTGAGAAATACAGATTTAAGGAAACTGATGAAACACAAAGTTATCCTGCATCAAACTGTTTAACCCTTTCACTTTTGAATATTTATGTAAGAAATAATCGAATCATGAATATTTGTTAGGTGTAGTTTTATATTGGTATATATACTCAGGATTGTATAGTATTGATAGATACTGTAGAATCAGTTCTGTTATTAGTTCATAAGCAAACAGAGCAGAGCCTGATTAGACAGCTCCTACTGGAGCCATCTGATCTGGGTCTCCTCTGTTTGCAAAGGCATGAAAAGGGATCTATATGAGGGCAAAGGTTAAAAAACTGAAAATATTCTCATTTTTTAAAGTTAAATTCTTTCACATAGATCTATTAAATTTATTCTGATTGGCATCATGTTGTAAATAGAAATTTCCTATGAACTGAAATAAAACAAAAAAATGGTAATCTTGTATTGTGTGACACTTGAGTTAACCTTTGCCCTCATAAAGACAAGTTTTAGTACTTTTACAGACAGAGTAGACCTTGATCAGACAGGTCCTGTAGGATCTGTCTGATCAGGATCTCCTTTATTTGCTTATTAGAATAATATAGATCTGTTTATGTTGTGTTTTTGTCACACCCAACAATTTCTTGTTAACCCTTTACTCCATAAATAGGCCTTTCTACACCTTTGCAAACAGAGTAGACCCAGATCAAATGGCTCCTGTAGGAGCCATCTGACCAGAGTTTGCTCTGTTTGATTATGATATTATAGAGATATGAATTAACAGTTTCTTCCCTGTGCCCTGTATGTTATTGTTAATATTAATCTAATATTCATGATGTCTTTATTTCTTACATGAATATTCATGGAGTAAATGGTTAATTTGTAATTACAAAACTTCAGTCCATGATTATTGATGCAGAAATGAATTCTTAAATTAATATTTGTGTGCAAAATGGTTAAAAGTATTCTTTTAAAAGTTTTCACTTTCATTGTAAAGCAAAAAATTATTTTCATACCCGGTCATTAAGTGTACCATAAAATGTTTTAACCCTTTCTCTTATATACAGTAAAACCCCGCTAAGGCAACCACCTGAAAGAGGTATAATTCTGGGTTCTGGATGCAGGCGGTAGCTTAATGCAGGACAAAAGTAATGCAGAAAGCTCCTAGAGGAGCTTTCTGCATTACTTTTGTCTTGCATTAAGCAACCACCTGCTTATAAAGACACCCATGTTTATTCATTAATTGGACGCATTAGAGGGGTTCTACTGTGAATGCTTTCTCATGCATTTGCAAACATACTAGACCCAGGATCTGCTCTGCTTGCTTATGAAGTTATAATAGATCTGACTATACAGTTTCTAATAGTATAAAAAAGCCTGATTTTCATAAAAAAAATCAGCTAATAAATATCCATGATGTCATTATTTCTTACACGAACATTCAATAGGGGAAGGGTTAAGTATTGCATAATTTTATGTTTGTTCGTTTTTATACGCCCTTCTTCAGATGGGACATATTATGTTTTCACCAATGCTGGGCATGCATGTGGGCAGGCGGTGTCTTGTAAAGTTGTCTGTTCTCTAACTTGGGAAGCTTTTTGTCCAGTTTTCACCAAACTTGGAAGTAATGTTTGTGGGTATTTCTTGGTCAAGTATCTTAAGTGGTTATATTTTTGAACACTCTTTGGAGTTTGTTTGCAGAAATTTTTGCACTGGAGTAGGGGTATTTTGTGTCAGATTGGCATGTACTTTATCAAAATGTAACACAAAAAGAACACAGTATATTATATCAAAACACAAGTTAGATTTTTTCTGAGTTTAAATTTACCAGCTTGGAGCGGGTAATTGGGATGGAGTGCATTTGCATCTTATAGACAAATAAATAACAAATTTTATAACTTATAAATGCTTTTTAATACTAGATTTAGAGGCAAAACATAACTTTAAGCAATGGTTCACAGTTTTTCTTAAAATGAACAAATTGCCAACAGGGAAAGTGATAAAGTGAACAGTTTACTTCCTAAACAAACAAATGTGTGCCCTGTTTGGCAGGACACTTGATAAAAATTGATTTGAACTTTTTGCACAGTAGTGGTGAATGTCTGATACCCTATAATACAAACTGTTTGGACTGGAATGAAATAACAGTGAAACCCCTCTAAACTGGAAACCTAGTAGAGAAGAATTCAAATACTTTTAGGCAGGTAGCTGCTTAATGCATGGTGAAAGTCATGCAGAAAGCTCCTCTAGGAGCTTTCTGCATGACTTTCACCATGCATTAAGCTGCCACCTGTTTCCAGGACCGATATTTATGCTAAATTTAATGTGCAGTTCAGAGGGGTTTTTACTGTACCAAGTTATGTCCTGTCTCATCAGGATAAACTCTTTCCCTATTGAGTATTCTTGAAGAAATATTGACATCATGAATAATGTACATTAGCTGAATTGGGATAGTGGCGCACTATTGTATTGGTAGGAACAGTAGAATCAGAGTCAGATCTATTATAATTAAGTAAATAGTGCAGACCCTGATCCTGGTCTACTCTGTTTGCAAAGACAGGAAAGAAAATAATAAAAGTAAGTTAATGAAAGATAGATAGGTTTATTTCAATATTGTTAACAACATATTGGTAATTAAAGCAATGCATTATGAAAGAGTATGAAATAAATAATAATGGACCATGTCAATAACACCAATATTAGGATGGCTCAAAAAAGGGGAAATGATCCCTTACACTGTATGTCTACTGTTGTCCTTGAAAGAGTTTAATAGCTTGATACTCTGGTTATACTGAAGAAGAAAATTAAGAAATAATCTACTAACGCAAGAAAAGCCTGTATACATTATGCTGTTATAAAAATTCAGCTAAAATATTCATGATGTCATTATTTCTAAAATGAATATTCAACATGGAAAGGGTTAAGACCTGATTCTTCAATACCTGTCATAGACACAAATTGTTTTTACAAGCCATTATATAAATTATCTAATTAATATTCATGATGCCATTATTTCTTACAGATGTATTCATCAGGGTTAACATCTTGGCTTGATTTAAACCTTTTGCAAAATTCATCACATTTTCTCAGATACCACAAACTCTATTTTCCCTAAAATGAGGCTACAAATGATACAACATTTTGCACTTAAAACCCTTTCCCTATTACATATTCATGTGAGAAATATTGACGCCATGAATATTAATTAGGTCATTTTTTATGGCATATGAACACAGGAAATTATGGCTCAGACAGAAACTGAATAATCAGATCTCTATTATACCATAAGCAAACAGAGCAGACCCTCATCAGATGGCTCCTACAGGAGCCATCTGATCTGGATCTACTCTGTTTATAAATGCATGAAAAGGTGTTTATATTAGGGAAAGGGTTAATACTTGCAGTACATTTTTCCTATCAGCAGTGTTAAGTCTTTGCACTGTAAGTAATTGTAGACTGCCAATATTGTCATGGCTGTTTCTACATGTATTCTCAAAGAAAATATTAATTTTCGTTTAAAAATTTAAAAAATCAGATTGTCCAATAGTTGAATCTAGAGATGTCACATTACTCTACATCTTATCTGGATCCATACTGTTTGCATATGTAATCACACAATGTCACATTTGCTGCTAGCGTACAAAGAGCTAAATGTGGGTTGTATGACTCTCACAATAGTTGCAGTCATTTATCATTGATTGCAGTCAATATTCTAAAGTTTAGCACTTACAGTTAAACTTTAAATTGTTTAACTAATACAACTTAAACTCTTATCCCACAGTGAAAAAATCATGTCAAATTTTGATCTTGTGCAATTTGGACAATATCTGTTTCAGTCCAGTCTTTGAGAAACTATTTACCAAGTGTCAAACAGTTTGAGTTTGGTTCTAGATAAGGTGCCAAGTTCCTTAGCATCTCATATATACAGAAAAACCTCTCTATAATGGCCACTAAACCGTGTTAATTAGTTGGTATTTAGGGTAGGTGGTTGCTTAAAGCAAGATGAAAGTAAAACAGAACGCTCCTATAGGAGCGTTCTGTTTTACTCTCACCTTGCTTTAAGCACCCACCTACCTTTAACACAAAATACTTGATGTAATTTCATGGCCGTTATAGGGAGGTTTTACTGTAGATCTGAACTGTTTAGCAAGTGCAAGTCAAGTCAAGTCATGGATAGCAGGAAAAGGGTTATTTTTAAGGCCTGATGAACTCATATCGGCATGCTTGTCTGTCTGTCTTACACTATCTGTCTGTCTCACCTTAATTGCCTGTATATTGATCTGTAGATAGTTACAATGTCATACTTTGCTCAACTTTAAACTTTCTAACCACATGTGCCCTGCTTGTGCAAAGTATGACCCTAAATACCGGTACCAGATTTATTGGAAATAGAGTCAAAACTACCTATATACATGTACATGTATGTCACAAATTTGGGTATGTTGCAAGCATTTTTTTTCAACTACATGTATAATGTCATGTATATCATAGAATTCAGTGATATATATTTGTAAAAATAAATTGATGTGCAACATACCAGATAAATCTTGATCTAGGCATATTTAACTATAGAGTCCATTCAGTACGAAAAGCTTACACTAAGCTTGCTAGAGGATTTTGAATGACAAACATTGTAGACCGTAAAGGAGTACTGCAATATAGACAAAGAAGGGCAAATGACACAAAGATCTATCTTATTCCACATGCAAACATAGCGGACCCTGATCAGACGACTCCAACAGGAGCCATCTGATCTGGGTCTGCTCTGTTTGCAAAGGTATAGAAAGGCATATTTATCGAGTAAATGGTTTCAATTCCTTATAATTATTGAAACTACTCTGTATGCACTGAACATATAAAGGTAAAACAAACAAACAAACAAGCCTTGTATTTATTGCAGGCTCTTCTGTTCTCTTTAATCCCTCAGAAGACCTGTATTATTATGTTTGCTTTGAAATTCAGTTCCTTAACCCTTTCCCTGTTCAGTATTCATGTAAGATTATTATAATGACATCATTAATATCTATGAGCTGAATTTTTATGATGTTGACTTTTTTGAGAGAATTTTTTGCTTTTACAAATATGGTAAAATCAGATCTATATCATGTCAAAAGCAAACGGAGTAGACCCAGATCTGACAACCCCTATATTGTTTGTTTGTAAAAGAAAACACATTATAGCTAAAGATTTGAACTGGTGAACGATCCCTTAGCATGCTAAAGGTTAAGTGCTAGCCGTGACTTAGCCATTATTCTGTTTGTTCTAGCGATGGAATACCAGGCCGTCTAGTATTGTTGACTTTAACCTCTTACCTTATAGATACATGTTTTAACATGAACATTTAATACTAAGGAGCCATCTGTTCAGACAGGGTCTGCTCTGTTTGCTTATGAAATATTATAGATTTGATTCCACAGTTTCTGTAAGTTCATGGGCCATTATAAAAAAATTATTAAATGAATGTTAACGAAGTTATGAAATTTTGTATAATTATTCTTAAGGTAAAGTCTACAAAAACTGTCATCAGCTGCTGATTCTGTACATCTTCTTTTTTTCTTTAATCCTTTACTTCATATAAACGCTTTTTCATGCATTTGCAACAGAGTAGACCCAGATCAGATGGCTCCTGTAGGAGCCGTCTGATCAGGGTCTGCTCTGTTTGCTTATGAAATCATAATAGATCTGACTCTACAATTTCTACCAATAGCATTTGAATGCGATGTATTGTGGATGAAGAAAAAAAATCACCTGCTGCATAATTTTCAATTTTTAAATTTTCAAAAAGTTTGTGAAGAGTATATTTGAGACTGTATATGCAAAGCTGCGAACCTTGGTTTTCAAGATCAATAACTCTATAAACAGAATTATCGGATTTCACATGCCCTTTACGGCAGTCTCATTAAATTTTGATTACAGTAATAACCCTAAATATTCAGTGAGTCAAAGTTAACCCTTTCCCGCATACAAACGTTTTCAAGTCTTTGCAAGCAGACATAGATCAGATGGCTCCAGCAGGAGCTGTTTGATCAGGGTCTGCTCTGTTTGCTTATAAAAAATTATGGTAGTTTAATACCTATACAAAAATATCCTGTGTACATGCGCCGCAATAACATTTCACCAAATAAATATTCATGATGTCATAATTTCTTATATGAATATTTGATAGGGAAAGGGTAAAGCAAATATAACGTATGTCAGACAGTTACGAAATTTTGCAAAGACATATCTTATGGAGTCAAGGGTTAATCCATTCCCTCATAGGCTATTTTTAGACCCAACCTCTTTGAATAAATCTACCGAAAAGGAGCATTTACTAGGGAAAAGGAAAATGTTATAATTGTGTAGTATAGAAACCTTTTTGATAAATAGAGCATTTGCTCCATAGGAGCAAATGCTCTATTTATCACAATGGTTTCAAGAAGTGACTATTACAGAGGCTTAGAAAGGCGTATTTATGGAGGAAAGGGTTAATCTTACATGCTGTTTGCCTTTTTCTTTGTTATTTATCACAATCACAATCATCTTCCTTTTTCTAATAATTGCTGTCTTACCTAGGAAGCAAGATAATTGTCAAAAAGACTAATTGTGTACTTGAAACATTAATCCTTTAGCCCCTCCCTTTGTGAATAACAATTAACCCTTTCCTACTTACAAATAATAATAATAATAATAATAACGACTTTATTTTAAGTGGATTACATATTTGGTACAAGACCAATTTTCAATATGGTGCTTTCACACATCCGCGAACAGAGTAGAACCAGATCAGATGGCTCCTATAGAATCCTAAAGAATTTGATAGATTCTTTACTTTCTAAAACGGCTACAGTGTTCCACTTTCCATATTTCGGTATAACTATTTTGTCCATGAATATTCAGTAGGTATTGAAATTTGTAATAAACAAAGAACAGGGAAAGGGTTAAAAATGTATCAGACTTATTCATTGAAAAAAATCATTTTATGACAAACGTTGCAGAATCTGATCAAATGACTCCCTCAGGAATCCTTGTATCAGGGTCTGCACTGTTTGCAAAGGTCTTGTATACTTGGTTTCCACAAGTTAAGGGTTAATGTTCCGACTTTGTGTCTGTCTTGTATCATTTGCAAGTTCATTATCACTGTTCATGTATGTTTAACTGTTGTAAAAGAATGGGGGGCAATTACTGATCATTGTGCCTGCATGCTAAGTAATTGTCATGATATGCAAAAACTGTTGCCTTCTCAATTTTTTCAATAAAAAAATCTCTTCAGACTGTCAAACATTCATTTTGAAATACATGTAGTGTTGTTTGTTATATATACACTGTCCATAATAAAACACTTGTTCATGCCTAAATAGCAAACAAAGAAGACCAAGATCAGATAGCTCCTGTAGGAGCCATCTTATCAGGATCTGCTCTGTTTGCTTCTGGCAGTATATAGATCCACCTCTGCTGTTCCTGAATTGGCCAATAATTCCCTTGATCCTTGGCCATCGTAAAATATAAGTTCACATAATTCATGAAGTTCAATAGTTAAATATGTTAGACACTCTGACCTATGACCTATAAGAAATTATTGTTTTTCTCAAAAAGATATACATGTACCATATTCATCCTAAATATTTGGACATGAACTCTCCTCTCTCCACTGGTTTGTATAATGGAATAAATCAGTGATTTATCTAAGTTTGTCCGTCTGGATAATTGGTAATTAGTTATTAGTGTATGATAAATTATCTCTCTTAACCCTTTCCCTGTTCTATGTTTATTCAAAATTTCAATACCTACTGAATATTCATGGACAAAATTGTTACATGTATTAGGAAGGTGGAACATTCTAGCCACTTCAGAAAGTAAAGAAACAGATCTGTCAATTTCCATTAGCAAACAGACCAGACCCTGATCAGATGGCTCTTATAGGAGCCATCTGATCTGGATCTACTCTGTTTGCAAATGTGTGAAAACACGTTTATACGAGGGAAAGGGTTAACACTTTCCTTTATGAATATCTATATAAGAAATAATGACATGATTATTTATTAGATTAATTTTTAATGGTGTAGAATACAGGCTCTTTTTGTCATGCCAGAATTGTTGACATGTAATTCCATAAGCAAATAAAGTAGATCTTGATTTAGAAGACTCCTACAGAAGCTGTCTGATCTTGGTCTACTCTGTTGCAAAGGCGTTAAAAGATGCTTTTAACTAGCTAGTAATGGGTTAACACCTGATTGACCCATTTGTGATGACCTCTGTAAACAGTTTGGATCCAAATCAGAATCTCATCAGGATTTAACCCTTTCCCTCATATAAACGTGTTTTCACGTCTGATCAGGGTCTGCTCTGTTTGCTAATGGAATTTGATAGATCTTTATATTAACTTTCTAAAATGGCTACAATATCCCACCTTCCATATTTCTTTATTACTATTTTGCCCATGCATATTCATTAGGTATTGAAAATTGGACTAAATATAGAACAGGGAAAGGGTTAATTTATTATTTGACACCCATATACTGTTCCTTGATAAGAAATGAAAGGAAAATGCACTTTTAACACAAATCTTTTGCTGACGAAAGTTACTTAGTGTTGAATGAGTTGAAGCAGAGGACAATTTCAAATGTCTCAGAGATAAGGTATTGAATATCGGGATTGGGAGAGTATAGGCTATACTAGCCAGTATATCGATATCCCAGCCAAAAACCCAATACCCAAACTTCCACCTTCAGTGTCATGACACTGTTGTCTGTTACAAAAAAACAGCCATCTGCTTTAATTATAATAATAGAACAGTCCCATACTTCCGTTCTTTTTTGGAAATTACAATAAAGTGTCAAATGTTGCAAGTTATGATAATTACAAACAGAGAATTTGGTGTTTGAAAAGCTTGTGTTCCTCCTGATGTATTCCGTTCAGACAAGCTTTCTTTCATGGTATAGTAATAATTACTCTAAAGACTTAAGCAAATAGTGCAGAACCAGATTAAACTGCTCCCACAGGAGCAACCTGATCTTGGTCTGCACTATTAACTACTCCATTAGTTTTATTTGAAGTTGTCAAAACTGTTCTGAACTGGCTCATCAAGGTTTTTAAACAGTTACAACGGGGGAAGATGGATGTCCGAATATTTACGATAAATAAGGTAAAGCGCTATTGGCATTGAACTAGTAATATTGTAAAGTAACATACACACATATTGAAATATTTCCGATCGATCATGATAAGAACAAGAGAATTGTCAAGAGTTGCAATAAAATGATTATTGGTAGATAGTTTATGACAATCTTGTAGATTGCTCACCAGATTGAATCTCTGATTTATGAAACTATTCTTCACCCGTCATTCATAATGGACCCTTCCTGTTTTGTTGACAAAAAGTTTCATTACCAAAGCTTAGGTGTGTTCAACTTTAATTTTTTTTATAAAAGAACACGCATTAATTAATTTGTGGCACCAACATTTGATTTGTTGTTTTCCTGCAAATTTTCCTCTGCAAATCAGGAGTAAAATTTCTATTGTTAAATGTCTGCTTCAACATTTCATTTTCTTTCATGGGATTTAAAGTACTTGTCATTTCTCTGTTTAGTTTTAGGAGTTATTGTTATGTCAATGAGTGTCACGTTAACCCTTACAATGTTGAATTTTCAAATTGACCATTCTAAAATTCAAATTGGTCAAGCTTATGGTAAATATTTTGGGATTTTTCTAAAGAAAAGTGTAATGCGACAAACAGTGCATACCCAGATGAGAGGGCTACTCTAGGAGCCCTCTCATCTTGGTCTGCACTGTTTGTAAAGGACATTAGTGACTCGTGTCCTGCACTGTAAGGGTTAACCCCTTCAATGCTGATGTTTCAAAGTGAGGTAGTCCATCATTGTTTATTGGTAGTGTCCATACATTATAAAAGGGTAAAATTTGTGAAAGTATTTTGAATGACAAACAATACAAACCTTGATTAGAGGGTTCCTCTAGGAGCCCTCTGGTCTAGGTCTTCACTGTTTGCGAATGACAGTGCATTCATTTCCTGTATTCAAAGGGTCTAAAGAACACAATATTTGTTTTGAACGGATTTATTCCAAAGTTTTCTTTGTCAGGGTTAATCCACAGTATAAGGCTATGCCAGGATTATATATATACTTTATATTAATTGACACCTTAAAATTTTTCAAGTTTAAATCTAACTCTTTTGCTGCCATGCAATATGATCATCTGCAATATTTGCTGTTTTCTACAATTGTTAGTTTTCCATTTTCTTCAACTTTCATCACAGCATCAAACAGTTTGAATTCTGATGAGAGGCTACATTGAGTTACTCAGTGTCTCATAATTATGGATCAACACTTATTCATATAGGTAATCACTGATTTGTTGTTGGCAGCAAAAGGGTGAATCTTATCACTGCCAAATAAATTTGTTATCTGATTCAAGTTTGAAGTAGAGGTTGCTTCTACAGTAAAACCCCTCTAAACCAGAGATTAAATTTAGAATAGAAAACTTCTTTGCATGACCCATTCCCTGATACATTATTTTTTGACCCAACTTGAATAAATCTACTGAAAGGGAGCATATAGTACATAAGGGAACATTTCAGAATTGTGTAATTTTGAAATCAGTAGAATAAATACGAGGGGTGTTCAAAAAGTTCCCGGAAAAGTGTTGTAATTTCTTTACGATTCAATATTTTTTTTGTAAAATTTCACTCAGCAAAACTATAAACAATTCTGAGTCTAAACATAAAATACAATTCACAATAAAATATACATATTACAAAATATTTAGCGTTTATAACGACCACCATAGGGAAACCGGCCCAACGTCATTGAACGGCATCGACGTCATGCCTCACTAATCACTTACCAGCGGATAGAATTGTCTCAAATTCAATATATGTCAAAGTATTCGCCCCAAACGATATACATTTTTACACCTTTTCATCCAGGAAGTAAATGCATCACTGAAACTGTTATTCTGAAGCGATAACAGTAATGCACCAGTCCACTTCAAGCAGTCATTTGGTTTCTGTGACGTGCGCGACGTTACTGACGTTGGATGATCTCTCCGTGGCTTGTCCATGACACTGTCTCTGCTGTTTCTAAACCGCCCGTACCACTATTACACCTGTGATTTCTTCATTGCAGTTTACCTATATGCATTCTCCACAATTTGAATGGTATCTTTCCTTGAAACACCATTCAAAACACAAAATTTGATCGCTGATCATTGTTCCATACTCATTTATGCGCGCCATACAAAACAAATTGGCTGTCAAAACGCCAATTGACGTAAAATTCATCAGTTACATCACTAACGTCACGTCAACATTTGGGGCTAAATCGAAGCAAAGTTTAGAGAGAAAAGCTGTGCACACAACAGAGTTACAAGTATTTGTTTAAAGGTGTTACGTATAAAAAATATCAATTTTTGGGCCGGTTTTGAGATGGTGTGGTTGCTATAGTTACCATAAAGTTTGGTCTAGTCAATGACTGACGTTAAGATTCATTTTGTACAATCCAAACACTTGTTTCTACATACTCACAAAGTTCCAGAGAAATCTGTCTGCTCTTCTCTATTTTACAACACTTTTCCGGGTATATTTTGAACACCCCTCGTATAGCATATTTTTTATGCTTCTATTTAGCAAATGCTCTATACATGTATCACAATGGTTTCAAAAAGTGAATTTTACAGTGGTGTCACAAGGTGTCAGTATGAGGGAATGGGTTAAGCAGCCACCTGACTAAAAGTATCTAAATTCTTCTCAACTTGAATTCTTGTTTAGAGGGGTATTACTGTACATGTATTTCTTTTCAAAAACATAATTGGAGTGTCAAGCAGTTTGAATCCTGATGAAACATCCAGTTACTCCAAGGTTATCACAGAATCACAGATTGGCCAATGACTGCAAAAGAGCTTACCTATTGAATATGGGAAACTAGTTAACCCTTTACTCCATAAATACACCTTTTTACACCTTTGCAAACAGAGTAGACCCAGATCAGATGGCTCCTATTGGAGCTGATCTGGGTCTGTGCTGTTTTCAAAAGTCGTCTATATGAGAGAAAGGGTTTAACCCTTTGAATGCTGGAAAATATACCGGCATTTGCAAACAGGGTCTAGACTGTTTATCAATCAACTATACTTCTTCATTACAGTACTGAATGGACTCTCTTTAACTCTTTGCACGCTAAGTCATTTTTTCGTCTGCAACAATTGTCGTATGCTTCAATTCTTAAAATAAACTTTCTCTCATTTTCTTTGCATAAATATTGTCAAGATGACAAACAGTTTGGATCCTGATGAGACGCCGCATTATGCAGCGTCTCATCTGGATCCAAACTGTTTGCATAGGTATTCACAGATTGGCCCCTAGCGTGCAAAGAGTTAAACAATAAAACATTTCACTTTGAAAATTCAGCATTCAAAGAGTTAACCCTTTCCTTCATAAAACACATCTGCAAGCAAGCAGAGTAGACCCAGATCAGACAGCCCCTGTAGGAGCCATCTGATCAGAATTTGATAGTTCTGTTTCTTTATTTTCTAAATTGGCTAAAATGTTCTACTTTCCATATTTCATTATAACTACATTGTATATTTTATCCATGAATATTTAGTAGGTCACATAATTGAAATATGGAACAGGGAAAGGGTTAATCAGAGATAGTCATAATTATGCATAATTTTATGTACATATTGTATAAAGGATTAACTTGACTAGACTACTGACAAGGATGATTTTTTTTATCACTTTTGCAAATAGTTTGGATCTAGATTAGTTGTCTGGAACTCTGTACCTCTTTTATGCTGTTATAATGTTTTGAAACAAAAGGGAAGAAAATAAATTAAGCAACAAATATTGACGTAGATGATTAGTTTTTAGAACAGCAATATGTGGCGGCAAAAGGATTAACATTTTATATGGTCACTATTAACCCGTTACCTCATAGATATGCCTTTTTCATGGCTTTGCACATATAGAGTAGACCTATATAATATCAGATGGTTCCTCAGAGCAACAGATAAAAATCCGTCACTACTCAAATACTAAAATCGTCATTTCTACATCAAACCCTATGTTCTGACAACCTAGGGTTTGGTGGAGAAATAAGGGAGTTATTCTTGAAAATGTTTTAATTTACGCATCTTATCTTGACCTCTGGTTCCTATAGGATTCTAGTTCTACAGCTTCTGCTATAGCCATAAAAAAGTCAGTTAATTAATGATGTCATCATTTCTTACATGGCTATTCAGGAGGTAAAGGGCTACGGCCAATATCTTCAGCGTTGTCACAGAAGACATAGTTTTGCCAGTCTTTCTTGTAAAGCTACATTCACCACTGATTACTTATTGACGGTATTGTTAACCCTTTCCCTCATATAAACGTGTTTTCACGCACTTGCAAACAGAGTAGACCCAGATCAGACGGCTCCTAGAGGAGCCGTCTGATCAGGGTCTGCTCTGTTTGCTAATAGAATTTGATACATCTGTTTCCTTGCTTTCTAAAATGTCTACAATGTTCCACCTTCCATATTTCTATATAACTATTTTGTTAATGAATATTCAGTAGGTATTGAAATTTGGCTTAAATACAGAACAGGGAAAGGGTTAACCCTTGTCCAACTAATCATGACCTCACTCAAATAGCTTGGATCCAGAGATGGTGAAAGTCTCACTGTCTCATCTGGATCCATGCTGTTTTGTGCAGGGTTAATAAGTTCTCAAAAGTTTCATTGAATCAGAAGAAGTCAAAGCTGCACCAGAGGCAAAATTTATGTTTTTAGCAGACATTATTTTTTTTGCAATGGGGAAAGGGTTTTGTATTTGAAGCTTCTGGCAGCATTTTATTGTAACGAACATTTACTTTTCATTATGCTTACAGTTGAACAAACAAGATTTTAATGGCCATCTGATTACTCTACCTTAAGTTTGCTATAGGAAATTTGATAATGTCATTTGCAAATAGTTTTTACAGGGGCGTAGCTAGGGATACACTTAGGCTCATGCGTAACATCAATCTGAAAGATGAAAACATTATAATGGCCAAAATGGAACAAACTTCAAAGTCTAAGGGGGTAGACTTTGATAAACGTTCTGTCTTGTCATGTAAGCTTTAACCCATTTCCTCATATTGACACCATTTGATGCCTCTGTAAAAGTCACCTTTTGAAACAATTGTGATAAATAGAGCATTTCCCTCGGACACCTATATGCATGGTGTGTACATTGCATTTAGATTCAGCTACACTCCTGTTTTATCCAGATGAGATGCCAAGTACATTGTCCTCTTGTCAGGATCCAAACTGACTTTCAGTATCAGATCAGGATCTAAACAGATTGACCATTATATTGATGGTTGAATGAAATTACTACAAAAAAGATGAAAGACCTTACTGGTGACAAATTTAAGCAAACAGAGCAGACCTTCTTTGATCAGATAGCTCCTACGGGAGCCCTCTTATCTAGGTCTACTCTGTTTGCAAAGGCATCAAAAGGCGTATCTCTAGAGTAAAGGGATAAATGTTGATCCAGCAACTGCCTTTCCATCTTTGTGTCATGTACTGTAACTATCCTAAATATTTGGCCAGACAAACATAAGTTTGTAGACCCTGATCATATTGCTCCTGATGGAGCATAATATGCAGGGCTCAAGCTGGAGCTCCCCATTAGCGAGAAGTTTTGTGATATTGAGGGAGAAGTTTGGTCCGGATTTTGTATCTCCCTATATGTTCTATATAATAAAACTTCTCCCTCAGCTCAAAACAGGGAGATGTCAGCAGGGTTAGGAAGACTTTTTCTTCCAAATCGCCCTCTTGCTTGAGCCCTGATATGATCAGGGTCTACACCAGTTGCTACTCTATTTGTTTTATTTGGCGTTATCAAAATGATGCAGAATTCATTAACTGTATTTTCCCTAATAAACACCTATGAAAGTGATAGATTTTACCAGGTTGTGATAGCAATTATGGTATTTAACCCTTTACACCATATACATGCCTTTCTTAGTGACGCCTTGGCAAACAGTGCCGACCCTACCGGAGCCATCTAACCAGGGTCTGCTCTGTTTGCTTAATGATGTAATATAGATATGATTTTACAGTTTCTGCATGAAGTAAATATAACTGTGTCCATGTGCTATTATAACAATTAATATCCATAGTGTCTTTATTTCTTACATGATATTCATGGAGTAAAGAGTTAGTAAGTTAATGAAAAAAAATGAAAAAAAAATATGGGGATGGGAAAGTAGGGGGCTGGGGACGTTAATGGGAAAGTAGGGGGTCGGTGACATTTATGTGTGGGAACTATGGATCTAGCTTTACAAACGGGTGGAGAGCAGAGGTTTGACTCCTTAACCAAATGCATTTTCACGCATTTACAAACAGAGTAGACCCAGATCAGAAGGCTCTCATAGGAGCCGTCTGATCAGGGTCTGCTCTGTTTTCCAATGGAATTTGATAGATCTGTTTCTTTGCTTTCTAAAATGGCTACAATGTTCCACCTTCCATATTTCATTATAACTATTTTGTCCATGAATATTCAGTAGGTATTGAAATTTGGATTAAACATAGAACAGGGAAAGGGTTCTATTAGTTTGGGGTAAAGACAGGACTGTGGTATAGTTGGGTTTGAGTAGGAATGCTCACCGTAACTCTTTGCGTGCTGAGAAAAGTTTTGTCTGCAGCAATTGTCATCTGCTACAGTTCTAAAAAATAAACTCTGTCTCATTTCTTTGCAAAAATGTGGTCAAAGTTTCAAACTGTTGGGACCCTGACGAGACACCACATTATGGGGCATCCCATCTGGATCCAATTCGTTTTTATTGTAAGCATGGTTTTGTTGCTGGCGAGCAAGGAGTTGATAATTGCAAATTGATAATATAATTGTTAAGTTTATGTTGATATAATTCAACATGAATAAATTGGCTCTATAGATTCATTCTAGTGTAATACTTATAACATGTTTGTAATGACAGGCTGTGCAAATATGGAAAAAGCTGACGTAATCAATGTATTGACATTCTTGAAATCTATTTAGATATTTTAAACTTAGCTTTAACCCTTTACTCCATAAATGCACCTTTCTATGTCTTTTCAAACAGAATAGACCCAGATCAGATGGTTCCTATAACAGTCATCTGATCAGGGTCTATTTGCTCTATTTGCTTATGAAGTAATTTAAATCTGATTCTACATTGGCAAAAAATCAGTATGTTAATGTGCCATTTTAAAAAAATTGCTTAATTTTCAGGATGTCATTATTTCTGAAATGAATATTCATGGAGTAAAGGGTTAACCCTTTTCCTGTTCAATATTCAGGTAAGAAATAATAATATCATGAAACTTTATAATTTTTTATAATGGCAATTACACACAGCATTTTTTTGTAATGGTAGAAACTGTAAAATCATGATTAAAATATAACAATATGTAATAATTTAGCAGACCCTGATCAGACAGCTCAGCTCTTATAGGAGCCAACTGATCCGGGTCTACTCTGTTTGTTGCCAATTAAGGGTCTGTGATCACCTTTGCAAACATTTTTGGATCCCAATGATGTCAAAGAGCCATCTGATTTGGGTCTACTCTATTTGTAAAAGCGTGCAAAGGCTTTTATATGAAGAAAAGGGTAAAATCTTTTGTTGCCAGTCACAAGTCTGATCATGTTTGCAAACAGTCTGTATCCAAATGAGATGTCGAGTAACTTGGCATCTCATCAGGATGCAAACTGTATGGTACTGTGATTATGTTGCTTTTTTAAACTAATATAAATAATTGAAGTAGATGACAAATTTTGCAGACAACCATTCTTGGCAGCAAAAAGTAGGTGAAATACAATGTACATGTATAATTATTACTCGATTGGATCCTCCAGACTGTATGAAATATACCAGTATATAAACATGCAGAGAAATATTAGATTTTTTAATTTTTTCATTGTTCTTGATTATGTCCTCCAAAGGAAGTGGGGGAACATAATTTATGTGTTTGCTCTGTTTCTTCTTATCATTATATTATTCTTTCCTCAGATTCTTCTTACTCTTGTTCTTTTACCGTTGTTAAATTGTCCAGCACTGAAAGGTGATTTCTCCATAAATAATAGTCTAATCGTAATGAAACTTCACTGGTTATGTGCAGATGTGCATTCAACTTTTGGTTTTTAAAATGTTACCATGGTAACTTAATGGTGGGCTCTGATTGGTCAAAATTTAGATATTGTTCAATTTTGCTGAAAATTGATATGATAGGGTATTTGGCTACCCGAACTCAATTGTAGGTGTTTCAAACGAGTTGTTTTCCATGGTAATGGAGTGGTGGCCTGTGCTTGGTGAGACTGATATTTTGCTCATCATGATCAATACCTATTGTCTGTTTGGTTTAGGGGACATTCTGTAACGAATTACTTCAAAATTAGATCTTGTTTTATTATATTTCGCTGTAGAGTAAGTGTTTCTGAAATAAAGATGTGATAATTTACACTCTGAAATTGCTCTCAGCAAATTGAGTTGGTTTTGTTGTAGGAATATATTTGAGACAGAAATTTTGAATATACATATATCCTACCAATAAAATGTCCTGGCCTCTCTTGTTAAACATTCTCATGACTTCTAAGGAGTAAATCGGTGGTAGAACATAAACAACCAAGGCAGATGTGTTGTTATCTGTTTCTTAATTTACCAACATTTCGGCACTAACAAGTGCCTTCTTCAAGGTGATCAGTGACTTGTTAGGCATTGGTTTACTTTATTTTGCTCAATCCCATAATGTTTTGATATAAATGGCCTTACCTAATCTTTTGTTTCTTTCTAACCCACAACAGACTATTATGCTACATTTGTAATCAGCCCAGAATTGGTGACTGCCTAGTCAGACATTGCCATGTCCTGCCTTGTCCCATGCCAATCCAGTGCCATTGCTGAAGTATGGCCTCTCTTTACTTTATTCTTTTGTTCATGCTATCTTACTTATATTGCCAATGTATTTTTATTTTTCAGATTAAAGATCTGGATTGCCTTGCAAGATTTGTAGCCATTGGCACTCTGAACCTTGCCAATAACGACCTGACATGGCAGGAGATAGCAAAACTGAGACACATGCACATTTTGGAGCTCAGCTTACATGGCAACAAGAAACTGGAAAGAGATCCATATTGTAAGTGTCATAATTTGTCCAGGGCTTGAATTCTGAGCTTGGATTCTGAACCCTTTCGCTCATACAAATACTTTTTCATGCCTTTGCAAACAAAGTAGACACAGATCAGACATCTCCTATAGAAGTTGTCTGATCAGAGTCTGCTCTGTTTGCTGATGAAATTATAATAGACCTGACTACAAATACCAAAAATTCCTATGTACATGATTATGTCATTATAAAAAAACCCAGCTACATGAAAACTGAACAGGGAAAGGGTTAAACACTTTGCCAGGTTTTAAAGTCAATTATATTCTCAAATATGTTTTGTATGGATCTCAGCTTTTTCGTTTATTTTTCAAAGTTGTCCCCTCCAACAAGAGCTAAAAAGAAGCCAGGCTGGTGGTTTTGATCCCTTGGGCTGTGTATGTAGTGTGTGAGATTAACTAGAATCTTCCTCCTCATATCATCCACATCCTCATCCAGCATCAACTTATCACTCACTGATGTTATACATTAAAACATGTCTTAAATGACCATCAAAAAGTGGTATGATTATGGGTCTGTAAGGCAGGTGGTAGCTTAATGCAGGACAAAAGTAATGCAGAATGCTCCTATAGGAGCATTCTGCTTTACTTTTGCCCTGTATTAAGCAACCACCTGCTTTGTTAAGATACCTGTGTCCAATCGATATAAGGACACTAGACAGGGTCTACTGTACCTTACTTACCATATCCAGAAACCCGGTCTCTTCTCTCCATGGGTAAGCTGGATAAGTCTGCACTGTACTGTTTGTCTGTTTCAGATCGCATCCATGTAATAGACTGTTTACCTAATGTCTGGATGTTGGATGGCAGAGTTGTAACATGTAAGTACCTTATATGCTTACCGTATTATCGCTAATAAATGCTCCCAGGGGTATTACATTTGTTTTAAAAAAGGAGCTTTATGCATTTTGTGCACAGGTAGTTGCTTAATGCGGAATGAAAGCAATACAGAAAACTCCTAAGAGAACATTCTGCTTTGCTTTCTGTCTGCATTAAGCTACCACCTATATTTCTTTATTTAACCCTTTCCCTGTTCTATGTTTGTTTCAAATTTCAATACCTACTGAATTTTCATGGGCAAAATTGTTATAATGAAATAAGGAAGGTTGGATATTGTAGCCATTTTAGAAAGTAAAGAAACAGATCTATCAAATTCTTTTAGCAAACAGAGCAGACCCTGATCAGACGGCTCCTCTAGGAGCCGTCTGATCTGGGTCTACTCTGTTTGCAAATGCGTGAAAACACATTTACATGAGGGAAAGGGTTAATGATGATTATATAGGGTTTTAGTTGTTTTTTGTTGATCATTAGTTTCCCCTAGAAGTAAGGAAGCATGTATTAGAGTGGGGGTGTTTATTAGGGATAATACATTATGTCTGTTTCAGCAATTCGGTAGAAATTTGACTTTAACAGGGAAAACGGATTTAAAAAGAAGTGCCGAGATATCTTGAGGACCTAGCTGAAAATATTTTTCATCATCTTTAACCCTTACAGTGTGGGACACGAGTCACAAATGTCCTTTGCAAACAGTGTAGACCTAGATGAGAGGGCTTCTAGAGGAGCTATCCCATCAGGTTCTGCACTATTTGTCTTGTTACACTTTTCTTTAGAAAAATCCCTAAATATTCACCATAAGCTTGACCTGTTTGGATTTTGGAATAGCCCATTTAAAAATTCAGCATTGTAAGGGTTAACTTTATAACCTACACTAAAATTACCTACTACATGTACCTCAGTTTTCAAAAAGATTTGTATTTGCCTGTCTTTTTACAGGAGTCAGTATTGGAACATCCACATTTGGTAGCTGGCAGTAGCAGCTTTCATATGTTAACTGCTCATAAGCTTTAGATATTTTTCATTGGTGATGTATAAAAATTGTTTGCCATGTACCCATATTTAAAAAATAACCCAAAGTGTCAAAGAGATTTTATCCAGATGAGGCACCTCTTTATCATGTGTCTCACCTGGCGCAAAACTGTTTGTTTGTAAAAGTTATCACAGATCCACCCATACTTTACACTATGCCCTTTTTCAACTTTTATGAAAAATTAACCCTTTTCTTCATAAGCTATTTTTAGCACCTGGCGCAAAACTGTTTGTTTGTAAAAGTTATCACAGATCCACCCATACTTTACACTATGCCCTTTTTCAACTTTATGAAAAATTAACCCTTTTCTTCATAAGCTATTTTTAGACCCAACCTCTTTGAATGAATCTACCCAAAAGGAGCATTTACTAGAGAAAAGTAAAATTTTAGATTTTTGTAGTTTGAAACCATTGTGATAAATAGAGCATTTGCTCCTATAGGAGCAAATGCTCTTTTTATCACAATGGTTTCAAGAAATGGTTATTACAGAGGCATAGAAAGTTGTATTTATGGAGGAAAAGGTTAAACAATCCATTTTTGAAGAACCTCACTAAATTTCTTATTTTCATTAATTTTGGAATAACTGGTATGTTTTTCTTTTTTTAATTAAAAACAATAAACATGAAAATTTAGGTTTTAACATACACATGTAATATGATTATAAAACTAATTTAATCATTTTTGAATGTGTGTTTGTTTGTTACAGCTGCTGAAAGGTTACAAGTAAAGCATTTTTTTGCTGACTCAGCACTCACAGATCACCCTATTGTAAGTACAAGGTGTATTAATCTGTAATATAGGCTAACAAAATTAATGTTTAATCCTTTACCTCATGAATATTCATCAAAATATTTATTTACCAAATTTTTATAACGATATATGAACACAGCATGTTTTGGCCATGGCAGAAACTGTAGTCATATCTGTATTATTCCATTAGTAAACAGAATGGACACTGAACAGACCCTGCAGGAGATGTCTTATATTGGTCTACTCTGTTTGGCAAATATCCTGTATTCATTCTAAATACATGTAGTAGGATACCAGATATTTCATCAACTGGTTTGCAAAGCTGAATACTGGTAAATCATTTTCGCAACATTTTGATGACTTTTAACCCTTCGCTTGCTGAAATTTAAAATACATTTCTCCTTCTTTACCTCTGTCCTGTTGTATAATTACATATATCTACACCGTGTACAAGTATTTCACTGTGCAATCACTGCTGTGGTGTGTACTGGTTGCACAATCGACTTGTAAATAGTGCAGACCCTGATGAGACAGCTCTCGCAGGAGCTGTCTCATCTGGGTCTTCACTATTTACAGGTAGGTATATTGACGTGAATAGCAAGCGAAGGGTTAACCATTTCCCTGTCGGAAATAATAACATCATGCATACAGATTAGTTGATTATTATACATAAACACATGGTGTTTTTACCTTGTCAGAAACTGTAAAATCTTATCTTATAACGCCATTATCGAACAGAGCACACCCTGATCAGATGGCTTCTGCAGGAGCTGTCTGATCAGGGTCTACAGTAAAACCCCTCTAAACAGGAATTTTAGTAGAGAAGAATTTAGATACTTTTAGGCAGATGTCTGCTTAATGCAGGATGAATGTCATGCAGAAAGCTCCTAGAGGAGCTTTCTGCATGACTTTCACCCTGCATTAAGCTGCCACCTGTCCCCAAGGCATTTATACTAAATTTTGTGTCCGGTTTAGAGGGTTTTATTGTACTCTTGTTTGCCAAGGAGTGAAAAGGCTTATATATAAGGGAAAAGGTTAAATGATACTAATGAAATGGAAAATAGAGTAGAGCATCACCAAATGGCTGCACCAGGAGCAGTTTGATCAGGGTCTGCTTTCTTTGCCCAAGTTTGACAGGCTGAAAAGTTGGGATAGTTATGGTGTATTGCTGAACTGTAAGATTAAATTTTAAATATTCTTTTTTTTTATTCAGAGAAGAAAATTGTCTAAAGAATGGTTTGTTCCCTCAGCACTGAAAAAGATAGAAGTGAACGGAGTATATGGGGAAAAGGTTAGTATGGATCGTCAGTGAAACATGGATGCCAATAGGAGCTATTCATTGTCACAGTGCTGTAATAGTAAACACATCCATGTATCTAGGAATGTCTAATTTAATACATACCATTACATGTATTATAAAACATAGGCAGAATTATTCATTAAGAGCTTTTTAAATTTTAGTATTGTTCTTTATCCAGATAGAAAGATAATATTTAGATCTTTAACCCTTTCAACCCAGAATTTACAGAATGGAATAGCCCATCAGTTTTTAACCCTTTCTCTGTTCTGTGTTTATTCTAAATTTCAATACCTACTGAATGATTCATGGCCAAAATAGTTATAATGAAATATGGAAGGTGGAACATTATAGCCATTTTAGAAACTAAAGAAACGCATCTATCAAATTTCATTAGCAAACTGAGTAACCCTGATCAGACGGCTCCTATAGGAGCCGTCTGATCTGGGTCTACTCAGTTTGCAGATGCATGAAAAGGCATTTATATGGAGGAAAGGGTTAAATGCACTCAGTATGAAAGTCCTAAACTTGCTAGTGGATTTTGAATGACAAACAATGTAGATCCAGATCAGAGGGCTTCTCTAGGAGCACTCAGATCTGGGTCTACACTGTTTGCAAATAACAGCACATGTTTGTCCTGGGTTGAAAGGGTTAATATCAGTGAAAAACAATTGTGAAGAAATAATGTATGTTTATTATTTTTCAGGCAACACATTTGATGACCAGATTCCCCTCAAATGGACCAAACAATATAGGTAAGTAATGCTTAAGATATTCATGTTTGAAATCATTGTGAGAAAGCCAGAAGTGTACTGTCAACCCTTTCCTTCATAAAAATGCAAACATAGTAGACCTAGATCAGATGAATCCTGTTGGAGCCGTCTGATCAGGTTCTGCTCTGTTTGCTTATAAATTCTAACACACCTCGCGCACACATCTACATAAACAAAGAAGGGACGTATCTATGTTTGAATTCTCAATAAAACACCGCACGAGCTGTAACGGCGTAACCTGATGTAATATGGCTTCGAAAATTCGTACGACAAGAAACATAGTGCCGTTGTGGCTGTGCAAATTATAGTTAAATTGAAGTGTTAGAATCGAAATAATAAATTTATACCAGTGTTTTATCGTGCAATCGAACACGGGTGGTCGTTGAGATGCTTATAATTAAATCACTCGGCCTATCGGCCTCGTAATTTAATTACTACGCATCTCAACTCCTACCAGTGTTCGATTGCACGATAAAACACTGGTATGAATTTATTATTTCTTAAATAAAGATCTGACACAAAATTATAAAAAATCATCTAATTGATATTTGTTGTATCATTATTTCTTAACCCTTTCCCTCATATAAACGTGTTTTTACGCATTTTCAAACAGAGTAGACCCAGATCAGACAGCTCCTAGAGGAGCCGTCTGATCAGGGTCTGCTCTGTTTGCTATTAGAATTTGATAGATATATTTCTTTGGTTTCTAAATTGGCTATAATCCTAGAGGAGCCGTCTGATCAGGGTCTGCTCTGTTTGCTATTAGAATTTGATAGATATATTTCTTTGGTTTCTAAATTGGCTATAATGCTCCAGCTTCCATATTTCATTAGAACTATTTTGTTCATGAATATTCAGTAGGTATTGAAATTTTGCCTAAATACAGAACAGGGAATGGGTTAATAAATATTCATGGAATAAAGGGTTAAATTATTATTCATATTGGGTGGAGTTTAACTTGCATATTCATCAAGTAATTGGTTAACATGTTATTTCAGTTTCTGAAGACACTTGCAGCAACTAAGCTTCTAATTAAAATTATGAAAAGAACTTTGAACAAATAAACAGACATATTTTTCAAAGATTAAATATACTTAGCAAGTGCATAGTTAATATCTATGATGATTTTTTCAAACAGTCTTTGAACACCTTTTCTAGTGTCAGTCCAAACTTATCAGCTTACATGGAAGAACTAACAATTATTACGAGTTTGACCATTGTCTTTAAGAACTATAGTTAACCTTTTACTCCATGAATATTCAAGTAAGAAATAAGGACATCATAAATATTAATTAGATTAATTTTCATAATTGCACATAAACACAAGAAATTTTGGCTGTGGCAGAAACAAGCATTATATTCCGATGGCTTGGTGCAAAACTATTGTAACTCCTTCACTTTGTGAAGGAGTTACAATTGTTTTGCACCAAACCCTCGAATTTTATATTATTTCATAAGGAAACAGAGCATATCCTGATCCGATGGCTCCTACCTTTGTAATATTGCAACTTTGAATAGTAAAATCTATAGCAATCACTAAAAAGACGTCTAATCCATTTTGAAAATTAATCTAATTAGTATTCATAATGTCATCATTTCTTACATGAATATTCATGGAATAAAGGGTTAAGGCATGTGATAGTTTAACCCTTTACTCCATGAATATTCATGTAAGAAATAATGACATTGTGTAAACATGTATTAATTACACTCAGTTTTATAATGGCACATTACCACAGGAATATTTGGCCATGGCAGAAACAGAAGAATTATATCTATACTCTTTGATAAGCAAACAGCAGACCCTGGTCAGACGGCTCCTACAGGAGCATCTGATCTGGGTCTACTCTAATTTAAAAGGTGTAGAAAGGTGTATTGATGGAGTAAAGGGTTAAAGTCAGATGAATGTTATTCAAAAAGCTCCTCGTGGAGCTTTCTGCATTGCTTTCATTCTGCATTAATCAGTCACCTGCTTTTAAAGACATATGTAGTTATTCATTACTTGGTTTCTATGGTGAGGTTTTATCATATGTATATAATTATGCAGTCAGAGTACTCGCTGATGATGATGAAAATCTCATTTCTTTCCTGTAGATGTAGACAGAAGAAGACTGAGATATCTTGCTCACAATGCCCAAGAAGATCTATTGCTAGAGAAAAAGTACACAAAAAGGTAATAATTGTAATTCCAAATCATAAATTGTAATAATTGCAACTCCAATTGTAAGTCAACAAAATTTCTATTATTTGTGTTGTCAAGGTCAGAAGATTTTTCTTCACAATCAATAACTTTTAGGTTTTGCAAACACTCTATAACCAGATCAGGTATTGAATTTACAATAAAACCTCTTTATAGCAGCCACTATATTGCATCAAGTATTTTGTGTTAAAGGCAGGTGGCTGCTTAAAGCAATGTGTAAGTAAAACAGAACGCTCCTATAGGAGCGTTCTGTTTTACTTTCACCTTGCTTTAAGCAGCCACTTGCCCTAAATACCAGCTAATTAAAAAAAATAGTGGTCATTATAGAGAGGTTTTACTGTATAAGGCAGCATCTGATCTGGTTCTACAGTTTGTTGCACATGTCAACGGAGGTGGCACATAGTGCAGAAGCTGATAAGATATGAGTCTTGCATAAATATTCATCCAGTAAAGGGTGAAAGTTAAGTCGTGATTAGCAGGTTAACTTTTTCCTTCCTATAAATCCATTTTTGTGCATTTGCAAACAGAGTAGACTCAGATCAGATGACTCCTATATGAGCCGTCTGAACTGGTTCCTCTCTGTTTGCCAATGGAATTTGATAGATCTGTTTCTTTACTTTCTAATATGGCTACAATGGTCCACCTTTCATATTTCATTATAACTATTTTGGCCATGAATATTCAGTAGGTATTGAAATTTGAAATAAACTTAGAACAGGGAAAAGGTTAAGTATTCAAATTATGTAATGCTGTCATATGCATGTCTATTTGAATATATCTTACTAGTAGCCATGATGAAGTATGTAACAGTTTCTAATCTTTTAACTCACTTTAGTGATACAGTGACATCACTTGTTTTAACCCTTTTCCTGTTCTATGTTTATTACAAATTTCAATACCTACAGAATATTCATGGACAAAATAGTTATAATGAAATATAGAAGGTGAAACGTTGTAGCCATTTTAGAAACTAAACAAACAGATCTATCAAATTCTATTAACAAACAGAGCAGACCCTGATCAGACGGCTCTCTAGGAGCTGTCTGATCTGGGCCTACTCTGTTTGCAGATGCATGAAAACATGTTTATATGACGGAAAGGGTTAATCCACTTGTTTTATGAAGTATAGCCTTTTTCTATGTTTGTGTGTAGAGTACATCTTAGTTCTGTGGATATAATTATAGTTTTGGATATGTTTCACAGAGATTTTCAGGTACTGAAGTACAGAAGAACTTTTATAGAAGACATATTAGATGTGCGGCCAGGGGACAGAGAAAGATGTAACATGTTACTTCTCATGTTGGTGGTAAGTTGGCTTTCTGTGTTGGAGGCAAGTTTTATGAAAGGTCATACAAACAAAAGTTATTGTAAATTACGATATTTGCTACAACTAACCTAGTCAGTATTATCACATGTCCTAGCGTGCAATAATTAAGGCTAACTTTTTCGACATACAATCTTTCATACGATGAGCCCCGGATTGTGATTGTTATTCTTTAGAATTTTTCAAATTTTTTACAGGCAGCCTTTCATAAAAGGAGCCCCAGAAATATAAGTAAATATGTATGATTTATGTTGGTAATATATATATATATATTCCAATAATACTGGTAATTTACGCTCAGTAATGAGCATGATACACTGTATGATTGTGGGTGAGCTTATCTGTACATAGATTATAAGTTACTATAAATGTATATGTGTTATAGGGGTTGACATGCAAAATGGTTGTCTTTTGCATAACTTAAGACACTTATTCACCATTAGAAGACTCACAGAAGGTAATCATGTTACAGAGTAGTGTCCCTTTCAAACACATACTAGGCCAAAAATATATTAATTTTGTTGCCCACTTGGGCTATCCTTTTTTTGGTGGTGTGTTATTCTGTGAATATACAAACTACATAGCATCCATGTCCCATAGACACATTTCTAGATTACCCTTTTCCGTCATACAAAAACTTTTTCACACCTTTGCAAACAAAGTAGACCCAGATCAGATGGCTCCGGTAGAAGTTGTCTGATCAAGGTCTGCTCTGTCAGCTTATGAACTTATACAGATGTGATTCTACAGTTTCTGCCAACTGAAAAAAAATCCTGTATTCATGTACCATTCTGAACATTCAGCTAATAATATTAATGATATCATTATTTCTTACATATACAGTATATTGAACAGGTACAGAGTGTTTGTTGAATGCTTTCAGGCAACCCTAGAGTTTGTAATGCCTACGCACCTAGTCAAAGAAACTCTGGAAACAGCCAAACTCAGCAAAATTGGGTAAGATAAAAACTCTCATGTATGTTTAAAGAATTTATTTCAATAAAGCTTAATTGTAATGTTTCAATACGATGAGCAAAGTTGTGATATACTTTGTAAATAGCTTGGATTTAGATATTATAAGAAAATTGACTGCAGTATATAGACATTTACATGGTATAACTTATTTAGGAATAAAAAAACAACTTATAGTCTGTGATTTCACTCTTACAGCACACTTTGATTTGCACTAAGTGTCGAAGCTCATTGTTAATTCTTTGCTCCATGAATATTCATGTAAGAAATAATAACATCATGAATATTAATCAGTTTAACTTTTATAATGTCACATGAGCACAGAAATTTATTGACTATGGCAGAAACTGTAGAATCATATCTATATTATTTCATAAGCAAACAGAGCACACCCTGATCAGACAGCTCCTATAGGAGCCATCTGATCTGGGTCTACTCTGTTTGCAAAGGTGTAGAAAGGCGTATTTATGGAGTAAAGGGTTAAAGAGCAAATTCTTTAGAACATTGCTTCATATAAATGAAAGCTCCCATGGAGAGCAACAGATAAAGGTGCATACTAAAATACTAAAGAGTGGTCCACAACATAGGGATTGGTGGAGAAATAGAGAAGTTATTCTTGAAAATGTTTTAATTTATGCATTTTATCCGGACCTCTGTCCTATGAGAGATTTCTACATAACTCTCATCCCACCTAGAGCTACCACTTGTCTGAAAAACCCAGAATTAGACATCTTTCATGGTGGTCATTATAGAGAAGTTTCACTATAATGTAACTTGAAAGTTAGCGTACTATGGGTGTTTTATTTACCTTCACAACCCATTTAGATTAGTATTCTTGGATTGTATTTTTAACCCATTCCTCCATAGGCTATTTTAAGACCCAACATCTTTGAATAAATCTACCAAAAAGGAGCATTTACTACAGAAAAGGAATTTTTTAAAGTGACTTTTACAGAGGTGTAGAAAGGCATATTTATGGGGAAAGGGTTAAACGAAAAGGGAACAAAAATTAACAGTAACAATTGAAGCAGGCTCAATTGTTTTATTTGCAGAGTTGGGAATTAAATACTGTTTGTTCATTTGTCTTGTAGGAAGGTGTATTCGATGGATCTGTTCTTACTGCCCAAAGACATTCGCTGCCGGCTTGTGTGTATACTCCTTGGTGCTGTGAAAATTGACAAAGATTCTAAAGAGGTGATTTATGCATAAGATGATATACAAATTAATGTATGATTTTTAGACTAAGGCTTGGAAGAATTACAGAGTACTTCAAAATGACATTGCAAATAATTGTTTGGTTTCACAAATATTAAAACATTTTTGTGTGAAAATGTAATATTTTTCAAGAGAGGAAATATAGGAAATTATTAAATATTTTGGCGAGTTGGTGGATCTGATGATCGTTGTGTAAATACAAATGGATATATAAAACCTTTCCATCATAGAAACACCTCTTCTTGCCTTTGCAAACAGAGTAGTCCCAGATCAGATGGCTGTTTGCTTATGGAATAATATAGATCTAATTCTACAGTTTCTGCCAAAGCCTCAAAGCCTGTTTTGATATATCATCATAAGAAATCTGCTAATAAATATTCATGATGCCATTATTTCATATATAAATATTCATGTGGTATAGGGTTACATGGAACTGATTTGCACACCCCCAGAATACAGGGACATCACATTGCATGCTGACAACAGACATAGTACAGTCAATTCTCATCCTCAAGGATGTTTCAAGCATGCATACTCGGCATCTAAAAGAACCAGAGAAACTCTGTCAATAATAAGAGTTTCTCTGTATCCTCTCCCCTCTCTCTGGGGCGTCAAATTTCCAATTAGATCATAGTGAGCTGAAACGGACGTTAATCAATACAAACAAACAAAAAAATACTTCAAAAGCAAACAGAGCAGACCCTGATCAGACAGCTCCCACAGGAGCTATCTGATCTGGGTCTACATTGTTTCACAAAGGCATAAAATGCATATACATATACAGTCAAACTTCACTAGGTCGAGGTTGCACAATTTCAAGCCTGACCTCGACCTAGTGAGGGTGCTCGAGCAAGTGAATTTCATCTGAAATTGTCAATATTTGATTACCTACAAAGTCAAAATACGATACTACAACATGAAATAGTGATTGTGTTCAATGCTCGTTCAATCCTTTTAAATTTTTCAATTGCTTGTGTTTTGATGTTGGTTATCAATTACATGATCTGTTTCTATACCATTACTTACTTTAAATCCTTTTGATCAGTAAATGTGTGCTTGTAAACCCAAATTTCATGTGTTTTACGCCTTTCCCTTGACTTACATCAATGAGGCATGTTTGTGTATATGACTGTGTTGTTTCACTTCCTCAGTAGGATCAAGTTTCAGAATTCATAAATTAAAAGAATTTTTGTATGCAAGTTCACATTCAAAAATATTTTCTAGTAATAGGCAAACTCTAATGAAACACAAATAATATTTACTTGTAAGCAAACATCATTTAACGTGTTCATGATCGGACAGGCTTTGATCTTTATCCTGCAATTATTCCATTTAAATGTGTGATCTGCTAAATTGATAAGTGTTTGATTACTCGTGAAAACAAAGACTGACAGTTGAGAAGTGATAATCAACAGGTAATTTGTCCTCGAGTCAATAGTGCTACAAACAACAGATTAACAGATGAAGGGGCACACTTATACCTCGAACCAGCCCAGGTCCTTGAGCTAGCCATATTTGACCCAGCAGTTGTTTATTACATTGAATTAAGAACAACTTTTTCCGGGACTTCGACCAGACCTCGAGCAAGACAGTGTCCTCGACTCAGTGGTGCTCGAGCTATTAAAAGTTTGACTGTAGAGTAAAGGGTTAATGGATTAAATAATTCAAATGCCCATGGTGTTATTTTTCAGGATGGAGGACTGTATGATAAGTTGTACTTGTGTTTGTTCTACACTGTGGCAGAGCTGTCTAAATTATCCAATTCAATATACGACAAAAACAAGGCACCAAAGACCAAACTGTCGCAACTGTAAGTACTCCTATATTAACACTTTGCACACTAACAGCACATACAGTAAAACTTCTCTATAAAGACCACTAAATTACATCCAGTATCTTGTGTTAAAGGCAGGTGGATGCTTAGATACGATAACGTAGCTCTATTCCTAAATAAATAGGTCGGTCGGTAGATCGATGGTTTCCGAATGATAACTAATAAACGACTTGGCATAGAATCTTCAAACTTGCTGTGGTGGTTGGCCATGACAACTAGATGACCCCTTTTGTTTTTGAGGTCACTAGGTCAAAGGTCAAGGTCACAATGACCTTAACTGGTGAAATAGTTTCCGATCAATAACTGCTCAGGCGTTTGGCTTGGGATCTTCAAACTTGCTGTAGTAGTTGGTCATGACCACTAGATGACCCCTATTGTTTTAAGGTCACTAGGTCAAAGGTCAAGGTCACCATGACCTTAACTGGTTAAATGGATTCCGATCAATAACTGCTCAAGGGTTTGGCTTAGAATCTTCAAACTTGCTGTTGTAGTTGGTCATGACCACTGGATGACCCCTATTGTTTTTGAGGTCACTAGGTCAAAGGTCAAGGTCACCATGCCCATTAACTGGTTAAATGGTTTTTGATCAATAACTGCTCAAGGGTTTGGCTTAGGATCTTCAAACTGGCTCAGGTGGTTGGACATGACAACTAGATGACCCCTATTGTTTTTTAGGTCACTAGGTCAAATGTCAAGGTCACCATGACCATAACTGGTGAAATGGTTTCCAATCAATAACTGCTCAAGGGTTTGGCTTTGGATTTTCAAACTTGCTGTGCAGGTTGGTCATGACCCCAGTTGTTTTTGAGGTCACTAGGTCAAAGGTCAAGGTCTCCATGACCTTAATTAATGAAATGGTTTCCGATTAATAATTGCTCAATGGTTTGGTTCGGGATCCTCAAACTTGCTGTGGTGGTTGGTCGTGACCACTAGATGACCCCTATAGTTGTTGAGGTCACTAGGTCAAAGGTCAAGGTCATCATGACCTTAACTTGTGACATGTTTTCAGATCAATAAATGATCAGTAGTTTGGCTTAGGATCTTCAAAGTTGCTGTGTTGATTAGTCATGATCACTTGATGACCTCTATTGTTGAGGTCACTAGATCAAAGGTCAGGGGGTCTGGGGGTGTACATGTTTTACAAACATCTCTTGTTCTAAATAGCCTTGATTTTGAATTTAGTTTCTAAAATGGCTACAATGTTCCACCTTCCATATTTCATTGTAATTATTTTGTGCTTGAATATTCAGTAGGTATTGAAATTTGGAATAAACATAGAACTGGGAAAGGGTTAAGTGACACACAATGTAGATCCTGAAGAAATATGTATATGTATATGTTTCTTTATATTTTCAGATACAGAGATTATAAATGTTTACTGGCATCGGAAGTTGTTCAGCTACTATGCATAGTTCCTGCATTTTTCGAATATGTTGACAAAGATGTTGGTAAGTAACACTTTTTCGCATAATTCACATTTCTACCAAGAATACACAGAAGATGTATTTATAATGGAATGGAGCATGCATGATTTAAAGAATTAACAAATTTTGGTTTTTGCTTTGCTCATTTGTGGTACAGGGATTTCACTAGATGTGCAACACTGTCTTGTCATTATTTTGCTAGAGAATTGATATGCATGAATGTTTCAAATAATTAAACACTGGTAGAAAAACCTGTTTTAAGCAACCACTTACTTATTGGGCATGGTTGCTTAATGCAGGACAAAAGTAATACAGAAAGCTCTCGTCTGCATTATTTTTGTCCTGCTTTAAGTTAAAGCCTGCTTTAAAGACACAGACATATTTCTGGTTTTGATGCCCCCTTAATCCTTTACCTGATGGATATCCATGAAAGAAATAATTAATGTATGAATATTGATTAGCTGAATTTTATTAATGATGACATAAACAAGGGATGATTTAACCATGACAGAAGTGGTTGAACCAGATCAATAGTATTTTATAAGCCAACAGAGCAATGCCTTTGCAAACTGAGTAGACCCAGATCAGACACTCCTGTAGGAGATGTCTGACCAGAGTCTGCACTGTTTACTAAGGAAATAATATAGATAATATAGATATGATTCTATAGTTTCTGCCACAGTAAAGAAATCTCCCATTAATAATGCTGTTTATAAAAAAAATCAGCTAATTAATATTCATGATGTCAGCATTTCTTTCAAATTATTCATGAGGGAAATTGTTATGGCAGGTATAACTGTATTGTATTGGCTGCCAGAAGAGAGAAGGTATCTTTAGAGCTCTACAAAACAGTGAAAACCCTGACAGTCTGCCATTTCTGTGTCAAATCAGGATATACACTGTTTAATTGTGATTGTGTTAATATTAATTAGTTGAATTTCATAAAATTTAAATGCATTGTGAGTAAGGGAATATTCAACCTTGGCAGAAACTGTAAAGAGTTCATCTCAAGCAAACTGAGTAGACAATGATCAGACAGTTTCTATCTTGATCTATCCTGTTTGTAAAGGTACACTGTTTTCATAGTCAGGAAGATACCTTTCCTCATAGCAATACTCAAATTTTCCAACTGATATATATATAGTGTGATGTGTTGTGTTTTGACTAAAGAAGGTATGAACACCACTGAGGAGAGATTGGATACACATAAATCATCTTTGTGGGTCTTTAAACCTTTACCTCATTCATGTCAGAAATAATGACATTATGAATATTTATTAGCTGAATTTTATAATGGTATATGAATATAGTGTTTTTTGGCTATGGCAGAAACTGTAGAATCGGATCTTCATGTATATCATTTTATAAGCAATCAGAGCAGACCCAGATCAAATGGTTCCTACAGAAGTTTAAAGAGATATTTTTTGTAAATGAAAGGGTTAAGGCTTATCATGTCTGCCTGAACTCTGATGCAGTGTACTTACTTTTATTTATTAAGGTTTTGAGAAACTATTGACCAAGTGTCAAACAGCTTGGATTTTGATGAGATGCCAAATTATTCATTCTTTTAATCCTTTACAGTTCAAAATTTCATGCCTGACTCTACCTATACAATTGAACATGCATATCGTGAACTTCACGGGACCATACATATTACTTCAAGATAACATAGGTTTGAGTCATCCGATTTCTAATCCAAACATTTTCTCAAGTTCACAGCTTAATGCAGGTCTAAAGTACATGTAATGCTGAAAGCTCCTGCAGGAGCTTTCATCATTACTTTCGACCTGCATTAAGCTGTTACATATGTTTCTACATATGTGTTGTGATACAGTTTAGACAATTCTGTATTGTAAATTTAGGAAGGATCAGCTTTTACTTCAAGTTATCCCGAAGTTTGAGTTTAACTGTATTTGAACATTGATTAATTCTTGTATTATTAATGCAAAATAAGGAAATTTATTGAGTAGAGAACCTAAACGATATAAGCAGAGCAGAGCCTCCTACAGGAGCTGTCTGATCTGAATAACCTACTCTGATTGCAAAGGCATCAAAAGATGGAATTATGGTGTACAGGGTTAAAAGCCATCATGTTTTCTGATGATAATGGATCTGACTGTACAATTTCTATGAATACCAAATATCCTGTGTACACAATATGCCATTATAAAAATTCAGCAAATAAATATTCATGATGTTATTATTTTTTACATGAATATTCAACTGGGAAAGGGTTGATAAGTAAGCTTTGTCTAATTGTTGGTGTAGAGGTATGTTCTCAGCTAAACTTTGGTTTGCTTAACTCTTTGCATGCTAGCAGGGAACCTGTGATTACCTATGCAAACAGTTTGGATCCAGATGAGACGCCGCATAATGAGGTGTCTCATCAGGATCCAAACTGTTTGTCATCTTAACCATATTTTTGCAAATAAATGAGAGAAAGTTTATTTTAAGAATTGAAGCAGACGACAATTGTTGCAGACGTGCAAAGAGTTAAACCTTAACCTCATGAATATTCATGTAAGAATTAATGACAATATGGGTATTCATTATTTGAATTTTTTTATAATATTACATGGACACAGTTTTTTTTACCGGAACAAAAACTGTAAAATCGGATTCATATAATTCCATATGCAAACAGAGCAGACCCTGATCAGACAACTCCTATAGGAGCTGTCTGATCTGGGTCTACATTGTTTGCAAAGATAATAATTATCATAAAAAATTGTCTGTATGAGGGAAAGGGCTAAATAACAAAAAACAACATCCATATAGGTGGTGAGGTTGTTAACTTATGTCTCGTGTTTTATACATGTATGCACTATTCAATGTCACTGTGTTGAAAACTTGTTATAGACTTGCCTGGTTCTACTGGTAAGGAATTTCCTCCCTTTAGTTGCACAGTAAAACCTTATTAAGCTGGACTTATTGTAAATAATTTAGATCTTTTTAGGCAGGTTGCTGCTTAATGCAGGATGAATCTCAAGCAGAAATATCTATTGGTAGCTTTTTGCTTGACTTTTACCCTGCAATAAGGTGCCACCTGTCTTAAACCTTTACTCCATGAATATTCATGTGAGAAATAATGCTCTCATGAATATTTATCAGATTAATTGTTATAATAGCACGTGGACACAGGAATTTTTCGCATGACAAAAAACTGT
The DNA here is from genome assembly GCA_963576725.1 of Azorinus chamasolen. Classification (NCBI taxonomy): domain Eukaryota; kingdom Metazoa; phylum Mollusca; class Bivalvia; order Cardiida; family Solecurtidae; genus Azorinus; species Azorinus chamasolen. The sequence goes on along the minus strand of OY755243.1, from coordinate 50,225,294 downwards.
GGAATCTATATTATATCATCAGCAAACAGAGCAGACACTGATCAGACAGCCTGATCTGGGTCTACTCCGTTTGCAAATGCATAGAAAGGTGGACATGTACATGTATTAATTTTATGGAGTAAATGTTTTAAACCTGGCATTGATACTAGATTGAAAGTTCTGTTTAAAGAGGATGTACTGTAGTTTGGTAATTTCTCTTATTTCTGTCAAAGTTTCAGCCTTATCTTAATTTCTGTTATTTCACTTAAGTCACATTTTGTATGGCCAACATTGATGAAATAAAACAACACTTTGACATTTATAAGCAGTGTATACCCAGATTAACTACCATGTTGGAATGTGAAATTTTGTCCTGTTTTTCACTAATTGTATTAGTCACAGACATTTGGTTGACATTTGGTTTGGAACCAAATTCTTGTGGCATAAGTTGGTTATGAAATAAGTCTTTTCTTAATTTTGTAACCTGCTTATGCAAACACAATACCATTGGTGGTTGGTGTGGGTCTACACATTATCTAAATGATAGAGTGTCTATATTTGTTCTAACACTGGCCATATAACATGATGATTGTATCACTTATTAATTTATCTACACTTGAATTCTTTATTCTGGCCACACATTTATATACTATGCTTTGTTTTCATTGTTCATTTTGCTTTGTGTTTCTTTAACCATTTCCTCCATAAATACACCTTTCTACGCCTCTGTAAAAGTCACTTTCTGAAACTGTTGTGATAAATAGAGCATTTGCTCCTATAGGAGCAAATGCTCTATTTATCACAATGGTTTCAAACTACAAAATTCTAAAAAAAATCCTTTTCTCTAGTTAATGCTCCTTTTGAGTAGATTCATTCAAAGAGGTTGGGTCTAAAAATAGCCTATGGAGGAAGGGGTTAATGTGGAGAGGATTGTAGCAGTGTTAACTCTTTGCACACTAGCGGCGAAACTGTCATTATCCCCGCAGACAGTTTAGATCCATATGAGATGCAGCATGATGCGACGTCTCATAAAGATCCAAACTAATTGACACTTAGACCATATTTTTGCAAAGAAATAAAGGATAATTTTCAGAATTGAAACAGACAAAATTTGTCGCAGACAACAAACGTCTTAGCGTGCAAAGAGTTAAAGGTGATACATTAGTAAATTACACAATCTATTTGAGCTTTATTTAATACCTTCACTTTCAGATTCACTGTCATATAATTTGCACAGCTTACCTTAATAGTGGGAAATATCCCTGCACTATCTTTATTACGAATATGATCCAACTGATATTTGCAGCAGTGTTTTTGATGATGAAGACATCTTATGGTTTCAATGTAGACTTTTGCATACTAAAGAAAATTGGTATTTGCTGTTATTTCCATAGTTAATTCGTTTTACCTTTCTCCCCTTGAATACACCCAGTGTTAAACAGTTTGGATCCTGATATGATGCCGAATAACTCAGCATCTCATCTAGATCCAAACAGTTTGCATACATTATCACAAATTTTGTTGCTAGCCTGCATGGAGTAAACCCTTTTAGTGGGGGAAATGAGTCATTAATGTCCTTTGCAAACAGTGTAGACCCAGATGAGAGGGCTAGGAGCCCTCTGATCTGGGTCTGCATTGTTTGTTACATTACACTTTTCTTAAATATTCAAGGTAAGATTACTCTGTTTGAATTTTGCAATTTGACAGTGTTAAAATGGTTTAATTACGCCACCAATTATATTGGTGACTTTGTGGTAACCATTTCAGATTGTATCCGGATGAGCCATCAATCATTAATTGCATTATTGTTAATCCTATACTCCATGAATATTCCTGTAAGAAATAAAGACATCATGAATATTAATTAGATTATTATTTTTTATGCCCCCAGGGTGTTGGGGGGGGGGGATTAGGGGGCATATTGTTTTTGCTCTGTTGATTGGTTTGTCTCCTACTTTTAACGTTGGTGATAATTTTGTAGCCATTGCACATACATGTACATACTTCAAACTTGGCATGCATGTGCAACTTATGGAGGTAAACATTTATAGGGATGACTTATTAAAGTCAAGGTCATAAATCAAGGTCAAAGGTCAAATAATGGGTCAAATTTGGATAGGCGATAATTTTGTTGTCATTCAACATACATGCTTCAAACTTGGCATGCATGTGCAACTTATGAAGGCAAACATTCTTAGGGGTGACTTATTAAGGTCAAGGTTATACATCAAGGTTTAAGGTCAAATTATGGGTCAAATTTAGATCAGCAATAATTATGTCTTTATTCAACATACATGCTTCAAACTTGGCATGCATGTGCAATGTATGGAAGCAAACATTTTTAAGGGTGACTTATTAAGGTCAAGGTCAGGGTCATACATCAAGGCCAAAGGTCATATTGGGGGCATAATGTATGGAAGCAAACATTTTTAAGGGCGACTTATTAAGGTCAAGGTCAGGGTCATACATCAAGGTCAAAGGTCATATTGGGGGCATAGTGTTCACAAACACATCTTGTTTTTAATAACTCATAGACACATGTAATTTTGCCCATGGCAGAAACTGTAGAATCATATCTATACTATATCATAATCAACCAGAGCAGACCCTGATCAGATGACTTATACATGTGGGTCTGCTCTGTTTACATAGGTGTAGAAAGGCATGTTTATGGAGTAAGGGATTAATATCGCTCATTATTTAAAATCTACTGTCATTCAATTTTTAATACATGTATATATTCAACTATGCATTAACCCTTTTCTTGTAAGTGTTGAATATTCATGTTAGAAATAACCCATTACTTCATAGGTTATTTTTAGATCCAAGCTCATTGAATAAATCTACCAAAATAGAGGAAAGGACATTTTTTAGAATTTTTTAGTTTTTAAACTATTGTGATAAATAGAGCATTTGCTCCTATGGAACGAATGCTCTATTATCACAATGGTTTAAAAAAAAATACCTTTACAGAGATGTCAATATGAGGGAATGGGATAATGAAATCATGGATATTTGAAAGCTGACTTATTATAGTGGCATGTGAACACAGGAACTTTAGGTCATGGAAGAAACTGTACAATCAGATCTATGTAATGTTTTAAGCAAACGGAGCAGTCCCTGATCAGACGGCCTTGCAGCAGCCATCTGATCAGGGTCTTCTCTGTTTGCAAAGTCATCAATAGGCATCACTATCAGGTAAAGGGTTAAATTCTTTAAATCCCAATTTTTTCACTATCCATTGAATCAATATATTAAATGTCTTTGTAAAGTTTTCTTTTCTGTTTCCCTATAAAATGATATTCTGACAAGATGAAATAGAGGATAATCAAATATCAACTGAAAAATCTCTAGTAAATCATTGATAGGTATATAATAAAAAGGATGAAAGCATGATACCCAATAAATTCATTCTTGGAAGTAAAAGAACAAAACAGTTTATATGTTATATTTTATCACGCTATTTTCAGCCTTTTTTTGTTTTATAAAAAGAAGAGTCTGATATGTCTTAACCCTTACTTGATGAATATTCATGTAAGAAATAATGACATCATGAATATTAATTAGCTGAGTTTTATAATGGCATATGAACATAGGAATTGTTGGCCATGACAGAATCTATAACGTCAGATCTATATTATTTCATAAGCAAACAGAGTAGACCTTGATCGGACAGCTCCTACAGGAGCGGTAAGATATAAAAAATTATGGAGAAAAGGGTTAAATATTATATCATCACACTATTTTCAACCCTTTTTCTGTGTTTAGTGAAAAAAAGTGTTTGATATGTGTAAAAATTACTAGATGCTTACTTAGTTTGATACTGTTTGTTGATTTGATGCTTAGTTTGATAATGTTTAATGGTTTCAGGTGTCATGAACCTCCTGGTGACTGCCACAGGAGATCCAATGGTTACAGAGAAGATCTGCAAACTGTCTGAAAACATTCACAATTCAGGGGTATGTACTACTGACCAATGACAAACTGTAAAACCTGTCTAGATATAGCTCAAAGGAAGTCTCATTGTTAGTACAGTAAAACCTCACTAATTTGAACTTTTATCAATTCTTTACTCAATGAATATTCATGTAAGAAATGATGATACCATGAATATTAATTAGATTAATTGTTACAATAACACATGGACACATGAATCTTTAACCATGGCAGAAACTGTAGAATCAGATCTATATTTTTTCATTACCAAACAGAGCAGAGCCTGATCAGACGGCTCCTACAGGTGTATCAGAGATGGGTAATCTCTGTCAATGATTTGACTAATTTTTCCATGTATTTGCATCAGTAGTTATTCTTTCAGTGATTTAGCTATTTTTTACAGTAGTTATTCTTTCAGTGATTTAGCTACTTTTTCCATGTATTTTGTATCAGTAGTTATTCTTTCAGTGATGTAGCTATTTTTTCATGTATTTTGTATCAGTAGTTATTCTTTCAGTGATGTAGCTATTTATCCATGTATTTTGTATCAGTAGTTATTCTTTCAGTGATTTAGCTATTTTTTACAGTAGTTATTCTTTCAGTGATGTAGCTATTTATCCATGTATTTTGTATCAGTAGTTATTCTTTGCAGGGTGATATAAAGAAGCTGTATGAGGAGCTGTCCGATTTCCTGCTTCAGAAAGTACAGGAACAGTCACTGAACTTGTCCAACAAGGCACAGAAACTGCCGCAAGAAGATCAGGCCATAACTGTAAGTGGTTGTAGACTTGTAACACATTACAAAAATGAAATTTATTTGTATATAGATAATAGTATTGTATTTGAAGAGGACAGTGCACATTGTCAGGTTGGACATGATAGGCATTATCCAAGGCCAACAGAAATTTATGGAGTCTGGCCTCATGATCATTCTCTTAAACATTTACTCAACGAATATTATGTTAGAAATGATAACATCAACATCGTAAATATGAATTATCTGAATTTTTATAATGGCATATGAACTTGGGAATTTTTTAGCATAACCAAAACTTTAGAATCAGATCTATATATCAGATCTATCAGATCTATATAATTTCATAAGCAAACAGAGCAGAATGATGCTGATCAGACAACTCCTACAGGAGCTGTCTAATATTGGTCTACTCTGTTTGCAAAGGCATAACAAGCTTATCTTTTGAGTAAAGGATTAAAAAGTGCAATAACTTCCTTATTTTTCAAAATACAGTCGTATTTATTGATAATTATCTATATTAACCTGCTTTTTTTATGCCTTTACAAACAGCATTGCCACAGATCAGATGCCCCCTATAGGAGCCATCTAATCAGGGTCTGCTCTGTTTGCTTATAGAATGATATAGATTCTGCCATGGCCTTAATTTTCTCAGTTCATGTGCCATTATGAAAACTGCTAATCAATATTCATGATGTCATTATTTCTTACTTGAATATTCCTTGAGTAAACATTTACAAAGATTAGATATTTTTTATTTGTTTTAAATGGTAAACAAGACATTTTGAAAGGAGATAATTCATTTCTGTGGGATTTTCAGTCACTATTACAAATATATAATGTTTCCTTTGCCCTGTTTAGTGTGAAAGACAAATGACATCATTCTGAATATTCATGTAGTGACTATGTCACACATAAATCTTCTTTAGGGAAAGGGTAAAACACTCTTGGGCTATCCCACTTGCAACAGTCTTTTCTGATACATGTGCTCCTATTAAAATTCTTGTCATTGATAAAGGGTTGATAGAGCTGGATGTCAATTCTTTGAATGCCGGAAACCAGTTGACTGTCATTTGCACACAGTGTAGACTCCGATCAGAGGGTTCCTAGAGGAGCTCTCTGATCAGAGTCTGCCCTGTATGTCCTTCAAAATCATCTCACAAATTTTCCCCTTTGTTACTGTATGGACTCTACCAATAAACAATGATGGACTATTCCAATCTGAAAATTCAGCATTGAAAGGATTAATTATTCTTTTTCAACTAGTGTTTTAATATTCATTTATTTCAGACGTTGAAAGCAATCCCAATGAAGAGCCCAAGGTCACCTATTGATGCTGCAGATTTCCATGCCAGGGGTGTCTCCAGCCCCTATACAGAGCCCACTTCTGTATTGAGTAGTAGACTTGCAGCTGAGAAGAGCAAAAAGCATTTCCCACGTAAGTACAAGTACTGTGAATATTTGTTACCCTGTACTTTGATAGACAAGCATTTGCTAACACATTAAACACAGGTCAGTCAACTCCTTCTCTAGGTGTCTGATCAGGTCTGTTTTGTTATGAAATGGTATAGATCTGATGCTAATGTTTCTGCCATGGCCAAAACTACAGTGATCATACGGCTTTAAAAAAATCAGCTAATTTATATCCATGATACCATTTGTATTTCTTACAGTCACGATTATTCATCAGGTAAAGGATTAAATCTGCCTGAACCAACCTCTTATCTTATATACAGTAAACCTCTCTATAACGGCCACTAAATTACATCAAGTATTTTGTGTTAAAGGCAGACCTGCCCTAAATACCAACTAACACACACAATTTAGTGGACTTTATAGAGAGGTTTTACTGTATTGTATACTGGTGTATATGACAAGTAGACTGTAGTAGCCTTTAAGGTTACTTTTTTTTTTTAATTATTAATTTTATTTAAATTCAGCTTTGATTTAGATTTAACTTTCTGCAGGGCCCTCTGAGCAATTGTTGTCAGCAATATTTGTCAAAGTTTATCTTTTGTCCTATTTTTTTCCAAACAAACAGTGTCAGAGTGACAAGCAGTTTGGATGCTGATGAAAAACTGAGTTACTCTGCATCTCATCTGAATCCAAACTGTTTGCAAAATTTATCACAAAGGCGCCAGTAGAGTGCTGAAGATTATGGTTGTTCGTTGTTTTTTTCCCAAAAATTTAAATTGTATATTATGCTTAAGTGTTAAATCTATCTGAAATAATCTTTTGTTTTATTATTGGTATATATGACAGATAGTAGCCGTTAAGTTTACCTTCTTTTTTTCCTTTTTTTTTTTGTTTATTATAATTCAACATTAATTTAGTTTGATTTTGATTTAACATTCTGTACTCTGAGCAATTGTCGTCTGCAATTTTTGTCATCTGCTTCAGTTCTGAAAGTTTATTTTTATCCTATTTCTTTCCAAACAAGCAGTATCAGAGTATCAGCGTGACAAGCAGGTTGGATCTGATGGGATGCTAGGTTTCTCTGGGTCTCATCTACAAACTGTTTGCAAAGATTATCATACATGTGATAATTTTTTCGAGGCAAAGAGGGAGATTAGCTTTTCAAATGAGGGAGATTGGGTGTCAAAGAGGGAGATTTATGCAGATGGAAAATTTTGGAGTTATTTGTTGGTATAATAGGTCAGAGACCTATATTTATATGTCTCTGAATGGGCAAATATGAAAAGAACACTCCCTCCCCCCTTTACCCCTGGTTGAAAGGGAGGTATGATAAAGGTACTTTTATGCGCGACAAACCATCTTATTTACTAGGGCATTGGAACTTTTTTGCCTATCTAGCACATTACAACTGTGTAATTTAGTTTGTATTAATTATATTTATATCCTATTCCTTATTATAGTCTGTACTATTCTCTGTTCTACATCCACCCACATCTACTATATTTCCCATTCCTTTCTAATCCATTCCATCCCATCCTCTTATCTATTCTAGTTCCTTTGTGTTTCATTCCATTCTATTATCTATTCTGTGCCCATATAAATAATAATCTATTCTAATTACTATTCCTTTCTATTCTATCTTTTGTATGCTAGTATATTACCATATACTCTCTTATAATTACTATTTCTTTCTATTCCATTCCATTCTGGCCAATGGATAGACTTGTGTTTATATTATTATTATTATTTTTACTATCATTATTTATATTATTCTCATTCTTATATTATATTATTATAATTTATTGACATTATTGTTTTTATTATTTTCATTTTTATAATGCAATATATCCAGAAATTTATATTCTGAAATAAACATAATACATTTGTCACTTTCTGTCCGAAATATGGTACTATCCAAACACTAGTACACTGTCTTTGCATTTGTAGTTTCATTTTCTGTTAGAAAAATGCTTCCCATCTTCTCATTTTTTTGTGTATTTGACATCATTATATGCTATACTCAATACATACACAATTTTATTTGAATATATTACCAAATGTCTGTGGAAAACAATGTTTGTGTTTGCCTCTATGAAATGACACATTTCACCGTTCGAAAAATCCGTGGTTTGAGGCAACCAATTTCGAGTTCCATTTTTTCTGATAAAAGCACATTTTGATTACAGCTATGCTATGTGGACATTTATAAATAAACTTATAACCTAAATTAATTTAATAAAGTAACTATTTAGATGTTTAGTCTCAGAATTTGAGAAAATAAGATTTTCTTCAACAGAAATTTAGTAGAATCTGACCGTGAAGAAAAAAGCATACATGTAATGACGACAGTGTAATACACCAGAGACATATTCATACACGATTGTTTCTGTTACGGAATACACACATGCCAAGGTAAATAACACACCATGCTGACCATTTAATCCCAATTACTGGGGGTCACAATTACTCAGCATGGTATTTAGGGCATGCTGCGGTGGTCTTTGATAAGGGGCAACATGGCGATGTACTACAAAAGGGACACGGCGCTGTGCCTGCCATGATAAACAGGGCAGTAAATAAGCCAACAACACTGGTTCTTTGAGGCGTCTGGCAAGCGCTTATGTCAAAAAATGATAGAAAATGGGGTGGGAAAAAATAAAAATCATTTTTATTCAGAAATCGGGAGATTTCGTCTCCCGGCCGGGACTTGCGGGAGTTGGGCTCAAATCCGGTAGTCTCCCGCACAATCCGGTAGTTATCACATGTATGGATTATCACAAAGACGCCAGTACAGCTTTTTTCCATAAACATACTTTGTATATATACAGTAAAACCCCTCTTAACCAGGTGATTAATTTAGTGTAAATATCAGTCTTGGAGACAGGTAGCAGCTTAATACAAAGTGAAAGTCATGCAGAAAGCTCATCTAGGAGCTTTCTGCATGACTTTCACCCTGTATTAAGCAGCCACCTGCCTTAAAGTATGTAAATTCTTCTCTACTAGAATTCTGGTTTAGAGAGGTTTTACTGTATACTAAAGTGTTAATGTACCAACTAATTTGACTGGGGACACATGTTTTCCTTTGAATAGTTTGTCTTTTGTTCTTTCAGATCTGGGAGACTATTTGCTTCTTGGACCACAGGTTGGTAAAATCTCTTGATATTTATGTCTCCCCCCATATTTATATGGGGGAGACATATTGTTTTCGTGAGAGTTGTCTGTCTGTCTGTCCGTCTGTCCGTCTGTCCATCACACTTTTTGTCCGGACGATAACTTCAATATGCCTGATGCCAGTTGATTGAAACTTCATATATGGAAAGAGCTTAATGAGAGGAAGTGTCATGCACAAGGTCCATAACTCTGGCTTCACTAATATAGGAGTTATTGCCCCTTGTAAAAAAATCATACTTTTTTGTCCGGACGATAACTCCTATATGGCTCATGCCATTGAATTGAAACTTCATATATGGAAAGATCATGATGAGAGGAAGTGTCATGCACAAGGTCCATAACTCTGGCTTCACTAATATTGGAGTTATTGCCCTTTGTAAAAAATATCACAATTTTTTGTCCGGACAATAACTTCAATATGCCTGATGCCAGTTGATTGAAACTTCATATATGGAAAGAGCATAATGAGAGGAAGTGTAATGCACATGGTACATAACTCTGGCTTCACTAATATAGGAGTTATTGCCCTTTGTAAAAAAATCATACTTTTTTGTCCGGAAGATAACTTCTATATGGCTCATGCCATTGGATTGAAACTTCATATATGGAAAGATCATAACGAGAGGAAGTGTCATGCACAAGGTCCATAACTCTGGCTTCACTAATATTGGAGTTATTGCCCTTTGTAAAATAAATCACAATTTTTTGTCCGGACGATTACTCCTATGTGACACATGCCATTGGAGTGAAACTTCATACATGGAAAGATCATGATAAGAGAAAGTGTCATGCATAAGATCCTTAACTCGAGCTTCAATAAATTTAGAGTTATTGCCCCTTGTACATTTGTTTAATTCTTTCTTGTCCGGACGATAACTCCTACATGGCTCTTGCCATCGTATTGAAACTTCATACATGGAAAGAGCATGATGAGAGAAAGTGTCATGAACAAGGGCCATAACTCTGGCTTCAATACTTTTGGAGTTATTGCCCTTTGTTACATTTTTTGGCCGATCAATAACTCCTGTTCGACTAATGCTATTGGAATGACATTTTATTTTTGGAAAGAGCATGATGAAAGTAAGTGTCATGCACAAGAGCCATAAATCTGGTATCAGTATTTCTGGAGTTATTAGGTGTTATCATTTTCTTCTTGAAAAATGTGGTGTGGAAAGCGCATAATGAGGGGAAGTATCATTCATCAAGACCATAACATTTTTAGTGATTTCCCTTTACATATTGTTTTTATTAGAGGGGAGACATCCGTTTTTGTGACAAAAACCTCTAGTCATTTCTGTTAACCTATTCCCTCATATTGATGCCTTTTGACACCTCTGTAATAGTCACTTTTTGAAACCAATGTGATAAAAAGAGCATTCAAATCTTGCTCCATGGGTGCAAATGCTCTATTTATCACAATGGTTAAAAACTACACAATTCTAAAAAAAAATCTAGTAAATGATCCTTTTCAGTAGACTTATTCAAAGAGGTTGGGTCCAAAAATAGCCTATGAGGGAATGGGTTAACCCATTACATGTACTTGATAACCTTGCCTTTTTAAACCATTGCAAACAGAGTAGACCCATACTTTCTCATCTGAGTTTGATTCGTTTGCCTATATGTTTCAGATCTATACTGTTTGCCATGGCAATGATTTTCTTTATGTTGTATTGTTTTGATACAAACATTGATTATTATTCATAATGGGTGGAGTTAACCCTTTACCTGATGAATATTCACGGCAGACTACTCCCATTATGAATAACGATTAACAATCTTTCAGAGTTTCTTATATTGATATAAAAAACAAGTTAATATATAGCTATAACGAATGTAAAACAGTACTTCTCTTGTGGACATTTTGTCACTCTTAAAGGAACTATTCACTCAGATTTTCACCAAACTTGGTGTGATATGTCAAGTTTGGCCAGCTTCTAGCAAATTCAAAATGTTTCTCAGGTGAGGATAAGTATGGCCAATACAGATCTTTTGTTTTTCTTCAAAATAGTTGTACCATGCATTCCTAACCTTTTCAACGCTGAATTGTCAGAGTGGAATATTCAATCAGTATTTAACCCATTCCTCCATAGGCTATTTTTAGACCAGCCTCTTTGAATAAATCTACCAAAAGGGAGCATTTACTAAAGAAATGGAAAATTCAGAATTTTGTAGTTTTGAAACCATTGTGATAAATAGAGCATTTGCTTCTATAGGAGCAAATGCTCTATTTATCACAATGGTTTCATAAAGTGAGTTTTACAGAGGCGTAGAAAGGCGTATTTATGGAGGAAAGGGTTAACTATACAGTCCACTTGCTATAAAAGGCTTAATCTTGCTGGAGGATTTCAAGTGACAATCAGTGCAGACCCTGATCAGAGGGCTCCTTGGGGAGCTCTTTGATCTGTCTGCATTTTTTGCAAATGACAGTGCATGCATGTCCTGCATTCAATGGGTTGATTTTTTTTTCAGACTCTTGGAAAGATCATCGGCCTTCCACAGCCATTTGTTGCTCATGTTGCCATGGATTCAATACCAGGTACAGTGTAATACCTACTTATACAGTATTATGAGAAAGTAAGACTCTTAAAACATTGTATGGTAAATAAATATTAAAACATTGCTAGGCAATATGTTTAATTAATCCTTTACTACTTTATCCTGAATACTCTGGCAATATTTTGTATATCATAGTGGCAAATGGAGCTCTTGGAGAATAAATTCAAAGTGAGGACAACTGCATTTACACCAGCATGAGCCATTTATCTTTGCAAAATAATTGTAGAAAAATACAGTTAATTCTGACCATGTGGTTAGTTTCATCACTGTAGTCAGTAATAAGGCCATTGAGAGTAAACTCAGACAGTGTGAGTGAGGACCACTGCACTTATACCAGCATCAGTCACCTCACTTTGCAAAACAATTGTAGAAAAAGACTTACTTAAATCTTTCGACGCTAAGTAATTTTTCATCTGCAACAATTGTCGTCTGCTTCAATTCTTGAAATAATCGTTTTCTCATTTCTTTGCAAAAATATGCTCAATGTTTCAAATAGTTTGGATCCTGATGAGACTGCACATCACGTGGCGTGCCATCTGGAATCCAAACTGTTAGCATAGGTAATCACCGTTTCACTGCTAACATGCAAAGAGTTAACTTGACCATGCCTTTTGTATTTCATAGTGGCTAATGGAGCCATGGAGAGTAAACTCAGACAGAGCGAGGACCACTATACTTATGTCAACATGGACCAGTTCTCCTGGGACGTTGAGCTCAGCTTCTGGAAACCAAAAGGCTCTATAGGGGACAGGTGGGTGATAATTTGTACATGTATTTTCGTTTTTGAAAGGCTTTTTGTAGTTGCAAGAAAGAGAAAAAGGAATTGCGCAAACCTGCTTAAGTTTGACATTTATTTCTTTAATCCCTTACCTCATACAGATGACCTTTGGTACCTCAGCAAACAGTGTAGACCCAGATCAGACGTCTCCTGAAGGAGCCATCTGATCAGTGTCTGCTCTGTTTGCTTAAGGAATAATATAGATATGAAACTACAGTTGCTTCTATAGCCAAACATTCTTGTGTTCATAATTATGGCATTATAAAAATAAACATGATGTCATTAAATACTTGTACAAATATTCATGAGGTAAAGGGTTAAATTTTGACAGTTTTGCAGTCAGAGAGAGTATAGTATGTAAACAGAAACATGTAACTTACTTTTAACCCATTACCTCATAGACTATTTTTAGATACAACCTTTATAAATAAATCTACCGAAAAGGAGCATTAACTAGAGAAAAGGAAAAGTTTAGAACTTTGTAGTTTGAAACCATTGTGATAAATAGAGCATTTGCTCCTATAGGAGCAAATGCTCTATTTATCACAATGGTTTCACAAAGTGACTTTTACAGAGTCGCCAAAAGTCGTCAATATGCGGGAATGGGTTAATGTATAGTTACGTTCAACCATCTTACAGGATCAATCTGATCAGTGTCTGTATAATTTGCCAGTACAAATTCTTTTTGTAAATTCTATCTTTTATACTGAATCAGCTCTGTTCTTATATGATGATGAGCCTGGCCACATTGAAAATGTAGCATTCAAAAGGATATCTTAACCCTGTACTCCATGAATATTCATGTAAGAAATAATGTCATCATGAATATTAATTAGATTAATTGTTATATCAGCACATTGACACAGGAAATTTTGGCCGTGGCAGAAACTGTATATTCATATCTATATTATATCATAAGCTAACAAAGCAGACCCTGATCAGACGGCTCCTACAAGAGCCATCTGATCAGGGTCTGCTTTGTTTGCAAAGGCATAGAAAGGCGTATTTATGGAGTACAGGGTTAAGAGTAACTTCTTCATCCCTCTAGTACTATGCCACTTCCATCTGCAAGAATGTCTACTTAAGTCCTTCCATGTCTTTTCAAAGACACTAATTTGTGTGCTTATAGATAATAATAATAATTTTGTGCTAATCATTTTGATGAACTTATATACATATTTTCTTGTCGAGCTTGTTTGTTTTGTAATTCCTGTCATTTAAGATTTACTTTTTCCAAGTTTTAACCATTCGAGTGCTAAAATCTATTTTACTCTATTTGTATGCAACATTGTAGTCTTGATTAGTTTACTGTCTTAAACTTTTAGCCCTTTACCTTATGAATATTCATGTAATGAATAATGACATGAATATTTATTAGCAGAAAGGGTATATTTTGATTACAGGAATTTTTGGCTATCGAAGAAAGTGTAAAATCAGATCTATTATAATTGCATAAGCAAACAGAGCAGACTGTGATCAGACAGTTCCTACAGGATTCATCTGATCTGGATATATTCTGTTTGCAAATGCATCAAAAGGTGTTTCTGTTAGGTAAATGGTTTAACCCATTTCCTCAAATTCCTCATAGGCTATTTTTAGATACAACCTCTTTGAATAAATCTACCGAAAAGGAGCATTATCTAGAGAAAAGGAAACTTTTAGAATTTTGTAGTTTGAAACCATTGTGATAAATAGAGCATTTGCTCCTATAGGAGCAAATGCTCTATTTATCAAAATGGTTTCACAAAGTGACTTTTACAGAGTCGTCAAAAGTCATCAATATGAGGGAAAGGGTTAAAGTGTCTTATTTTAAAGGTTGGCATTGTTTACTATCATATCCTTCAAAGTGACCCTGAAAAGACATTACTATAGAGGAACAAATGTGCTCCATGTTGAAACTAGCCTAATTACCTTAACTCTTTCCTCCATAAATACACCTTTCTATGCCTTTTTGCGAACAGAGTAGACCCAGATCAGATGGCTCCTATAGGAGTCATCTCATCAGGGTCTTCTCTGTTTTCTTATTATATATTATAGATATGATTCCATAGTTTCTGATATTGTCAAAAGTTCATGTGTCCATGAGCTATTACAAACAATTTATCAAATTTATATTGATGAAGTCTTGTATAAATATTCATGATGTAAAGGGTTAAGTATTCAGATAGACAAATAGGCAAATAGTGCAGACCCAGATCAAACTGCTCATGAAGGATATGTTTGATCAGGATCTACACTATTTGCTATTATAGTCTAATTTAAAGCTATCAGAATGATGCCAATGGAGAGGAGTGTTTGGATGTCCCAATACATACAAGTATTTTGGGGTAATTAGATTCAGAGTTAGAAGATATCTACTGATTCATTTTTGTAATTTTGTGTGTTTGCAACCTCATGCCTTTTTTAGCTTGCTGTTTTTTTAGTATGATTGCTATTTTCAGTACATGCACCAGTAATTGTTGTCTGTGAAAGATGTTGTCTGCTTCAATTCTAAAAGTATTACACATTTTTAAACACCTTATTTACCCTCATGTTTCATCTTTAGCCAGATATGAGCTAACTCATGATAATTTTCAAAAACAGTTACAGAGTTCCAAAAAAGAGATATATTTTTCAGTTGATCTCTCTTATTTCTCAGCCAAACCCTATCTTGTTACCACTCATTAGAACCACCTGCATAAGGCAATTCTAATGAGTGGTTACACGATAGGGTTTGGTGGAGAAATATAAATTAAAAAAAAAAAATCAGTTTCGTAAGCATCTCATCTGGCTATAAAGTTGCTCAGATCATGTGACAGTTTTCTTCTTTATAAGAATTGAAGCTGACAACCTATTTTGCTGATAAAAATCAGCTTAGCATGCTAAAGGTGAAATATGTTAATATTTTCTCGTTATTTTCTATGTGTGCATATGTTTATTACTTTCAGCATGTTGCAGGAATTTCTTACATACAGTAACGTGCTATCAAGGTACAGACCTAACGTAGAACTAACGTCACCAATTCTTTTCCAATCCTCAACACCGTACATTATTATCGCAGCCATAACCTCCTTTTGCCGTTAACCCTTTCTCCATGAATATTCATGTTAAAATAATGACATCATGAATATTAATAGATTGATTTGTTATCTAGCACATGGGCAAAGTAATGTTCAGCCATGGCAGAGATTGTAGAATCATATCTATATTAATCATAAGCAAACAGAGCAGACCCTGATCAGATGGCTCCTGTAGGAGCCATCTGATCTGGGTCTACTCTGTTTGCAAAGGCATAGAAAGGTGTATTTATGGAGTAAAGGGTTAACCCCTTTCAACACTAGGTAACTTTCATCTGTAAAAATTGTCGTCTGCTGCAATTATAAAAGTACATTTTTCTTCCATTTCTTCTCAAAAACCAGTATCTGAGTGTCAAACAATATGGATTGCGATGAGATGCAGTGTTTACTTCACATCTCATCTAGGCTCACACTGTTTGTTAAGGTCATCACAAATTGGTTGATAGCATTGGAAGGACTAGTATGCATCAAAGTGCTTCTACATGAGCTCTGGTATAGTGTACAAATGTAACATTTATATACCGTATTCTCCCTAATAAATGCCCCCACTCTAATAAATGCCCCCTTAAATCAATAATCAATAAAACAACTAAAACCCTGTAAAATAACCATCAAATAAAAAAATATAGGTTTTTTAAAATACAGATGGTAGTTTAATGCAGACTGAAATCAATGCAAAAAGCTCCCATAGGAACTTTCTGCATTGCTCTCATTCTGCATTAGGCAGCCACCAGTGTACAAAATGTGAGATTTTTTTTTTTAAATGTAATGCCCTATGGGGCATTTATTAAGATATAATACGGTATATGATACCACATCACAGCTAAATGGATATCTCTTGATAGAATTTATGTTTGTTAATCCTGTCCCTAATGAACATTAATTTCATGCATGAATTGATCACTTCATGAATATTCATTAACTTAATATTTATAATGAAACTTTTTCAAGGGAATTTTTGGGTAGACAAAAACTGTAGATCATACCTATATTACTGATAGCAAACAAGCAGACCCTGATCAGACAACTCCCACAGGAGCCATCTGTTCTGGGTCTTCTCTGTTTGCCAAGGTGTGAAAAAGTGTTTGTATGAACGAAAGGGTCAAAGCGATAAGTCTCTACTTGCAATGCGTTGTAAAAATGCCTAAAATTACATAAATCATTTGTTTATGTGCTGAAAAGAAGTATAATGCAAGAAAACCAATTAAATAGTGTCTGAAGAAGACAAAACTTTCATGTGTTTGATATCAAAGACCGGATGTTATTCAGCACTGTATTAGTTTTATTCGGGCTGCATTTTAGTTTGGTTAACTGTTCGACATAGGCCGATAATATTTTCTTGAATAAAAATGTGTCATCTGCTACGATCTTCCCCTTTTGTCTAAAATACATAATCACAGTATGAAAGTGTTTGGACAAGTGAGTTTTTTTTGCATCTCAGCTTGATTCAAAGTTTTTGCATGATTTATCACAGACAACTGGCAGTGAAAGAATCAAAGATTGACAATTTAAAAAACCTGTGTGTTCATATAAAAGAAGTTTTCCAAGCAAATGAATATTCATGAGGTGATCAATTTAGGCATACAAATTAATTAGAGAAAGGGTTAAGCAAGTAGATAGCAACAAGATCCTGCTGGCCTTGCTGTCTTTGCTTTGCCTGAATTGCTTATATTCCTTTGGACAAGTACTTGTTGCATCAAACCTTCTAAAATGGTTCTGAGTTCTTTAGACATTTTAGCTGATTTAGTTTAGTTTTTAGTTTTCAATTTTGATACAAGGGTTTTTATACAAAATGTATTTTGCTGCCTTTTATTGTGTCCTTCAAGATGAACTCAATTAACAATAGCGAATATATCCTAGTTTATTACATGAATATTTGGTAGGAAACATACAGTAAAACCTCTCTATAATGGCCACTAAGTTACATCATGTAGTTTGTGTTAATTGCAGGTGGCTGCTTAAAGCAGGGTGAAAGTAAAACAGAATGCTCCTATAGGAGCATTCTGTTTTACTTTCACTTTGCTTTAAGCAGCCACCTGCCCTAAATACCAGCTAATAAACTCCATTTAGTGGCTCTTATAGAGAGGTCTTACTGTATTATTGGTTTAACCCATTCCCTCATATAAATGATTTTTCAAGCCTTTGCAAACAGAGTAGACCCAGATCAGATGGCTCCTGTAGGAGCCATCTGATCAGGGTCTGCTCTGTTTGCTTATGAAGTTATAATAGATCTGGCTCTACAGTTTCTGCCAATACCAAAAATTCATGTGTACATTATACTGTTATAAAAATTCAGCTCATAAATATTCATGATACCACTATTGTTTACATGAATATTCAACGGGGATAGGGTTAACTTGCTGAGACTATGACATTTATTTTGTGATAGTCTCATCTATTTTACTCTTGATAGCGGTCTAATTCTCATGAATTTTACTGTATAATATAAAACTCACATTAATCCTTTACTCCATAAATATGCCTTTCTATGCATTTGGCTAGAGTAGACCCAGATTAGACAGCTCCTCTAGGGGGCTATCTGATCAGAGTCTACTCTGTTTGCTTATGAATTAATATGATTTTACAGTTTCTCCCCATGCCATTATAAAAAATAATCTGATTAATATTCATGGTGTCATTATTTCTTACATGAATATTCATGGAGTAACCACAGACTCCCAAGTGCACTAGTGTTATCCCTCTTCACACCTGTGCTCCCTAGTTTTGTTGTATGTCTTAGCATAATAGATCAATATAAATCCTTACCAGATCCTATTGTCTGTAATGTAAATATGATTCCAATGATAGATATTCAGTAAAAACCCTCTAAACTGACCACTCTATCAATAAACATAAGTGTCTTAAAAGTAGATCGTTGCTTAATACTTGATGTCAGTGATGCAGAAAGCTCCTACGTATACAGGAGCTTAAGGGGCCGTCACACCATATCGTTCTGGTGAACATTCTCTGAACATTTCAATCGTTCAATTTTTTAGCATTCTAGAATGAGGATGGCACATCTGGCGTGTGATTAACGTGTGCCTAACGCATGACTAGCGTGTGTCTAATGCACGAGAAGCGTGTAACAGCGACCAAGTAAGATACCCCTGAAAACCATTAGCGTGTGCTAACATGCCACTGGAGCGCGACGAACGATTTGTCAACAGAAGACGAGCGTGTTGAGCGTGTTGAGCGTGTGAATAACGACAGAATAGCATTTTAACGTTCGTTTGACTTTAGTCACACGCTGCGTGCGCTAAGGGACCGTTCAGCGGTCGTTGACAGGTCGCCAGTGAGTCATTCACTGCAAAGCAAACGATTAGTAACAACCAAGTAACGCCAGAGTAACAACTGACTAACGATATCCGAACGCGTGCAACGCTCATCGAACGTTAGTAAAACGTTCCATGACCATTCTTAAACGTTCCTCAGCATTTAAAATTAAACGTTGAAGAACGCTGGTCTCAGTGAGAACTTTTGTGCATGTTCATAACTTTTTTTCGGATCAGCGTTCTCCGCCGATTCCCGGCGACTACAGACGTTCATTAGCGTTCACAAAATGCTCTTCTGACGCTATCCCAGCGACCATTGGCGACTACCAACGTTTCGTCAAATTTTATAGAGCGCTGACCATAATGTCATGGTGTGACGGACCCATTAGCTTACTGTACTACTTCATCGTGCATTGAGTTACCACATTGAGTTACCACATTGAGTTACCACCGGTTCTTTAGAACCATTGATAGCTATAGACGGGTTTTACTGTACATTGAATAAGATGTATAGTAACATAAACCATATCTGAAGCTAGTGTTTACTCTTTTGTTCTTTAATGTTGTTAAGGGTTAACTAGGTATTTAACCCTTTACTTGGCATAAGTTTCATATTTCACAAGCAAACAGAGCAGACCCTGATCAGATAGTTCCTACAGGAGCTGTCTCATCTGGGTCTACTTTGTTGGAGAGGTTTATATAATAATGCATATTTATGGAGTAAAGGGTTACCATAGTACTTATACCTGTATATCCTTTGCTTGGTCTGTATTTAACACTTTATAATTGAATCATCTTTAGTTAAGGGAGATTACTCTAACAATACATTATTTCCTATGATTTGTCTCCCTTGCATCTTTGTAGAAACTGTAACTGTTTGACAACACTTTTATGTCCTTCTTTCTGGAAGAGGGTGGTGTGCTTTTAGAGTTGTTGATCTATCAGTCAGTATGATTGGTGGTGATTTTCAAACTTGTTTCACATAGAACTGAATCATTACTTGAGCTGTAGCCATAAACCTTGCAAGAATGTTTATCAGCATGAGAAGGTGTGCACCAGGTAATTAATAGGGATTTATCATTATAGATGGATAAATGACCATCGATTTAATGAAATTTGGCAATATTAATCTGTGCAACAGGTGACACAAAAAGTATTTGAAATCTAGCAATGAAACAATATAGGAATGTTAATAAGCCATACAACATGTGCACTTGGGGTTTTCTTTGCAGAAACATCAGTAAGGATGGAGTTATGGTACTTGTCTTAATAAAAATTTGTAGGATGGAATTATTGCTTTTGATTTGTGACAAAATCACAAAGTGGGGATGTTTGGGTCAAAAATGGAAAATTTCTAGTAGTTCATTTTTTTCTTGCAGGGTAACAGTTTTGCTATGTATTTGTAAATTTTGTATATTTATGTATTAAATTTTATGAATATGTATTTCTATTTTTAGCTTTAAAATTCAATTGCTTATGTTTTGTTGGAAGATTTACAACACATTATTCAGTGTCATTTTTACTTCTTTTTCTATTCTTTTGAACAGTGAAGATATTTCATCATTATAATATAAATAATTTGAAATTGAAATATACTACAGACCAGACTATTTTAGGCATTGGCTGCATTTGATAAGGACCTTAGTATTCTACTCAGTTTGACAATTATCAGTGCCTGTAGTATTTCATTATCTTTGACAAAAACTGGTTCTTTAAGACAGGTGGTAGCTTAATGCAGAGAGCTCCCAAAGGAGATTTATTTCTGCTTTAGTTTTGTCTTGCATTGAGTAACTCTCTGCTTTTAAGACAGCTAGATGTTAAATAAATAAGTGGTTGCTTAACCCTTCCCTTCATATAAACACCTCTGCAATCACAGTAGACCCTGATCAGATGACTGCTGTAGGAGCCATCTGATCAGTGTCTGCTCTGTTTGCTTATGACATGATATAGATCTGATTCTACAGTATTTTTCAAAGCAAACATCCATTTCAAATGTTTACATTATAAAATTCAGTTAATGAATATTCATGAAGTGACCAATACACACATAAATTTTAATTAGGGAAAGGATAACCCTTTGGCTGTGATTAAAATTAATGTATGAATTAATGACATCATGAATATTTATAAGCTGAAATTTTGTATTGTTGAATTTTCAAGGGATTTTTTGCTTTGACAAAAACTGTAGAATCGAATCTAAATTATAATATAAGCAAAAAGAGCAGACCCTGATCAGAAGGCTCTTGTAGGAGCCATCTGATCTGGGTCTACTCTGTTTGCAAATGCATGAAAAGACATTTACATGACTGTATATATAAAGGATAACAGGTTTATGTGTACATGTGTTTGATTATAGCAGGAAGAGACAGCCAGTTATCCAGCCCGTTGCACAAGGGTTACTGTTTACTAACACAGTGCCCCTTGTAGAACCCAGACATTACATCTTTCACTGCAGATGGTAAAAAATTGAAATTGAAATAGATGCGGCTCAGGGTTTTAAAATTCTTTGCTCCTGTTTTTTTTTCTTTTTACAAAAATTAATTTTCTCCTATATAAACATAGAAGGTCGCCGTCTGCAAATAACTGAAATACTGTTGGTCGGACGTAAAACCCAACTCACTCACTCACATAGAAGGTCATAATTATGTGGTTTTATGCTTTTCTATCCCTCACTGCCTTCAATTTGTTTTTGAAAATAGACTGACATGGTCATAGATAATCTGAGTTTTATCATTTCTTTCTTTCAAATACCAGTCTTATAAAACTGATGGGTTATGTTATAGTTGGCATGAGTTTTTTTAATACTTCGATCCCTCAGAAAAAATTTGTTTTGTTTAATAAAGGGACAGGATAGGTTTACTTAAGTTTTATACATGTACTTGTTTTTACTTACATAATTTTTTATGCTCACTCTCTAAAAATGAACAGGGTACTTTTTTTTATAGTTGGCCTGAGATTTATGCTTACTTCCTTTCATCTTTCCATTGACAGGGTTGGGAGGTTATACCAGTAGATGTCTTGAGTTGTATAATGTTTTTCTCCCATTTTTCCAATCTATAAAAATTGACAGGGCCTCAATGAATATTTTATGTGAGAAGTTATAATATCGGGGATATTCATTTTCTGATTTTTATAATGCTATATGAACACAGAAAGTTTTGGCTTTGGCAGAAACTGAAATCTATTCAATTCTATAAGCAAACAGAGCAGACCCTGACCAGACTGCTCTGTTTGCAAAGGCATTAGACAGTGTATCTTTGTAGTTAAGTTAGAATGGAAGTTGTTTCCTTCTCAGCCATGTTAGATTAGTGGTTATAGTTACCTTTCTGAGACAATGATTGAGCTTGGTCTAGCTTTCGACTCCATCACGGAGCCTTCTCCAGGACTAACTGAGGTCATGTGATCACAAAGGATCACATGACAAGACCTTCCTATATACAGGTGGAAGGTCATAGAAATGTAACTAGAACCACTAATTTGTAGTTAAGTGTAAATAACTGGATTGACTGTTAATTTCTCTCACTACATGTACCTTTTTTTTCTCTCACTGTTTTTCGAACAAACACACTGGGAATATTGCCATTGCTTTAATGTCATCATATATAGTTGTAGCAGTCATTCTTCTTGACTTGTAAGTTATAGTCATACAAAATTCAACCATTTCCCTCATAGAGACGCCTTTTGGTACCTTTGCAAACAGAGTCGACCCAGATCAAACATCTCCTGTAGGAGCCATCTGATGAGGATTTGCATTGCTTAAGACATGATAATTATAGTATCTGCCTCAATAAAATATCCCCTTGTTCATAATTCTGCTATAAATATCACTTAATTAATACTGAAATAGTAATCTCTAAAGAGCTAATGCTTGGCTGACATTGTTTTACAATGGTGAGGCCAGGGAAAATAGTTCAACCCTTTAATATTCATGTAAGAAATAATTACATCATGAATATATATTAGCAGAATTCTTATAATGTAATTTTTTCAAGGGATCTGTTTGTTGTATGAAATTGTTTGAAGAAAAAGGTCTTTTTCTGGATGTCTTTTTTATTCCAGAACTAACTCTTGAAAGCAGAGCAAAGGGACTGCCAGCAATTTCATATCTTTTTTAAAAAACATGTTTGTTTTTAATAGGTTCACCATCCATACCATAGAAGATCTACGCAAAGAACTTAACCGTCGTGCCAATGTTACAACTGACCATGTGCCAAGACCCAACTCACCCGAGGATACTCGCTCATTTTCTGTGACCCCAGGGAGGGACATAGCCACACCCCTTATATTCTCCAGTGGAGGATTACACTCTGTATCAGATGACTACTTGTCTAGAAGACCCCAGGTATGGTACCGAGAAATGGCCAGTAGGTTTTTATAACCCCCCCCACACACACACACACACACACACACACACAAGATGCGTGTGTCCACCTGTCTGTATGTCTGTCTGTCCATATGTATGTACATACATACATATATATGGTCTGCAACTCCTCATATGCCAATTGGAGGCTTAAAACTTCAAACTGTCTCAGATGTGAAGATGTACGTTATGAAGGGAATTTTTGCTCTGATCATTTTTACCAGACTTAAGGACTTTGAATTTTCTTAACTGTATAACATATACATGTAGTGAAAAAACCGTGTGTGTCCCACTCCTCATACACCAATGAGACAAATTATTTCAAGCTTTTACAGATGAACAACATTGCTGTGAAAATGTATAAAGGAGGGAATTTATGCTTCAGTCATTTTTATAGAGTTATGGGACTCTGAAAATTTTAATCACTATATAAGTTATATAACATATAGTGAAAAGTGCTTTATTTAACCCTTTACATCATAGGCTATTTTTAGATACAATTTCTTTGAATAAATCTACTGAAAAGGAGCATTAACTAGAGAAAAGGAAAAGTTTAGAATTTTGTAGTTTGAAACCATTGTGATAAATAAAGCATTTGCTCCTATAGGAGCAAATGCTGTATTTATCACAATGGTTTCACAAAGTGGCTTTTACAGAGTCGTCAAAAGCCATCAATATGAGGGAATGGGTTAAAGACAATACCACCAGAGGGGCATCTTTGTCTTATAAACATGATTTTCTAGTGCGTTTTTTTAACTCTGTCTTCAAGAACCAAATATCCACAGTACTAAGACATATTGTAGAATGCTTTAAAGCCTTTTAATTCAGGGAAACGGGCATACTAGCATATGTTAGTGTAGACACAGATCAGAGGGTTCCAATAGGAGCCCTCCTATCGAGGTCTGCACTGTTTGTCACTAAAAAATCCTCTCACAAGTTTTACCCTATTATACTGAATGGAGTCAACTGTTAATGTTGAGGAACCTTTCCACTTTGATAGTGATCACTTGGTTATTGACCACGGAAGTCATTTAATAGTTTCCTTCATATAAACACCTTTTCATGCATTTTCGAACAGCGAAGACCCAGATCAGATTACTGCTATAGGAGCCGTCTGATCAGGGTCTGCTATGTTTGCTTTTTACATTAGATCTGATTCTACAATTTTTGTCAAAGCAAAAAAAATCCTTGAAAAGTTAACATTATAAAATATCAGCTAATAAATATTCATGATGTCATTATTTCTCACATTAATATTGAACAGGGAAAGGATTAACTCTTTGCATTCTTGAGGTGAATTGTGAAACATTTGGATCCATATGCAATAGTGTGTAACCTAGACATCACCTACAGGAGCTGTCTTATCTTGGTTTACTTTGTGAATGCATAAATATGTGTCTCTATAAAGTACAGGGTTAACCCTTTGCTTTATTTAACCCTTTCCTCCATAGGCTATTTTTAGACTCAACCCCTTTGAATAAATCTACCGAAAAAGAGCATTTACTAGAGAAAAGGAAAATTTTAGAATTGTGTGTAGTTTTGAAACCATTGTGATAAATAGAGCATTTGCTCCTATGGAGCAAATGCTCTATTTATCACAATGGTTTCATTGAGTGACTTCTACAGAGGCGTAGAAAGGCGTATTTATGGAGGAAAGGGATAAACTGCCATTTCATGCCTTTGCAAACAAAGAAGACCGAGATCAGACAGCTCCTGTAGCAGCCACTTGATCAGGGTCTACTCTGTTTGCTTATGAAATTATAACAGATTTGGCTCTGCAGTCTCTACCAATACCAAAATAGCCTGTGTACTACAGTAAAACCTCTCTATAACAGTCACTAAATTACATCAAATATTTTGTTAAAGGCAGGTGGCTGCTTAAAGCAAGGTGAAAGTAAAACAGAACGCTCCTATAGGAGCGTTCTGTTTTACTTTCATCTTGCTTTAAGCAGCCACCTGCCCTAAATACCAACTAATTAACACAATTTAGTGGCCGTTATAGAGGTTTTACTGTATGTACATGTATATGCTATGATAAATCAGCTAATAAATATTCATGATGTCATTATTTCTTACACAGATATTCAACAAGGACAAAAGGGTTATGACATTTGCTTCACATTTCAGTATCATCAGAATGAGTTTTCACCACGCCCTATGACCTCCTTACTAAAAGAGAAACTTGACCTCAAGCTTGACCTCTCCTTACAACCACGGGCTCAGTCAGCGAGTGCTGCAGAAAGGTCAAGTCGTGGTTCTCACAGTCCAAATAGTTCGAGAAATTCTCCTGATGGCAAACCAGCAACAGAAGATGCAAAGGTTTGTTTGTTTCCATTCATTTTATCTTCTCATAGTTTCAGGTTTTGTAGAACAGGCATAGAATGACTTACAAATGTTTGCAAAGGGGTCAAAAGGCATTAGGTAAAGGGTTAACTGTTTCCTTCATATAAACTCTTTTTTAAGCCTTTGCAAACAGAGTAGACTCAAAGCAGACAGCTCCTGTAGGAGCCTTCTGATCAAGGTCTACTCTGTTTGCTAATGTATTTATAACAGATCTGACTCTACAGTTTCTACTAATACAGCTAAAAATTCAGCTAAGAAATATCCATGAATATTCAACAGGGAAAGGATTAACAGCGTCATCAGAACAATTGATATCATTTTTTCTTTATTATACATGTATGTCATCACTCATTCTGGTTTCAGACAAGCTTTTGTATTACATCAGTCAACATCACCATCCTCTGTGAACATTGACGGTAATATTTCAGAGCTACAGATAACGATGCATACCCAAATACTAAAGTTGTCATTTATCTACCAAACCCTATACTGTGACCACTCTTTAGAATCATCTCTTCGAGACGATTCTAAAGAGTGGTAACAGTATAGGGTTCGGTGGAGAAATAAAGGAGCTACGCTTGAAAATGTTTAAAATTACGCATCCTATCTGGACCTCTGACATTTCTAACATTGTAGTAAGAAATACATCTAATATATAAAAACAATGCTACATGTTCAGATTTTCTGCAAAAGTTACATTTTCTCTGACTGCCATAGTAAACTATTACAGTTGAGTGAGCCAGGAGAGGGAGATAACTCCAACAGTCCTGAGAAAGAATCTGCCGAGTGTGTTCAATGTGCTGTGGCTGCAGGTCAGGCCGAAGATGATCCTATCAAACCAATGGTGAGTGCATTTTTGAATCAAACATGCAATGAGGATTTTTAACATAACTGGATTTGGTTTTGTTTGGTTGTCACAAGAAATTGGAGATGTAAACTTATTTGTTTTTTAATTTTGCTCCTAGAGGAGTCTATCGGTCTGCATTATTTGCCAGTGGCTACATTTGTTAATCATTTAGAACAATTCATCTAAATAATATTCATAGTGGATAAATTCACTTTTAAATATTCTGCATAAAGTAAGAAGGGTTAAAAGACTCATACAAAAAACAGGAAACTGGAAGTTTTGCAAACAATGTAGACCGAAATAAGCTCTTGTCATTTCGTTTTGATGCCTATAGCTGCTAGTAGGTGATAAATGGTGCAACTTTGATCTGGATCTTCACTGTTAACCTTTTCCCCATGAAGCAGGCTAGAGTAATACTATTTAACCCTTTCCTTCATATAAACACATTTTGACACCTTTGCAAACAGAGTAAACCCAGATCAGATGGCTCCTGTAGCAGCTCTCTGATCAGGATCTGCACCATTTGCTTATGAAAATTTATAGATCTGATAATGCAGTTTCCACACCAGTGAAAAAATACCTTTCCATCATTGATTTTAATGTTTCTGTCCATGATTATTTATGAGGTGAAAAATCTTGAACAAATATTAAACAAAGAAAGGGTTAACTATAGTCTATGCGACAAAATTGTGACAACCGTTACTGACAATCTGGATACAGGTCAAGTACAGTAAACCCCGCTAATGTGACCACCTAAAAGAGGTATAATTCTGGGTGCTAGATGTAGGTGGTAGCTTAATGCAGGACAAAAGCAATGCAGAAAGCTCCTAGAGGAGCTTTCTGTATAACTATGTTTATTCATTAAGTGGTCCCATTATAGGGGTTCTACTGTATTAAATAACCTGATGTCTCTTGAGGATCTAGACTATTGGACAGTCTGAATGAGTTCTTGATGAAAGTGAAAGGAAAGTGAAGCACCTTTGAAAGAATGAAGGAGGCGACAGTTTTGTAATTTCTTTTATAGAGATTGATTTACACAGCTCCAGATAAGAGGAGAATTAGAGATCTATCAAGATAAAATATTTTCTATATTTTCTCCACCAAACCCTATCTGGTGGGGTGTCATTAACCCTTTACTCCATAAATACGCTTTTCTATGCCTTTGCAAAAAGAGTAGCCCCAGATTAGACAGCTCCTTGTAGGGTCTACTCTGTTTGCTTATGATATAATATAGATATGATCCTACAGTTTCTGCCTTGGCCAAAAAGTTGCTGTGTCCAAGTGCTGTTATAATACCAGTTAATGCAATTAATATCCACAAGGTCATTATTTCTTACATGAATATTATTCATGGAGTAAAGGGCTGAAGAATGAATTGATAGTAGTATTATGCTAAAATATCAAAACTCAGTATGCCCATTAATTAAGTAACGACAGCAACAGTTTTAACTCTTCCACCCTACATCATTAGAGTGAAATGGCCTATCAGTGTTATATTATAGAGTCCACTCAGTATGAAAGGCATAAACTTGCTAGAGGATTGTGAGTGACAAACAGTGCAGACCCTTATTAGGGGAGCCCTCTTATCTGGGTCTACACTGTTTGCAAATGACAGTGCATGCATCTCCAGGTTTGAAAGGGTTAAACCTGGATCGTTAGCACATACCAGGTTTTTTATCACCTGTAGAAACTATTACAGTGATGCACTGTTAAATATGGGAATGAGTGTGCTGGCATTTACAAACAGTGTAGACCCAGATCAGAGGACTTTTAGAATTTCGTAGTTATGATACTATTGTGATAAATAGAGCATTTGCTCCTAAGGAGCAAATGCTCTATTCATCACAATGGTTTCAAAAAGTGACTTTTACAGATGTGTAGAAAGGCGTATTTATGGAGGAAAGGGTTAAATAGTGAGGGCCATTCCACTGAATATTTAGCATTCAAAGGGTTTGATAAAATGGCTTCTGGATAAACAGAATGTATAATATTATTGTCTAAATTTCAAACTGGGAATGAAGTCATTCAACCAAAAAGTTTGTGCCAGCCCTTTTTCTCTGGTTTCTTCTCTTCTTCCACTCCTCTTACAATCAAATTTTTCAGCTTTTCATCCGTTGTAAAGTCCTCAGCCTTTTTATTGTCCTCATCAGGTGAATCCTTATCAATACCAGCTTTAATCAAGAACTTGCACATTTCAGTGTCATTCAGTATTGCGGCATGATGCAAACCTGTCTTCTGTGTGTTGTCTCTACTGTTGATCATAGCACCACGAAGAACTAAATAATTAACAAAACTTACAGATTGCACTCTGACAGCGTAATGCAGTGGAGTTAATCCATGAAGGTCTCTAAAGTTAATATTAGCCTTTGCTTGGACCAAGAGAGTAGCTATATTGTAACTGCGGTTTTCAATGGCCTCGTGAAGTGGGGTTCTATTACCCGTCGTCAGCATGTTGACATTGGCATGGTGACGCAGAAGAAGATGAGCTGTTTCTGTGGCACAATGTTTTGCTGTGATGTGAAGCGGAGATTTTCGGAATGTTGTTGAAAGGTTTACATCTGCTCCATTTTCTATCAACATTTTTGCAATTTGAGTACTATTTATAGCACAGGCAAAGTGAAGTGGTGTTCGTCCCATAACTTTTTCCTTTGTGTTTATGTTTGTTGTGCTCTTCTTCAGAATCAGTTTGGTGATATCAACATAGCCCCTTTCTACTGCTAAATGCAGGGGGGTAACTCCTTGTTTGTTTTTCGCTGTAACTTCTGCACCTCGCAAAATTAGTAGCTTTATAAGCTCGATATTTTTGTATTTGAGCGCTAAGTGCAGCAAGGTCTCACCTTGCTTATCCACAGAATTTACATCGGCACCTTTTTCGATCAAATATTGTGACATTTTTGTCGTGTTTCGTAGCAAAGTCAAATTCAGCGGCGTTCTGCCATCTGTATCCTTGACATTGACAAGTGCTCCTTTTTCCACCAAGAGTTGTGCACCTTGCATGCTGTCTCGTAATACCAGCTTGTGAAGCAGAGTCATCCCAGTCTTTTTCGATAGGTTTTGGTTGATATCAGCCCCACCTTCGATGAGCATGCGGGCAGCTATGAGGTTGTTGTACAAAAGGGCCGTGTGTAATGGAGTTTTTCCTTCATTGTTCCTGGCATTAATGTCCACACCCAGATCTAATAAGAGCTGTAATGGTAGAAAGTATATGATTACAAACTGGTGAAATGCATCTCTAGTCCAGTTTTGAAACTAGAGTTCAGTGTAAACATTATTTTAATCAGAACTTAATGAAGGTGCCTTTTCAAACAGAGTAGACCCTGATCAGATGGCCCCTGTAGGAACAGTCTGATCAAGGTCAGCTCTGTTTTCTTATGGAATCATATAGATATGATTATACAGTTTCTGCCAAAGCCAAACCATCCTCAATTCATATACCATTATAAATGTTCAGCTAATCAATAACTATGATGTCATTATTTCTTACTTGAGTATTCATGGAGTAAAGGGTTAAGAAAATAGGAAAATATTTTAACTCTCCCAACATTTAGTAACTTTCTTTAACCCTAAGTAACTAATTTATTTTTTGCACATCTTTTCATTCTGTTCTGTTGTTTTAAAAAATGATTTCTTCTATAAACTCTGCGTGCTAAATAATTGTTTGCATAAATATTTGTCAGCTGCAATACTGAAAATTCAATTTTGATTCATTTTTCTTAACCCTTCGCTTGCTGAATTTTAAAATACATTTCTCCTTCTTTACCCATGCCCTGTTGTATAATTACATATATCTTCACTGTGTACAAGTATTTCGCTGTGCAATCACTGCTGTGGAGTGCACTGGTTGCACAATCAACTTGTAAATAGTGCAGACCCTGATGAGACAGCTCCTGCAGGAGCTGTCTCATCTGGGTCTTCACTATTTACAGGTAGGTATATTGATGTGAATAGCAAGCGAAGGGTTAAAACATGCTGTCATGGTGTTAAATCTGTTTGCATAGGTCTTTACAAATTGATCTGTAACATGCTAAAGTTTGAAAAAAGTTGTTCCATGTGTAATCATAGTAGATATTAAACTCTTCCTCCATGAATATTCATGTAAGAAATAATCATGTCATGAATATTAATTAGATTAATTTGCTATAATAGCATATGAACATAAGAATTTTTGGCCATAGCAGTTTCTATAGAATCAGATCTATATAAATTTCGTAAGCAAACAGAGCAGACCCTGATCAGACGGCTCCTACAGGAGCTGTCTGATCTGAGTCCACTCTGTTTGCAGAAGTCTAGAAAGGTGTGTTTATGGAGTAAAGGGTTAACCCTTTCAACCCAGGAAACACATATATTGTCATTTGCAAACAGTGTAGACCCAGATCAGAGGGCTCCTAGTGGAGTTCAGGGGTCTGCACTCTCCTTTAGCAAAATTAAACCTTTCATACAAAGTGAAGTCTATAGTTAAACACTTATGGACTATTCCATTCTGATAATTCAGGGGTGAAAGAGTTAAGTATATTCATGTGGAGACACAGTGAATATGTTATCGCATCCAGGCTAAAAGGCTTTGACTGTTCAAAAGTTGGCCTCATATGACTCCTTTATCATTATATACAACCCAAGTATAAAATGATGACACTTATCACCATGTTTAGATTACTTGAAGTGCAAGATTTATTATTACCATTGCTGCAAGATCAAACCTAACCTTGTATATCTTGAACATTATTAGCACTGAGATATATGAAAGTGCACATACATGTTGTACTTAAAAGTGTCCTCTGCTAAATATATTGTATTTTGCTTTTCCTGTATTTTAACCCTTTCCCTGAAAGAGATGGCTTTTGGTGCCTTTGCAAACAGAGTAGACCCAGATCAGACAGCTCCGGTAGGAGCTGTCTGATCAGGGTCTTCTCTGTTTGCTTCAAATATAATATCAATCTGAGTTTTCAGTTTCAGCCATTGCCAAAAATATGCTTTTATTGAAATTGATCTGATTAATATTCATTATGTCATTATTTCTTACATGAATATTCATGAGGGAAAAGGGTTAACAACTTTTGTCTTGGCTATAAATTTTTGTCTACACAAGTTAGAACTTTCATGTGTTTTTATACGCCCGAAGGGTCGTATTATGTTATGGTCTCCATCGTCTGGCTGGGTGTCCGTCCGTCCGTCCGTTAGCAAATTCGTGTCCTGGCTATAACTTACTCATTTTTTCTCCGATTTTCACAATTCTTTCACACAAATGTTCAGTATCACTTGAAGGTGTGTCGCGTACAAAACCCAATTGTGAACTTTCAAGGTCAAGGTCACAAATAGGGCGTTAGCAATTTTTGTGTCCTTGCTAAAACTTACTCATCTTTTCACCAATTTTCAAAATTCTTTCACACGTATGTTCAGTATCACTTGAAGGTGTGTCGCGTACAAAACCCAATGGTGAACTTTCAAGGTCAAGGTCACAAATAGGGCGTTAGCAATTCTCTCCGTCCGTCCGTTAGCAAATTCGTGTCCTGGCTATAACTTACTCATTTTTTCTCCGATTTTCAAAATTCTTTCACACAAATGTTCAGTATCACTTGAAGGTGTGTCGCGTACAAAACCCAATTGTGAACTTTCAAGGTCAAGGTCACAAATAGGGCGTTAGCAATTTTCGTGTCCTTGGTAAAACTTACTCATCTTTTCACCAATTTTCAAAATTCTTTCACACATATGTTCAGTATCACTTGAAGGTGTGTCGCGTACAAAACCCAATGGTGAACTTTCAAGGTCAAGGTCACAAATAGGGCGTTAGCAATTCTGTCCGTCCGTTAGCAAATTCGTGTCCTGGCTATAACTTACTCATTTTTTCTCCGATTTTCAAAATTCTTTCACACAAATGTTCATTATCACTTGAAGGTGTGTCGCGTACAAAACCCAATTGTGAACTTTCAAGGTCAAGGTCACAAATAGGGCGTTAGCAATTTTCGTGTCCTTGCTAAAACTTACTCATCTTTTCACCAATTTTCAAAATTCTTTCACACATATGTTCAGTATCACTTGAAGGTGTGTCGCATACAAAACCCAATGGTGAACTTTCAAGGTCAAGGTCACAAATAGGGCGTTAGCAATTTTCGTGTCCTTGCTAAAACTTACTCATCTTTTCACCAATTTTCAAAATTCTTTCACACATATGTTCAGTATCACTTGAAGGTGTGTCGCGTACAAAACCCAATGGTGAACTTTCAAGGTCAAGGTCACAAATAGGGCGTTAGCAATTCTGTCCGTCCGTTAGCAAATTCGTGTCCTGGCTATAACTTACTCATTTTTTCTCCGACTTTCACAATTCTTTCACACAAATGTTCAGTATCACTTGAAGGTGTGTCGCGTACAAAACCCAATTGTGAACTTTCAAGGTCAAGGTCACAAATAGGGCGTTAGCAATTTTCGTGTCCTTGCTAAAACTTACTCATCTTTTCACCAATTTTCAAAATTCTTTCACATGTATGTTCAGTATCACTTGAAGGTGTGTCGCGTACAAAACCCAATGGTGAACTTTCAAGGTCAAGGTCACAAATAGGGCGTTAGCAATTTTCGTGTCCTTGCTAAAACTTACTCATCTTTTCACCAATTTTCAAAATTCTTTCACATGTATGTTCAGTATCACTTGAAGGTGTGTCGCGTACAAAACCCAATGGTGAACTTTCAAGGTCAAGGTCACAAATAGGGCGTTAGCAATTCTGTCCGTCCGTCCGTTAGCAAATTTGTGTCCTGGCTATAACTTACTCATTTTTTCTCCGATTTTCAAAATTCTTTCACACAAATGTTCAGTATCACTTGTTTTTCAACATAATTTCTTCAAACTTTCAGGAATGATAGATACTGATGTGTAGTTGTGCATATCAGTGAGATAACTCTCATATCATTTTTCATTCTGGAGTTATTGCCCTTTGATAGTTTCGGGTAGCAATTTCTTGTGCAACTAACTCCTCCTCTATTTTTCAACATAATTTTATAGAACAGCCTTCGGGCGTATATTGCCCCGTCTTGCGGTGCTCTTGTTAAAAATCTGTACCTATTGACAGCATCCATATTCAAGACTGATTTAGAGGCCAACCCTACGTTCAAGTTAACAGTAAACATTACAGTTTTGTTATGTTTGCTAATTTTATGACCAACATGTTGCGATTTCAGCAGTAATTGCAACATTTCGGTCTTTAAATTTTCAAATTTTCTGCTCATACATGGATCCAGTCATCAAGCTTTTGAGAAACTATAGACCAAGTTTCAAATAGCTTGGATCCCGATGAGACAGGGAGTTACTCAGCATCTAATCTGGATCCAAGCTGTTTGCAAATGAAAATCAGGTCACAAATAGCATGATAATGGTAATTAACTCATTCCTCCGTAGGCTATTTTTAGACCCAACCTCTTTGAATGAATCTACCCAAAAGGAGCATTTAATAGAGAAAAGTAAAATTTTAGAATTTTGTAGTTTGAAACCATTGTGATAGGAGCAAATGCTCTATTTATCACAATGATTTCAAGAAGTGGTTATTAGAGAGGCGTAGAAAGGCGTATTTATGGAGGAAAGGGTTAATACCCATAGCTTTATTTTTGTCAGTATTACCTGTAATATGTTTGGTCGTGACATTTTGGCCATCGCATGCAGTGCTGTACTACCATCATCGACAATGATGGTGCAGATCTCGCGTGAGTCTTTGTTGTTCTTGAGCAGTAGACGGACCACCTCTTCCTCTGATTTGTATTTCACATGTTTCACCACCTCCTCCGCCTCACGCTCCAGCAACCGATATCCCCTCATGTCAAGATCAGCATCAGGCAACAAAATTTCAACCTGAAAAACATGTGACAACTAGAGTACAGTCATGTACTGATATATTTACTCATGTCTATCCATCCATCCATCCATCTATCTGCAATGTTAACGTTCATGACTGAGAGAATGACGTAATTTCTTGCAATGCTTATATGTCATTTAACCCTTTCATTGCTAAATTTTCAGAGTGGAATAGCCCATCAGTGTTTAACTTTAGAGTCTGTTTAGCATGAAAGGATTTATAAAGAATTTTGAATGACAAACAGCCTTTTTCTGGCAAATTTGGGAAAATATATTTTAATAAATGGGAATTTTTTCGCATGTATAACTCAATGACTTTGAAAGCATTTTTGGCCCCATTTCAACTTATTCTGCATTTAGTTTAACATTTTAATCAAAATTTGGTCTAGTGGGATTTTTTTTTAAATACATGTATTGGGGAAAAACGAACCTATTGTGCATTAGGAATGGGTGCTTTTAATAGACCTGTGTAGACACCAGAAAAAGACCTGAGTGCAGACCTTGACCAGAAGGCTCTTGTAGGAGCCCTCTGATCTGGGTCTACACTGTTTGCAAATGACAGTGCATGCATGCCCGGCATTCAAAGGATTAATTTTGGTTACATGAGTTTTATTTAGACTAAAAAGGGTATTTTGGCTTCTTTTAATTTTTATTACTGTTAAAACAAGAGAATGTATACATGCATTTACAAATGACAAGCAATATAAATCTAAAACATAACCTATAGATCATAAAAATCACAATGCTAAATCATAATGATAAAATCCAGAAAATTAAAAAAAAAAAAATTATACCTTCAATATTTTCAATCCATTCTTCTGTTCCACAATTTTTCTTACACAGTCATATCTCTTGCAAATAGTTTAAACTCTATTTCAAAATCACTGTGGCACAATCAACAATGTTTAGGATAAACTCCCTTTTACTGTTACTATGAACAAAATGTCCTCTCTGATCAGATTGTTGTTTCATCTCAAGAGAACAGAATAATATTCTCCTATCATCAGAATTGTGATCTGAATTTCAGACAGTTTTGATTCAGATGAGACTGAGAATCCAACCTATTTGTAAGACACTCAGTTATTTTGTACTTGGATGTCTCTTTTAGAATCCAACCTATTTGTAAGACACTCAGTTATTTTGTACTTGGATGTCTCTTTTAGAATCCAACCTATTTGAAAGACACTCAGTTATTTTGTACTTGCATGTCTCATTTAGAATCCAACCTATTTGTATGTGGCATCACAAGTTTGCCGTCTCTTGTTTAAAGTAAATCTAAACAATAATTTTACTGTTCAGTCCTTTCCATCTGATATCAACCAACCGTTCCTCTTTCCTGAAGTTTGTATACTTCCATTCTTTACCTATTCAAATGTCCTAATGCTTTCATAACAATCTTTTGAATACATTAGCAAACACAAATCTGTTTAATGAAAACATGACTGACATACCGTTTCTATTTTCAGCAATTAAATCTGTACAGACAATAAATACTTGAACTCTTTTCATGCTGTGAAATTTTTCTGAATTGTAATTTGTTATCCATTTTTCGTCAAAAATTCAATCAGAATGTCAAACAATTTGGATCCTGATGAGACATGGATTTTACTCTGCATCTTATCTGGATCTACACTGTATGCAAACATTATTACAAAATTGTGACAGAGAGTTAAGTAACTTAACTATATGCAAATTGGTGTTGATTCCAAACGGTGTTGATCCAGACGAGATGCTGAGCTACTTGACATATTATCAGGATCCAAACTGTTTGTCATGCCAGACATGATTGTCTAAGATAGATACTATTGTTTGTAGTACAATGTATAAAATAATAAAGAAGAATATTTCAGGGTATGACAATTTTCTATATGTTCTAAAGATTGACAAATCTACCAGTGGTGGTTAACCTGTTACCCCATCAATATTTATGTAAGAAATAATTACTTCATGAATACTTCTTACTAGGTTCTTAGCTGAATTCTACAATGGCATAATGAACACAGTTGTTTGGTATTTGTAAAAACTGTAGAATCAGATCTATTTCATTTCACAAGCACATAGAGCAGACTTAGATCAGACAGCTCCTGATCTGGGTCTACTCTGTTTGCAATGGCATGATGAGGTGTTTCTATCAGGTAAAGGGGTATGTGATTTGTTTGGTCTGTATAACCCATTGTCATATTGTCTGCTGCAAAATATTGTCATCTGCTACAATTCTCAGTTGTTTTTTGTCATCTCCTCTTTAACATACTGTTAGACTGTCAGCCATTTTGGATCCTGATTATTCATCATCTCATAATATGGATCTAAACTATTTGCATTAATACCATTATGTTATCACATGGTCACATTACTAGCATACCAAGAGTTTTTGTAGAGACAAACATGTATAAGTATATTTGCTTTGAATAATTTCACTCCTTAACTCTTTCCCTCATATAAATGCATTTCTCCTATAGTCAGATCAGTCTGCTCTGTTTGCTCATGGTGTAACATAGATCTGATTCTACAGTTTCTGTCTGGGCAAAAATATCCTGTGTCCTCATATGCCATGATAAAACTTCTGCTAATAAATATTCATGATGTCATTATTTCTTTCATGAATATACAACAGGGAAAGGGAGCCTAACTCTTTGCACACTGATTAACTTTTCGTCTGCAATAATTTTCGTCTGCTTCGATTGTTAACTCTTCGCTTGCTATTCGCGTCAATATACCTACCTGTAAATAGTGAAGACCCAGATGAGACAGCTCCTGCAGGAGCTGTCTCATCAGGGTCTGCACTATTTACAAGTTGATTGTGCAACCAGTGCACTCCACAGCAGTGATTGCACAGCGAAATACCTGTACACAGTGAAGATATATGTGTAATTATACAACAGGGCATAGGTAAAGAAGGAGAAATGTATTTTAAAATTCAGCAAGAGAAGGGTTAAAATGAAATTTCTCTCATTACTTTTCAAATACATGGTCAAAGTGTCAAACAGTTTTAGGGGGTTTCATCTGGATCCAAACTGTTTGCAAAGGTAAATGTGGTTTTGCTGCTGGTGTGCAAAGAGTTAAATCCTCAAAATTATTTCTGACCAAACAAGATTTGTTTATGGTTTTATTGCAAATCATACAAAGTTGTTTGGTCCGGTTTGCTTGTTTAAATCTCTAGCTGTGAGTACATGATAAGCTTTGCAAACAGTTTGATTCCTGATTAGACGCCAAGTAACTCAGAAAGGTCCATACTGTTCAACACTCTGACTGCATTTTTTTTCAAGGAAAAAAAAGTAACTTACAGAATTGCAGCAGATGACACATTTGCAGCCTACAATTACTGAACGTGTCAGAAGTTAACATCCATATTTTACACTAAATGACTTAGTCACATACGAAATTGTCTGAATAAACCACCAGAATACAGTCTAGTTAAAGAATATCATAATCTCACTCTTTATCGGAAGCAAAACTTCTCCATAATGTGTGACTGTATTTTTTATCATTTTAGTAAAACATGATTTTTCAGCGGAGTTAAACCCTGAAAGTTCCTGAATTGTGTATATATACGACCTTTGCACACAGTATAGATCCAGATAAAAGGGCTCCTTGGGGAGACTTTGGATTAGGATCTGCACTGTTTGCCATACGAATCATTTCCTTGTGTGATACAGTTCGATACATTTTTTTGTTAAAATTAATATTCATAAAAAGAGGAGCCAGTTTTAATTATTCATCAGGTTAAGGGTTAGTTTAAGCAAACATGGCCGATAAGGCCTCTTCAGAATCGAGTACCCTCTACCTACCCAGGGAATGAGCAATGAAGATTGAATTATGACGCCTTTTGTCTGATCCTGTTGTATTATTCATGGTCGTATGACAATCTTAGTGAGATTGGCATCAATGCAAGCAACTCTTTGAATGCAAGAAACAAATAAATTGGCATTTCCAAACAATGTTGACCCAGATCAGAGGGCTTCTGGGAGAGCCTGATTATTAGGGTCTGCAAGGTCTGTCATAAAAATGCTCTATCAAACAATTCTTTAATACTGAAATTGAATAGACCCTCAGTCTGTTAATCATCTGCGCTCTTGGCAATAATAATGTTGTCTGCAAATATTTTTGTCTGCTTCAATTTTTAACCCTTT
Organism: Azorinus chamasolen; assembly: GCA_963576725.1. Taxonomy (NCBI): domain Eukaryota; kingdom Metazoa; phylum Mollusca; class Bivalvia; order Cardiida; family Solecurtidae; genus Azorinus; species Azorinus chamasolen. The sequence goes on along the minus strand of OY755243.1, from coordinate 50,186,859 downwards.
CCCTGTTGATTATTATTATTTTATTATGATTGCATAAGCAAACGGAGCAGACCATGATCAGACGAGCTTTAGCTGTCTGGTCTGAGTGTACTCTATTTGCAAAGGCGAGAAAAAATCTTTGTGTTAAGGAAAGCCTCTTCCATTATTTTTAAAAGCAACAACAAACCCATCAACAACAGTTTCAGTGAGTACAAACATTTAAAATCAACAAAGAAAATTTTAGACAATGATTTAGTATATCGTAACCTGTTACTTCTTACCCTGAGAGTTAAACTCCATCCTGTTTGCAAACAACCACAACCCCTTTTTTCCTGTGCTTTCTAAGCCTTGATTTATAATTTCAAACAATTTAACTTTCAATTAAGCTTCAAATTGGTAAACTTTTCTTCACCTATTAAATACTTAACCCTTATCATGGTAAGGCTTCCACCTGACTCACATTTGCAAACAACTTTTATCCAGATGAGACGCCGAGTAACTCTGCGCCTCATCAGGATCCAAGCTGTTTGTCACTCGGTCAACAGTTTCTCAAATATTTGTAAGAATCAGTAGTAAGTAAAAACACAACAGATCAGAGTTTTTTGGCAGACGCAATTTTTCAACACAATAAGAGTTAATGAAAAGCCTTTCCTATAACCGTTCATTTACCTTTTCACTGTGAGTTAACAGATGGGATATTGTTAGCATTTGAAGGCAGTGTAGACCAAAATCAGACAGCTCCTTCAGCAGCATTTTTATGTTGGTCTACACGCTCCGTCAGGAGCCCTTTTATCAGGTTATGCTCTGTTTGTCATAAAAATCATTTTCTTCAGTGATAAATTCTAATACAATATTTTGTTTAATCAATATTCAAAAATATTCAGCAGGTTAAGGATTAAGCAGATTAATTATACAACATGTATTCTTTATAGACAACAGAAAATAGCCTTTGTACATGGACATGTTAGCAGTATTGATCTAGCTCAAAATCTTTAAAATCCATATTGAAGGTGATTTATCCTTTTAAACTGGGGGTTACATGCGCACTGTAATTTTCCGGTATTGTAGACCCAGATCAGGGGCTCCTAGAGGATTTGCATTGTTTGTCATTCAAAATCACCCAGCATGTTCGTACTGAGACTTTAGGAATATTTTTAATAAAAGCAACAAGAACCTCAGCAAAGGAGAATGTTTGACTATTTTAAACTATAGCCTGCTGCAGGTCACCAGGATGAGTGGTTACCTATGCTAACAGGTTGGATCCAGATGAGAGGCTGTCTGTAACATGATGTCCCATCAGGATACAAACTGGTGGATACTCTTGACAGTGTTGTCAAAAAGAAATGCAAGATAAATCAACTCGGACAACTGAAGTCAGTGATATGTTCTACCAACAGAAAGTTGCTTAACCCAGACCCTGTTCTGTATTAAGGCCAAGTTTCAGTACCTACTGAATATTCATTAACAAAATAGTTATAAAGAAATATGGAAGGTGGAACATTGTAGACATTTTAGAAAGCAAAGAAACAGATCTATCAAATTCTATGAGCAAACAGTGCAGACCCTGATCAGACGGCTCCTCTAATCTGGGTCTACTCTGTTTTCAAATGCGTGAAAACATGTTTATATGAGGGAAAGGGTTAACAGGCTAAAGGTTAATTGGGAACACATATTGGATAATGTATTCACTAATATTAATCTGTTAATTCAGGATAAAATAGCTGGCATTAAAACTTACGATAAGCTGTAATCTTTAATTAATGCTGTTCCTTCAATTTGGACGCCATTTAACCCTTAAAATACCACATGAATGTTTAATATTTATACAAGAATTCATGACTTCAAGAGTATTAAAAAGAATAATTTCTATTCCAGCATATACGGATTCAGAAATTTTTGGCCATTGCAGAAACTATAGAATCAGATCTGTATTATTTCATAAGCAAATGGCAGACCTTGATCAGATAGCGCTGATTCGAGTCATCTGATATGTGTCTACTCTGTTTGCAAAGGTGGGCATGAAAAGGCATCTCTATAATCAAGTAGAGTACATGAAAAGTAGCATAGAATTGTTCTTGCCAAGTAGTGTTTGTCTGTTTGTTCACTTGATGGAAGTTCCCTTGATAGAACAATAGTTTTTATAAGAACTTTGATAACAATATTGTCCAGCTCAACATTAGGTGTTCAATCAGTGTAATTAACCCTTTACCTCATGAATATTCATGTGAAAATAATGACATTATGAATAGTATGAAAATCATGTTAATGAATATACAGTAAAACCTCTCTGTAACGACCACTAAATTGTGTTAATTTTTTGGTATTTAGGACAGGTGGCTGCTTAAAGCAAGGTGAAAGTAAAACAGAACGCTCCTATAGGAGCATTCTGTTTTACTTTCACCTTGCTTTAAGCAGCCACCTGCTTTCAACACAAAATACTTGATGTAATTTAGTGGCTGTTATAGAGAGGTTTTACTGTAGTATAGAATGTTCATTAAGGAAAGGTTAACGTTTAGTTTGTTGAGCAAATTCACCGAAAGCATTTTGAAGGTTAATAAAGCGCTGCTGTATACAGTTATGAATGGGTTATTCAGGTATTAGTCCTTATTATGCTGAGCGACCAAACTAACATTTGCAAACAGCCTGGATCTAGATGAGACCCCAAGTAACCCGGTACTTCATCAGGGTCCAGGCAGTTTGGCATTAAGTCAGTAATTTCTGAAAAGCTTGGAGCGATTTGAAAGTAAGTAAAACTTACAACAATCAGAGTTTTAAGACGATATTCATTTTTACAGTAGGATAAGAGTATTAATCGAAGAAATGAATACGGTTACATGGTTGATTCACTGTCGCTGAAAAGAGTAAAAATCAGTATATTAGATTTGTTTTTCATCTCGAATAAAAAACAGATATACATGGTCTCTTAGCATGCTTAAGGATATTCATCTGTGAAAACTGCTGTTTGCTTCATTTCTTTAAATGGATGTTTTGTTCTGTCTATTTTTTAATTCTCTTATTGCTATTGGTAAATTCATTATATTATTTGTGAACAGTGTTGACCCAGATGAGATCCTTTAAATAACCAAGAATTTCATCTGGATCCAAACTCTTTGATCAGGATCTGCTCTATTTGCTCATGAAATAATGAAGGTGCTCATGAAATAATGAAGGTATAATTGTACAATTTTCTTCAAGTCATAATATATTTTACTAAATATTCATCAAGGAAAATGTTAGCAGGCAAAACGTTAATAAAAAAATCACCAATTTGCCATTCCGGTTACTTCTAATAATCAATCAAGTATGTCTATTCATTCATCATGTTATTAGAATTTTTTATTGATTATTAGTTTATAATAGCATGGTATCTGACTGCTCAGTTACAACTTACATGAGCATATACAGTAAAACTCCGCTAATGCGACCACCTAAAAGAGGTACAATTCAGGGTGCTAGATGCAGGTGGTAGCTTAATGCAGGACAAAAGTAATGTAGAAAGCTCCTGCATTACTTTTGTCCTGCATTAAGCAACCACCTGCTTATAAAAACACACATGTTTATTCATTAAGTGGTCACATTAGAGAGGTTTTACTGTACTTCAACCATCTACATTATACATGTAATCCTGAATTTTACACCTTTGAAAACAGAGTAGACCCAGATCAGACAGCTCCTGTAGGAACTATCTCTGTTTGTGTATACATGTATATTACAAATGTGATACTTTACTGTTTGCCATTGGCAATGAAATTCCTTACTTTATGTATTTAATACCAGACTTGGATTTTATGTATTTAATACCAGACTTAGAGTTTATGTATTTAATACCAGACTTAGATTAATAAATGTTCATAATAGATGACGCCTTGCATAAATATTCATCAAATAAAGATTTAAGTTACACAAAAATCTCTTTGAAAGAGCCACTGAGGGAATAATAATGTGGCCTGCACACTAAGTAATTGTCATCTGCACAAAATTGTCACCTGATATTATTCTCTTATAAGCCCCGTGAATGCTGACTTTTCAAAGTGGTCTGATCCATCATTAATTAGCAGAGTCCACTCAGTAGTATATGGTAAACTTTGCTGATAAGAATTAGCAATCGGTGCAAAACCCTTTGATCTAGGACTACACTGTATGCAAATAATACCGTAACATCTTGCCAATGCGACTACATTATATATTAACATATGAGTCTGTAAAAGCAGGTTATTGTTTATTGTAGTGCAAAAGTAATGCAGAAAGCTCATAGGAACTTTCTGCATAACGCTTGTCGTGATTAAGCTATCACCTGTCTTAAAGATCCAGAATTATACTTCTTTTGAGTAGTCATATTAGCTAGTCTTTACTGTACTTATTTCCATTAAAAGATTTGGGTTTTGTCAGTGTTGTTTCTGTCAACGTAATAATGAGCAATGTAATGTGCTTTTGTCATTTTCTGTTTACACAAGAAACAACAATTTTCTTCCATTGTTTTCAATATTTAGCCTGTTGAAAAAATTGTAATAGGCTCAAATTGTTGCATTTTTAAGTTTTAAAAGCCCATTCTTTCATTTCAGAAGAATACAAACAAAAATGTCAAACTTCTTGTGCTGATTAAATACGGTAGTTGTTCCATTTAGAATAAAGAATAAGCGCAAAGTACATACCGTACTGAAACAGTATGTACATTTGCAAATACATGTATTCTTTATTCTAAAGATGAAACATCTGCAAATTTCTTAAAGTTAACCCATTCAGTGCAGGACATGAGACACTATAATTATGTCCTTTGCAAACCATGTAGATTCAGATAAAAGGGATCAGGGTATGCACTGTTTGTCAAGTTTATTTTCCTTAAAAAGTATCCCCCAGTATTCACAGTAAGCTTGATGTTGTTTGTTTTTAGCTCCACTTTTTCAAAAAGTGGAGCTATTGTCATGACCCTCTCGTCGGCGTCGGTGTCGGTGTCGGCGTCGGCGTTGGTTAACCTTTTTGTTAAGGTCCTTTTCTCAGAAACCATCAAAGATATTTGGTTCATATTTGGTATGTATGTTTACTATCACAAGGGGAACCCATTTCACAAGGGTAGGTAACCCTAAAATTAACTTTGCCATAGTTATGCCCCTTTTTCGACTTAGAATTTTCATTGTTGGTTAAGTTTTATGTTCAGGTCCATGTCTCAGAAACTGTCCAAGATATTTGGTTCATCTTTGGTATACATATCACCTATTACAAGGGGGACCCATTTCACAAGGGCAGGTAACCCTTAAATTAATTTTGCTGTTGTTATCTCCCCTTTCTGACTTAGTCTTCAACTACACTATCCAGCACCTTTTTGTTAAGGTCCTTTTCTCAGAAACCATCAAAAATATTTGGTTCATATTTGGTATGTATGTTTACTATCACAAGGGGAATCCATTTCACAAGGATAGATAACCCTAAAATTAATTTTGCCATACTTATGCCCCTTTTTCGACTTAGAATTTTCATTGTTGGTTCAGTTGCAGGTCCATGTCTCAGAAACTGTCCAAGATATTTGGTTCATCTTTGGTATACATATTAACTATTACAAGGGGGACCCATTTCACAAGGGCAGGTAACCCTTAAATTAATTTTGCTGTTGTTATCTCCCCTTTCTGACTTAGACTTCCACTACACTATCCAGCACTAAAGAAAGTGGAGCGCGCTGTCTGCGGACAGCTCTTGTTTAAATTTTGGAACAGTCCATTTAACGATTCAGCATTGAAAGGGTTAAATGAATTTTTAATTTGCAGCAACATATTTTGAATTCACACATGCACAATGCCACATTAATTAACCCTTCGCTTGCTGAATTTTACAATACATTTCTTCTTCTTTACCCATGCCCTGTTGTATATTTACATATATCTTCACAGTGTACAAGTACTTCCCTGTGAAATCACTGCTGTGGAGTGCACTGGTTGCACAATCAACTTGTAAATAGCGCAGACCCTGATCTCATCTGGGTCTTCACTATTTACAGGTAGGTATATTGATGCGAATAGCAAGCGAAGGGTTAAGTTTATAGAAATTTGAGCCAAAAACTAATATTAATCCTTCTCATTCTAACATACATATCTGCATTTGCAAATAGTGTAGATCCATATAAGACAGCCCATAGAGAATCTCATAGAGGAGCTGTCTCATATGGGTCTGCACTATCTGCCATTACAATTCAGTGGCCACAATTGATCCAACTTTAGAATGATTCAGCTAATTAATGTTCATAGTGGATGGATTCACATTTGAATATTCAGCATGAAAAGGGTTTATAAGAGAAGAGACTTTATAAAATGACAACTGTTATGAAAACAGTTACTTATTGTATTGAATCACAATAAAATCATTGCTATTTAGGGAGTGTAATTCTTATGCCCCCACCATTTAACCCATTCCCTCCTACCCTCCTAGACTATTTTTAGACCCAACCTCTTGAATAAATCTACCGAAAAGGAGCATTTATTAGAGAAAAGGAAAATTTTACAACTGTGCAGTTTTGAAACTATTGTGATAAATAGAACATTTGCTTCTATGGAGCAAAATTAATGCTCTATTTATCATGATGGTTTAAAAAGAATTACTTTTACAGAGGCTAATCAAAAGGTGACAGTGGGAGCCTACTAGGAGGGAATTGGTTAAAAGGGGAGGGGTATACATTTCCTTTTGTCTGTCTATCCGTATCCATATGTTTGTACATCTGTAGTTATTTATTAGAAAACATGGTGGCATTATTAATTTTCTTACATGAATATTAACCCATTCCCTCATAGGCTATTATTAGATCCTACCTCTTTGAATAAATATACAGAAAAGGAGCATTTATTAGAGAAAAGGAAAATTTTAGAATTACATGTATGTGGTCTTGAAACCATTGTGATAAAGTATTTACTCCTATGAAGCAAATGCTTTATCACAATGGTTTCAAAAACTGTATTTTTCAGAGGCGTCAAATGGTGTCAATATGAGGGAATGGGTTAATGAGGTAAACAGTTGAAGGATCAATGATAGGAAATCAGGGTTGATTATGTCAGTGCCATTGGAATGGGTCCTGAGGCTCCTGAATAACCATTTGGCTATTGATTCTGGCCAATCTTCTGTCTTTTATTTCTATGGACATCAAAGTTTATTCCATATAACTTGTAATCTCCATCAGAGATGTTTATCTATTTTTTCAAACTGTTTGATATTCTTCCCTTTTGATTAGATGTTTGATATTCTGATAGTATTTTGTGACCAGGATAAAAAAAACAACATAAGCTGTGTTAACCCTTTACTCCATGAATATTTATGTAAGAAATAATGATGTCGTGAATATCAATTAGTATTATGTTTATTATAACATCTGCACTCAGGAAATTTGGCCTTTGCAGAAACTGCAGAATCAGATCTATATTATTTCATAGGCAAACAGAGTAGACCATGATCAGATGGCTCCCACAGGAGCCATCTGATCTGGGTCTACTCTGTTTGCAAAGGTGTAAAAGGCATCTGTGTGGGTTAAGGGGATACTTGAAGCAGTCTATTTGTTCTGCAGACAATATTTATCTATGAGTAGAACAATGCCTTCCAGGGTTTTTTCTACCATTTATGTCTGACAGTTTGCTTTGACATTTTCACCATAATATTGGCTTACATCATTGATTTTATCCCTAAAAGTCAATAAAGCCTTGGATATGTGGGTGGTAGATACGAACAAGAGCCTTCATATTGTTACCCTTTCCCACATAATTATAGCTGCTTTTTCATGCCTTTGCAAACTGAGTAGACCCAGATCAGATGGATTGGTTCCACTGGTCTGTTTGCTCGTGAAATTGTAATAGATCTGACTCTACAGTATTTACTAATACCAAACAATCATGTGTGTGGTTGTCATTATTAAGATTCAGCTAATAAGTATTCATGATGTCATTATTTCTTACATGAATATTCAACAGAGAAAGTGTTAAATAATTATTGCTCTCTGATCGATAGATACACCTTTTCACACTTATGCAAATATAGAGTAGACCCAGATCCTGTAGGAGCCATCTGATAAGGGTAAGCTCTGATTGCTTATGGAATTATATAGGCCTGACTCTAAATATTTGCAAATAGAGTTAAGTCTCAGATCAGAAGGTTCCTGCAGGAGCAGTGTCTGATCAGGGTCTGCTCTGTTTGCTTATATAGAAATTAAGTAGATCTGATTCTGTCATGGTACAAAGTTCCCTTGTTTAGGTGCCATTTTAAAAATTCAGTCACTGAATATTCATGACTCACTTGATTCTTGCATAGTTGTTCATGAGGAGAAGGGTTAATCCTTTCCTTCATATACATGTAAACGCTTTTTCATGCCTTTGCAAACAGAGTAGATTGAGATTAGACATATAATGTACTTGTATATATATGATTCTACAGTTTCTGCAAGAGCCAAAATTTCCAGTTTCCATGGGTTATTATAACAGTTTATATAATTAATATTCATGATGTCATTATTTTTTGCATAAATATTCATGGAGTAAATGGTAAAGTGATTATTTCCTCCATTTCTATTTAAAACCTCAGTCAGAGTGTCAAACAATGTGGATCCTGATCCTATGCCGAGTTACTCATCATCACATCTGGATCTTAACCCATTCCCTCATAATGCTATTTTTAGATCCAACCTCTTTGAATAAATCTACCAAAAAGGAACATCGATTAACTAGAGAAAAGGAAAATTTATAATTTAAAAACCATTGTGATAAATAGAGCATTTGCTCCTATAGGAGCAAATGCTCTATTTATCACAATGGTTTTAGCAGAGTTGTCAAAAGGTGTCAATATGAGGGAATGGGTTATGTGTCTGCATAGGTTATCAGGAACTTGTTGCTTGTGTTCAAAGATTTAAACACTTACAAGAAATAAAGCAATAACACTTTTATAAAAACACAAAATGTAGTATCATCAGGAACTAACGTGTTTCATAGGACAATTGTTCACTTTCTGAGGTTCAATCTCCTCAAATTTCAGCAGTATCCTAGCAACTCTAGGTAACTAAAAACTTCTCTGTTTGCTTATGAAATAACATTGATCTATTTCTACAGTTTCTGCCTTAGTAAAACTCTCCTTACCGGTATTCACGATATAAATCAACTAATTGATATTCATATTATCATTATTTCTAACATGATTTTTATGGAGTAAAAGGTCATCTGATATTATATGTTGAATATTTTCTAAAAATAATGCATTTTCTCATCCTTACCTCCATTATCCTCATACAGTTTCAAGAATCCAACAAAAATCCTAAAGCAATTTCTTCAATATTTGCAATTAAACTCCATCCATTGATTGGTTACCTCACAATGAGAAATTATTAAAATTGTGGATTACATTCAAACCCCCAGAGCCCCAGTTATTGTTTTTTCACTTCAAACAGACCAACATCAGACTAGATAAGCAATTTGACATTCCACTGTATCATGTCAATTTCCGCCTTACCCACATATATATCATTGATTTCAAATATGGCCTGGTCATTTGGAATTGAAACCTTTGAATGCTGAATTTTTAAAGAGGGACAGTACATATGATTGTTTAATGGTCGAGCCCATTTAGTATGCAAAGATTAGATTTACTGGGCAATTTTGGATGACAAATAGTGTAAACCCTGTGTGGTTACATCAGGAGCCCGCTGATCTGTGTCTGCAGTGTTGCAAATACCAGTTCACTGGGTTTCCCGCATTCAAAGGGTTATGTTTAAATAGTACTAGGTATATTGCTAAGGCCAAAGGCACTTGCGATAAATTGCTCTTTAAATATGGCTACGGGTTTTATCAAAAATGTTCAATTAGTTAAGATGAATAATGACTGACCTTGTGTCTAGGATAATAATATCACATTAGAAATGTCCTTTTTATCAAGCCACCTGCCATAAGGCTTTATGAAATGAAAACGAAACATACAGCCTTATCATGAAGCGGAGTCTTATCCTGAGGCAGGGTATTCGATGAGATATTGAACCATCGCTCATCCGTTACTCAAACATGAAAATTCAACACCCTAGCGGTAGAGCACGAGTGCTATGCTGTCAAAATGGAAAAAGTCATTTACATGTGTTTGCCGATTGTAAATATTCCATATCCGGGGATATTGACTTTGTCCATATAATTACGCTGTATATGATATCCCGTAGATAAGTAAGGTGTTTAAGCTAGAAGGTAAACTACAAACACTTAAACACTTTATCTGTTCTATATTTATTCCAAATTTTAATACCTACTGAATATTCATGAACCATTGTAGCCATTTTAGAAAGTAAAGAAACAGATCTTTCAGATTCCATTAGCAAACAGAGCAGACCCTGATCAGACAGCTCCTATAGGAGCCATCTGATCTGGGTCTTCTCTGTTTGCAAATGCGTGAAATACATTTATATGAAGGAAAGGGTTAAACCTTTTACCTGCCAATCAAAATATTCTCAAAGTCTCTAATGTCTGATGTCATTTATTCAAACTGTCAATATTTGGAGAAAAGAAACTTCAGGAGCACTGTATTTAAAACAAAATGTAATAAAATGTTTTTGACAATACTGAAGTTTATCTGCGATTTTTGTGATTTATCACTCCACATTTTGATTCTATCTTGTGGTAATTGAATTGAGGACTGAATGAGTGCATTTCTGTTAACCCTTTATGTGCGGAAACCGAGTACATTAGACCTTCGCAAACAGTGTAGACCCAGATCAAAGGGCTTCTTTAGAGAGCCCTTCAATAGTGATCTGCACTGTTTGTAATAAAAACTATTTTCTTCAGTGTTATAGTTTTATACATTTTTTTGTTTAATGAATATTCAGATAGAGAGGAGTCAGTTTTAATTATTCAGCAGATTAAGCCTTACAATGCGGGGAAATGAGTTACAAATGTCCTTTGCAAACAATGTAGACACACAGATGAGAGGGCTCCTAGAGGAGGCCTCTCATCAGGGTCTGCACTGTTTGTCATGTTACACTTTACTTTTGAAATATTCCTAAATATTCAGTGTAAGCTTGACCTATTTGAAAGTTTAATTCATTTGAAATCTCAGCATTGTAAGACTTAAATTTTAACCACATCATAGGGAATGTGTGATTCCATTTGTAAACTAGATTGAGTTGTGGACTAACGCAGGATCCAAATTGTTTGACCTTCTGAAAGCTGTTTTTGGAAAGAAATGGCAGAGAAATATCTTTGAAAAAAAGTTAAGCGGACATCAATGCTTTTGGCTGACCTGGCATGGAATGATTTAATTGATTCTCAACTTTCACCCCACTTAGGCAAATGCAGCCAAAAAGAACTTTATACCCTTGACATGACTAAATGCTACTATCAGACAGAAGTTTCAACAAAAAAGTCAACTGGATCAAGATCAAATGTGGTGCCATATAGCAACTAAACAGGATTAAAACTTGTTTGATATTTAGATTAAGATGAAATATAATTAAATTGCATAGTTTAAGATTACTGGATGCAATTTTACAAAATATTTTAGTTTTTCTCTTGATGGATGTAATTACGGTCTTTTATGATATGTTATCTAGGAGAAAGTCCTGGTTAATCCTTTGAATGTGGTTAACGGTTGTACTGACATTTGAAAACTGTGTGGACCCAAATGAGAGTGATCCTGCAGGAACCCTTTTATTAGGGTCTGCACTGTTTGTCATTCAAAATCCTCAAGCAAGTTTAAACCTTTCATACCCATTCCATCATAGGCTATTTTTAGACCCAACCTCTTTGAATAAACCGAAAAGGAACATTTACTAGAGAAAAGGAAAATGTTAGAATTGTGCAGTATTGAAACCATTGTGATAAATAGAGCATAAAATTTTGCTCTTATGGAGTAAATGCCCTATTTATCACAATGGTTTCAAGAAGTGACTATTACAGAGGCGTAGAAAGGCGTATTTATGGAGGAAAGGGTTAAACGCAGAATTTTCAAATAGACTGTTCATTATTTCAAACAGGTCAAGCTTATGGTGAATATTTAGGAATTTTTCTAAAGACAAGTGTAACATGACAAACAGTGCAGACCCTGTAGGAGCCCTCTCATCTGGGTCTACACTGTTTGACAGGATAATCAAGTGAAAGGTTAACTCTTTAGCTGCTTTGCATTGTTTTCTGCATTAGTTTTTATACGTCCACCTAACAAAGGTGGTCACAAAGGTTTTCGAATATTGTCGTGGTCCTGTCAGTCCGTCCGTCCGTCAGTCTATTCGTCTGTCAACATTTTGTTTGTCTTGGAAAACTATTTGACGGATATTAATGAAACATCACTCAAATCTTTAATGCATCGATATCTGAAGCTGAGTCTATTCTGAGATTCATTTAATTTTTCGTTACAGAGTTATGGCGCTTGCACTTAAAAAATAATTGCAAATATCATGCAAATATGAGAAAGGCCGTAACTTTTTCATTTTAAATGATAGTAGTCACTTCAAGAATTTTTTTATGATATTACCTTTTTATGGATTTTCATAATGTATCGCGTTTTTTTTTTATATATCATTAGTTAATTTTTATCTTAAAGTTATGGCCCTTGAATTTTGTACGTTTGTTGGTTTGTCAACTTTTGGTTTGTCTGTTGTTTTCTGGGAAAACTATTAAAAGGATATTAATAAACTTCACACAAATGTTTTATGTAACAAAATCTAAAGCTGAGTTGATTTTGAGGTTCATTCAATTTGTCGTTACAGAGTTATTGCCCTTGCACTTTATGATAATCTGCAAATATGAGGATGGCCATATCTTTTTTATTTCTTAAGATATTCACTTCAATTATTTTTTTTATATAAGATCACCTTGATATGTTGATCAAGATCTGAAGCACAAATTCGAAAATATCAACACTTATAAGGCATATTGAATCAGAGAAGTTTTGTAAGTGGGCGTATCATGTACCGTACGCGGTACTCTTGTGGGCTTTTTTTTTTATAAAAAAAACATAATACAATGTATATCAAAGACTTAAATGGATTCTGATGAGACACAGAGTTACTGGATCCAAACTGCCTACATACAGATCTGAAATAAAGTCCACACTAAACAGCTGAATACTTAAGGCTGAAATAGATAATGTTGCTTTATCCTTTACTCCATAAATACACCTTTCTACGCCTTTGCCATTGGAGTAGACCCAGATCAGATGGCTGCTATAAGAGCCGTCTGATCAGGGTCTGCTCTGTTTGCTTATAATATAGATATGACTCTACAGTTTCTGCAATGGCCAAAAAAGTGTGTGTCCATGTGCTATTATAAACTTTAATTGAATTTAAATTCTTGATGTCATCATTTCTTGCATGAATATTCATGGAGTAAAGGGTTAATTGAATTAAACCTTCTAACAGAGAGTTTTATTACATGTTTGACTAGATGAATTTTTTTCTGAGATGGCTTAAGAATATATGTATTTAGGTTGAAAAGTTTTTGGTTCTATTTAGTTCTGGTCGATAAATAGACAAATACTTTGATGTTTTGGCTTCAAATATGGGAAATTAACATAAAAGGAAGTTCATTTTGAAGTATTTATAAAGATTGAAAGTATACAGCCTTTGAAATACTGCAAACATCCTATTGAGATGCATATTTCTGAAGTAGGTTGAGTGTTGAAATGTTTAACTATTACCTCTTACAAATTCTTTTTCAAGCCTTTGTAAACAGAATAGACAAATATCAGATAGGAGCCATCTGATCAGTGTCTGCTCTGTTTGCTTATCCCTTTCCTCCATAAATGCATCTTTCTACGCCTCTGTAATGTAGTCACTTCCTGAAACCATAGTCACTTCTTGAAACCATTGTGATAAATAGAGCATTTGCTCCATAGGAGCAAGATGTTCTATTTATCACAATGGTTTTAATACTACACAATTATAACATTTTCTTTTTTTATCACCTGCCGAGAGTCAGTGTGTCACTTGGGGATCACTTTTCCGTCGTCTGTCTGTCTGTCCGTCCGTCTGTCCATCCCTCTGTCCGTCACACTTTCCTTTTTTGGCTGTCATTTCGAAACTAACCATTATAGAGCTTTCAAATTTCACATGTGTCTTCCTCTCATTGAGGACAATTGATGTAACTAAGGTCCATCACTCTTCATGCAATACTTTTTTGAGTTATTCCCCTTTGTTCTGATTTTTGTCACACTTTCTTTTTTGGCTGTCATTTTCTAAACTAATCATTATAGAGCTTTCAAATTTCACATGTGTCTAAACCTCTCATTGAGGACCATTGATGTAACTAAGGTCCATCACTCTACATGCAATACTTTATGAGTTATTCCCCATTTTTCTGATTTTTGCACTCCAGCATATTAACAGTCTTTGTGTCAGTTGTGAGCAGGTGACACATGTGTTTCTCCAAATGCTCTTGTTCTCTAGTAAAAGCTCCTTTTCAATAGATTAATTCAAAGAGGTTGGTTCTAAAAATAGCCTATGGGGGAAATTGTTATACATATTTAGTTCTGATTCTGCCAATACCAAAAAACTTTATGTAGATGACATTATAATAATTCATTATATTCATGGCGTCATTATATTGCTTACATGAATATTCATGAGGTGATGGGTTAACCATATTGGTTTAATTTTGTAATAACCTTCTTGGACAGTCTCACCAGGTACCAAGTTATTTGACTGTCTGATACTTGTTTTGAAAAGAAAAGAGAGATAGATATTCTTTTATCTTTTCCCTGTTCCATGATTGTGTATTCCAAATTTCAATACTTACTGAATATTCATGGACAAAATAGTTACATGTATGATGAAATATGAAAGGTAGACCATTGTGGCCATTTTCAAATTCCATTAGCAAAGTCAGAGCAGACCCTGGTCAACCATCTGATCTGGGTCTACTCTGTTTGCAAAGGTGTGAAAACATGTTTATATGAAGGAAAGCGTTAAAACAAAGCAAACAGTTCTTTTCAGGAGAAAGTTACTTACTGTTCAAAGAGATATTTAAAATGGTTTAAAATGGATTCAAAAAGATTTATGTTTTTCAGAAATCTTTAATCTTCACAATTTTGAATAATTTATTTCCCTGTTTCAGATTAACAAGATTTACTGATTTGTTTTCATCTCCTAGACTGTACTTAATGCAGGATTATAATTGTATTGCAACCAGTCACAACAAAGAAAACCAGTCTATTGTAAATTTAACCCTTTGCCTGCTGTAAAAAAAAGATGTCTGCTTAATCTGCAATCTGTTACAATATTCTCTTACCTCTTATTTGTTCGAGCTTTTGAGAAAATATAATTTTCCGAGTATCAAACAGCTTGGATCCTGAAGAGACGCCAAGTTACTTGGTGTCTCATCTGAATCCAAGCTATTTGCAAATGCCAGATAGGTCATGCTTAATGGATAAAGGGTTAAGATTTGAACTTTTTAGATTAAAATCATTTTTGTTGAGCTGGCCTGGTGTAAGCTTGGCAAAGTCAATATAACATTTCCATGTTTTTGTATATAGTGAGTTATATTTGCAATCAGAGTAGACCCAGATCAGGCAGTCTGTCACAGTATTGCAGGAACTGTCTGATCAGGGTCTGTAATCTCTGTTTGCTAATGGAAATATATAGATCTGTTTCTTAAGTTTCTGCCAAATTGATCAGCTGTTTGACACACAATCAATAGTTTCTCAAATTATTAACTCTTTCCCTGTTTTATAATTAGTCCAAATTTCAATACCCACTATATATTCACACACAAAATACTTATAATAAAATATGGAAGGTGGAACATTGTACATGTAGTTATTTTGGAAAGTAAAGAAACAGTTCTATCAAATTCCATTAGCAAACAGAGCAGACCCCAATCAAATGGCTGCTCTTAGGGAGTCAATCTGATCTGGGTCTACGTCTACTCTTTTTTCAAGTGCGTGAAAAACATGTTTATATTTAAATACTTAGACGCTATTCCATTCTGATACTGATTGAACACTGTATTTTAACACTGATGGGCAATTTCATTTGGAAAATTCAGCATTGAAATGGTTAACGCTTTTGCTTCCAAATTTTGCATCTGTGATTACCTATGCAAACTGTTGGATCCAGAATGAAACACTGAGTAACTGTGTTACTTATAACTGTTTTTTGAAACAAAAATGAAGAAAAATGAAAAAGACACCAAAGTTTGCTGGCAATGAAATTTGGCAGCAAAATAGTGTATGCTCAAAGTACTTGTTGTCTGCATATTTTTGTCATCTTCTGCAAATGATTGAAGTTGATTTTCTCAGTTATTATCACCAAAATGGTGCTTGCATGCAAGTAGTTAACCCTTTACTTCATACAATCCATTTGTCACACCTTTGCAAACAAAGTAGACCCAGATTAGATGGCTCCTATGGAAGCTGTCTAATCTGGGTCTGCTTCTATTTTCTTAATTATAATAGACCTGACACTACAAGTTCTATCAATACCAAACATTCATGTGTACATAATTTATGCATTTATAAAAATCAGTTAATAAATATTCATGATGTCATTATTTCTGACAGGAATATTCAAAGGGGAAAGGTTAAAAGGTAGTGACTGCTAATCTCTTTCCCTCACATAAACGCCTTTTCACACATATGCAAATAGAGAAGACCCAGATCAGATGGCTCCTACAGGAGCCATTTGATCAGGGTCTGCTCTGTTTGCATTTGACATGATATTGATCTGATTCTACAGCTTTTGCTAAGGCAAAATATTTCCTTGAAAAGTTAATATTTTAAAAATTCAGCTAAAAAATATTCATGACATAATTATTTCTTACATAAATATTGAAGAGTGAAATGGTTAATATAGATGAAAGTAATGCAGAATGCTCTTTGGTAGATTTTTGAGTATTTTATTGAATGCTGCATAATTGAACCACCTTTCTAAAGGACCTTGGATTAGACTTCTTTAGAAAAGTTTAACCCTTAATTTCTCTGTTGAATATTAATTTTGTGGAAGAGAAAATGACATCATAAATATTTATTGGCTGAATTTTAAAAATCCTATAGCATATGAAGGATTTTTGGGATTGGTAGAAGCTGTAGAGTAGATCCAGATCTATTATAATTCATAAGCAAATAGAACAGACCCCAATCAGATGGCTTCCTCAGGAGTCTTCTCTGTTTGCAAATGTGTGAAAAAGCATTTATATGAGGGAAAGGGTTAACCCTTTCCCTTATGTAAGCACATTTTCATGCATTTGCAAACAGATTAGACCCAGATCAGATGGCTCCTATAGGAGCCGTCTGATCAGGGTCTGCTCTGTTTGCTTATGGTTTATTATAGATCTGATTCTACAGCTTCTGCCTGAGTTCATATGCCATTATAAAAGACAATCTTATTAATATTCATGATGTCATTATTTCTTACATGAATATACAATAGGGAATTTTAGGGTTAAATGTATATCAATACATGTTTGTATTTTTTTGTCTTAGACTCAAGATCATGTGCCTGCAGAAAAGCCATCAGAGAATGAGGAACCAGCCAAGGCACAAGGAACCACAGCACCTCAGGAAGGCCCTCCCACTAGGTAATATTGGTTCTCCGTCTGATTTACTAGAATTAATGATGGCTTATTAACCCTTTACTCCATTAATATGGATTTCTTCGCCTTTGCAAAAAGAGCAGACCCAGATCAGATGACTCCTGTTGGAACTGTCTTATCAGGGTCTGTTCTGTTTGCTTATGATATAGATTTAATTTTACAGTTTCTGCCATGGCCAAATATTTCTTAGTCCCTGTGCTATTATAAAGAATATTCTAATTATTACTCCTTACATCATTATTATCCCCCACCGCATAGCGGAGGGGGGTTATAGGAATGGCCTTCGTCTGTCTGTCCGTCTGTCCGTCTGTCAGTCCGTCCGTCTGTCCGTCCGTCTGTCCGTAACAATTTCGTGTCCGCTCCATATCTCCTATACCCCTTGAAGGATTTTCAAGAAACTTGCCTCAAATGTTAACCAAGTTGAGACGATGTGCAGAACATATGTGGCAGATATGTCGGCTCAAGGTCAAGGTCACATTTGAAGGTCAAGGGTTTTAACCTTCAATTTCCATTGCATTTTTGTGTCCACTCCATATCTTCTAAACCCTTTAAAGAATTTTCATAAAACTTGAGTCAAATGTTAACCAAATTAAGACGATGTGCAGAACACATGTGGCAGTCATGTCGGCTCAAGTTCAAGGTCACATTTGAAGGTCAAGTGTTTAAACCTTCAGTTGCCATTACATTTTCGTGTCCGCTCCATATCTTCTTAACCCTTTGAAGGAATCTCATAAAACTTGAATGAAATATTAAATGAATTGAGACGATGTGCAGAACCCATGCGGCAGTCATTTTGGCTCAAGGTCAAGGTCACATTTGAAATTCAAGTGTTCTAACCTTTAATTTCCGTTACATTTTCGTGTCCGCTCCATATCTTCTAAAGCCTTTGAAGGATTTTCATAAAAGTTTAGTTAAATGTTAGCTAAATTGAAACGATGTGCAGAACACATGTACCAGTCATGTCGGCTCAAGGTCAAGGTCACATTTGAAGATCAAGTGTTCTTACCTTCAATTTCAATTAGTTTCGTTATCTCCAATACCCCTTGAAGGATTTTCAAGAAACTTGCCTCAAATGTTAACCACTTTGAGACAATGTGCAGAACATATTTGGCAGTCATGTCAGGTCATGGTCACATTTGAAGGTCAAGTGATTTAATCTTCAACTTCCATTATATTTCGTGTCCGCTCCATATCTTCTAAACCATTGGAAGGATTTTCATAAAACTTGAGTCAAATATTGACCAAATTAAGACGATGTGCAGAACACATGTGGCAGTCATGTCCGCTTAAGTTCAAGGTCACATTTGAAGGTCAAGTGTTTAAACCTTCAGTTGCCATTACAGTTTCTTGTCCGCTCCATATCTTCTAAACCCTTTGAAGGATTTTCATAAAACTTGAGTCAAATGTTAAATGTATTGAGACGATGTGCAGAACCCATGCGGCAGTCATGTTGGCTCAAGGTCAAGGTCACGTTTGAAGGTCAAGTGTTCTAACCTTTAATTTCTGTTACATTTTCGTGTCCGCTCCATATCTTCTAAAGCCTTTGAAGGATTTTCATAAAAGTTTAGTTAAATATTAACTAAATTGAGACGATGTGCAGAACACATGTGCCAGTCATGTCGGCTCAAGGTCAAGGTCACATTTGAAGATCAAGTGTTCTTACCTTCAATTTCCATTATAGTTTTGTTATCTCCTATACCCCTTGAAGGATTTTCAAGAAACTTGCCTCAAATGTTAACCACGTTGAGACAATGTGCAGAACATATGATGCAGTCATGTCGGCTCACGGTCAAGGTCACATTTGAAGGCCAAGCGATTTAATCTTCAATTTCCATTACATTTCGTGTCCGCTCCATATCTTCTAAGCCATTTGAAGGATTTTCATAAAACTTGAGTCAAATATTAACCGAATTGAGATGATGTGCAGAACACATGTGGCAGTCATGTCGGCTCAAGGTCAAGGTCACATTTGAAAGTCGTGTTCTTACCTTCAGTTTCCATTATATTTGTTTCCGCGTCCTATTTTCTTAACAACTGGAAGGTTGAATGTCAACCACGTTAAAACCCAGGTAAATGTCTTAATTTAGGTGGCGGCGGTGGGGGATTATAGCTGTCCTTTGGACTGCCTTGTTTCTTATATGAATATTCATGGAATAAAAGGTTAACCCTTTTTTCCTGATAGAAGTGCTTTTTGGCATCTTCTCAAACAGATTAGACCCAGATCAGCTGGCTCAGTGTGATAAGGAACCATGTGATAAGGGTCTGCTCTGTTTGCTTATGAAATAATCTGATTCTGTAGTTTCTGTCATAGTAAAAAAATCATCTGTTCATGATTGTGGAATTATAAAAATCAGCTGTGTGAATATTTTGTACATGAATTATGAATATTCATCAAGGACAGGGCTAATCCAAATTCAAGACATAATGACTCATTGACTTAACCCTTTCCTCCATAAATACACCTTTCTATGCCTCTGTAAAAGTCACTTTATGAAACCATTGTGAGCTCCTATAGGAGCAAATGCTCTATTTATCAAAATGGTTTCAAACTAAAAATTCTAAAATATTCCTTTTTTCTAGTTAATGCTCCTTAGTTTCAGTAGATTTATTCAAAGTGGTTGGGTCTAAAAATAGCCTATGGAGGAAATGGTTAATTTCAGAGACTCAACCATTGCTTTAGATTGGTTTTACTGTATTTTAAAAGTTTACATGCAGGAAACATTCCCACATGACTGAAGGGTATCTGTTTGTGTTTCTATGCATTTGTGGTAAACAAATACATTGAGACTACTTTAGCTGCAAGCAAATCAGTAAGCAACTGTTTTCTGAATCTAACTCATTGACTCACTGCTGGAATTTTAAAATGGAATAGTCCATCCTTGTTTAACAAGAGCGTCCATTTATAATATAAAATTAGTAGGAAAGGGCATCATTTGTGAGAGAGGTTTTGAATGACAAACCGTGCATACCCTGATCAGACTGTTCTCCTGTAGGAGCCTCTGATAACCTTTGCTAATGCTTTAGATCTCGATGAGATGTTGAATAAATTGGTGTCACAACAGGAATCAGACTGCTTTATACTGATCTGACTGCATTTTTAACAGGAAATATTTCACTGATGACAATTACTGCCTTGCATGCAGAATTGATCTTGAAGGTGGTAGATGTATCACAATAAGGTAGCAATTTGTTTCAAATGCTGATGAATGATTAAACAGTGACTGTTAAGATATAGGTGACTCTATATGTGTCTACTCTGTTTGCAAAGGTGTAGATAGGCATATTTATAGAGTAAAGGTTAACCCTTGTTTTATAGAGTAAAGGTTAACCCTTGTTTGGCTTATCAAAAACTGAATGGCACATCCAACCTAAAGATTGAATGTGTTGTATAAATTGTAAAAATGAGGTAGGTGACATCTTGAGCAAATATTATTTTTTGCCATAGGGTTAAGGTTAACCTTTTTATGACCCCCAGATCAGCTCTGGGGGCATATTGTTTTTGCCCTGTCTGTCTTTCTGTTTGTCTGTCTGTTTGTTTGTCAGCAACTTTAACATTGGTCATATTTTTTGAGCCAGTACAGATAGAGTCTTGATATTTTACATGCATATGTATCTCATAAAGCCGCACATTTTGAGTGGTGACATGTCAAGGTCATTTTTCAAGGTCAGAGGTCAAATATATGGGTCAAATCACCGACTTTAACATGGGCCATAACTTTTGAACCAGTAGAGATAGAGACTTGATATTTGGCATGCTTGTGTATCTCATGAAGCTGCACATTTTGAGAGATGACATGTCAAGGTCAAGGTCATCCTTCAGGGTCAAAGGTCAAATTGTCTGTTTGTTTGTCTGTAACTTTAACATTGGTCATAACTTTTGAGCCAGTACAGATAGAGACTTGATATGTGGCATGCATATGTATCTCATAAAGCCGCACATTTTGAGGGGTGACATGTCAAGGTCATCCTTAAAGGTCAGAGGTCAAACATATGGGTCAAATCACTGACTTTAACATGGGCCATAACAAAGGTCACCAACTTCAACATTTGCCATAACTTTTGAACCAGTAGAGATAGAAACTTGATATTTGGTATGCATGTGTATTTCATGAAGCTGCACAGTTTGAGGGGTGACATGTCAAGATCAAGGTCATCATTCAAGGTCAAAGATCGTATCAAGGGGGCATAGTGTTTCACAAACACATCTTGTTATTACTGAAAAACTAATGTTTGCCTAAATTCTGATCTGCTGATGTTTTTACTGATATTAAATTATTTCAAGCTTTTAAGAAACTATTGACTGAGTGTCAAACAGCCTGGATCCTAGCCAGGCATCTCTTCTTGATCCATGCTGTATGCAAATGACAGTCAAGTCACACTTAGCATTAGAACTTCATGAAGGTTTAACCCTTTCCCTGTTATGTGTTTCAATATTAGTGAATATTCCTGGACAAAATAATTATAATGAAATGTAGAAGGTGGTACATTGTAGCCATTTTGGAAAGTAAAGAAACAGATCTATCAAATTCCATTAGCAAACAGAGCAGACACTGATCAGACGGCTCCTCTAGGAGCCGTCTGATTTGGGTCTACTCTGTTTGCAAATGCGTGAAAACACGTTTATATTAGGGAAAGGGTTAATCTAAGATATCTTTCTGTTATTTTGCACAGTGTTGAAACTATGGAGAACAAAGAATCCAATAAGGAGAACGAAGTCCCTGCCACAGGTAGGACGGAAGTAGACAGTCTTGTTCATTCGGATGAAGAACCAGAACTTCAGAACCTGACGACCTCGAGGTCGGATCATCCGACTGTGCCCAACACCCAGAGGAGCGACCAGAATTCCATGCTTGGAGATATACCCAGGACCAAATCAAATAGCTCAAGTTTACAGATAAACATACCACAGGTGAGATGATAAGTTTTCTATTAACCTCTTACTCTATAGATACGCCTTTTAATGCCTTCATAAATAGAGTAGACCCAGATCACATGGTTCCTGTAGGAGCAGGCTGATCAGGGTCTGCTCTACTTGCTTATGAAATTATGTATATCTGATTCTACAGTTTCTGCCAGGACCAATCATTTCTGTGTTGATATGCTGTATAAAAATTAAAATATCGACGATGTTATTAGTTCTTACTTGAGTATCCATGGATTAAAGGGTTAAGTTACAAAACAAAAATAAAACCTATAACAAACCCCAAACCATGTAGGTATCTTCTTTGGAAGCACAGATTGGATTGATCAAGGTTAGTTTTACTTAGCCATTTCCCTGTTCTGTGCTTTTTTTCAATTTTCAATACCTACTGAATATTCATGGACAAAATAGTTATAATGAAATAATTGGAATGTGGGAAATTGTAGCCATTTTTGAAAGTAAAGAAATAGATCTTTCAAATTCCATTAGCGAATAGAACAGACCTGATCAGATGGCTCCTATAGGAGCCATCTGATCTGGGTCTTCTCTGTTTGCAAATGCATGAGAACACGTTTATATGAGGGAAAGGGTTAACTCTTTACCTGTTAAATATTTATGCCAGAAATATTGACAAATTGAATGTTGAATTTTGGGCCATGACAGAGACTGTGGAATCAGATTGATTAGAGCAGGCACACATTTCTAAATGTGTCAAACAGTGCGTCTATGAGGAAAAGGGTCAACCCTTTACAGTTTACTCCATAAATTTACCTTAATTTGTCTTTGCAAACTGAGTATACCCAGATCAGATGGCTCCTGTAGGAGTCATCTGATCAGGGTCTGCAGTTTGTTCATGAAATAATATACATGTAGATATGATTCTACATGTTGCTTTTGCTCAGTCTGTCTGTTGGTTTGTTGGTTGGTTTGTTCCCAACTTTAACATTGGTCAAGAAATTGGTCTACAAACATTAATTTTGTAGCCATTACATACTTCAAACTTGGCATGCATGTGCAACTTATGGAGGCGAACATTTTCAGGGGTGTGGTGACTTATTAAGGTCAAGGTCTTACATCAAGGTCAAAGGTCAACTCGGGTGGGGGTGGAGGTGGGGGCGGTAGTGTTTCACAAAAACATGGCACTATGAAACAGGGATTTTTTTATCATTACTGAAATCAGATCTGTATTATTTCATAAACAAACAGAGTAGACCCTGATCAGACAGCTCCTTATTTTTCAAAGGCATAAACAGTGTATTTATGGAGTAAAGGGTTAATAGGTTGCGTGACACATTTTTGACAAAGTTGGTTTCTCATTCAGTGTTTCCTAATACATGTGTCATGTTTATTTTTATTCCCGAAGATCTAGAAGATCTAGGAACATATTGTTTTGGGCCTGTCCATTTTGATTGGAGCCATTTCACGGTCAAGGTTAGATTTTAAGGTCAGATGTCAAATTTCAGAGATCATACTTTACTAAGGACATGCTCAGGTTCCTTTTAGTATTCTACCTCCAAACAGTACCAATACAGAATATAAATTGCCAACTGGACATTTTCAGTTTTGGAGAAAGTCTGAACATTGTCAATTCTTTGGTAAAAACACTAGATGAGGTGTGTAGCACTGAAATTAGTCTTTGTTACCAAATAATTGAAAACTGGAGGTATTACCTTTGTTTCTTTAATTTTTGATGGACAATTGTCCAATATGTTAATATTTACAACATTTATGCCCTGCACAATGAAGTTGCATGGGATAATAATTATTCACCCATCCACCCATCCATCAGTCCATCTGTTAGTCCTGATACATTGTTGCTCATCTAGCACTTTCGTTTCTTGACCAATTTTTTTTCCAAATTTGCCTTAAGAATTGTTATGAATAAAATATTGGATGAGTTTGACTTTCAGAGGAATTTAGTCATGGAGAACCACATTTTTCTCTGTGGCAGTGTGTGGTGTGTGAGCTTGCTCACTAAAATTCTTTAATTGTTATATTGGACTGCTTACAGTACAAAAATCTATTAACAATAGGATCAGAGAATGACCACATGAATGTTAATGTGAAAAATGATGACATCATGAATATGTATTAGCTGAATTTTTTAATGGTATCATGAGTATACTGCAGAAGCTGTAGAATCAGATCGATATAATTCCATAAACAAACAGAGCAGACCCTGTGGGTCTCAGTTTGCCAAGGCCTGAAATGGTGTCTCTATCAGGGAAAGGGTTAACTTGAAGATCAATTTAATCAGAAAGCAGAATTCCATGACTTTTATATTTTTTGTCATCTTAGGTTGAACTTGTGGATGCTGAAAACATGGAGGAGAATGTGAAGGTGAAGGGAAAGGTGCCTGTCATCAAAGGGAGACAACCTGTCCTATCCAGCAGGTCAACCTTTAGACCAGGGTAAGTTCCCTTTATGAATGTAGCTGTACTAAAGAGCTATAGGTACATTTGTATGTATAAACCAATTCATTCTCAGTCTAAAAACTTGAGAACATTCTCAAGCAGTGACTAACTGTGTTTAATTTAGCATACCTACATTAACCCCATTATCCCGCCATGAATATTCATGCAAGAAATAATGGCACCATGCATGATTATCAATTATGCTTAAAATTTGCTTAAAATTGTATATTAACACAATCATGAAGTTTTTGCAAACACAGAACATTTAGAATTAGTTCTATATTATTCCATATGCAAACAGAGCAGACCCTGATCAGACGGCTCCTATAGGAGCCATCTGATCTGCGTCTTCTCTGTTTGCAAAGGCATAGAAACACTTATTGATGGAGTAAAGAGTTAATGGTCTATTAGAGTGCTAGATTTATGAAACAGTCTTGTGTATCTACACAAAATTTGAGAACAGTCTTGTGTATCTATACAAGATTTGAGAACAATATTGTGTATCTATGCAAGATAAAGTTAAAAGATAAAGTTACAGATAAAAGTACATACCCAAATACCGAAATCGTCATTTCTCTACCAAAATAAAAAGGATATTCTTGAAAATGTTTACATTTACGCATCTTATCTGGACCTCTATCTAGTCCATCAGGTCTTAGAATGTATGATATTGGTATATAAGTTATGATCTTGTTTGGCAATGCTTATAGTCAATACAACACGGATAAATACAAACAGCTTCAGCATTTTACATTTTATATAACAAAGTTGTCTGTTCTGACCACTGTAATCTTCTTCATTATCATTACAAAGATTTCGAAAATTAGAGCTAGACCTGTAAACTTTACTCTCTAAGCTACTACAGTAAAACTCCTCTAAACTGGAATTTAGTAAAGAATAAGTTCTGATCTTTTTAAACTGGTAGCTGCTTAATGCTGGGTGAAAGTAATTTAGAAAGCTCCCACAGGAGATGGAATAATGACCATGGGAATATTTTACAATGGTAGAAACTATAGGCAAACAGAGCAGACCCTGGTCAGACTGCTCCTGCTTGAATCATCTGATCTTGGTCTAATCTGTTTGCAAAGGCATAAAAAGCATGTATTTCAGGTAATGGGTTAAATAATTTAGTATTGTAGCAGTTGACAGACTTGTCTTCCTTATGATATTTGATCACCTTTCACTTTAACCCTTCCAATACTGAATTTTCAAATGGACTATTCCAGAATTCTAACAGGTCCAGATTACTGTGAATATTAAGGGATTTTTTAAAAGAAAAGAGTAACATGATAAACAGTACAGGCACTGATTAGAGGAATCCTCTAGGAGTCCTCTCATCTGGGTCTACTTTGTTTGCAAAGGGTTTTAGTGTCTACACTTAAAGGATTAGTGATTGTACTTCTGTTTTGGCCTTGGTATTGAAAACATTAATTTTGCTTTTCAAGGTTAAATCAAAATCTGTAGCAAAATGTTAATGTGTACAGATGACATAGATTGCCTGTAATGGGGTAAAAAATATGACACAGTCTTAACCCTTTCCCTCATGTAGATGACTCTTGGCACTTTTGCTGTGATAATGCTTGAGAAAAAGGAAAGGAAGAGAATAGTGAGTGGTGTTAGGGAGAAAATATGAGGGAGAGAAAGATAGAATATACCGGAACATGCATAGCTCTTACAGATATGCAAATGTGTTCAAATCAACTCATGGAGTACAGCATACAAGATGACTCTTTGTATGTGCTAAGTAATATTTCATCTGTAACAATTGTCATCTGCTTCAATTCTTAAAATCTCTCCTTTCTTTGCAAAAATATGGTCAGTGTATCAAACAGTTTGGATCCTTTTGGATCCTGATGAGACGCCGCATTATGGTGTGTCTTATCTGGATCCAAACTGTTTCCATAGGTAATAATGGTTTAGCTGCTATCATTATGTCATAAGCAAACAGAGCAGATTTGATCAAATGTCTCCTTAGCCCTTTCCTTTATATAAAATTAAGGCCTTTTCACGCATTTTCAAACAGAGTAGACCCAGATCAGACGGCTCCTGTAGGAACTGTCTGATCAGAGTCTGCTCTGTTTGCTTATGAAATTATTGTTTATCTAACTCCACGGTTCTACTACAGAAGAACCCCTCTAATGCGGCCACTTAATGAATAAACATGGCTGTTGTTATAAGCAGGTGGTTGCTTAATGCAGGACAAAAGTAATGCAGAAAGCTCCTCTAGCTTTCTGCATTACTTTTGTCCTGCATTAAGCTACCGCCTGCCTCTACCACCCAGAATTATACCTGGTTTTGGTGGTCGCATTAGAGGGGTTTTACTGTAATACCAAAACATCCTTTGTACACATGCCATTATAAAAAAATCAGCTAATAAATATTTATGATGTCACTATTTCTGCTATTAAGGAGCCATCTGATCTGTGTCTACTCTGTTTGCAAAGATTTTAAAAGGTGTATATATGGAATAAGGGTTAAACATAATAATATCCAAGCTTGTTACATGGAGTTCTTTTTATCAAATTATAGCAAATAACTGGGCATAGATCAAGGCTAAGAAAGTTGTTGAAAAGTCAACCTTCGTGTCAATTTCAGAATTTGATTGACTTGATTGTAGCTTTAACTCTTTGCATTCTAGTGGAAAACTGATGATAGTCTATGAAAATGGTTTGGATCCAGATAAGACATTGAGTAAACAGCATCTCATCAGGATCCAAAGTATTTGTAATTCTATTTGTATTTTTCTACAGAAACAGATGAAGAAAATAACTTTAAGAGTTGCAGCAGACGACAATTTTTGCAGATGATAATTATTTAGCAGTTGAAGAGTTGAATTGACTCAATGCACATTAGGAGTGAATATTGAAGGAATTGGCAGGGTATATATTGTTCCTGGATGGCACTGAGCGTGCCAAATTTAGCCTTTTGCCTGATAGAAATGCCTTTTAACACCCTTTGTAAACATAGTAGACTCAGATCAGATGGCTCCTGTAGGATCCATCTGATCAGGATCTGCTCTGTTTGCTTTTTAAACAATAAAGGTGTGAGTCTAATCACATTTTGCCATGACCACACAATTCCTATGTTCACATGCCATATTAGAAATTGATCTAATTTATATTCATAATGTCATTATTTCTTACAGGAATATTAATTAATAAAGGATTAATTGTCACCATAATCATTTTGAATATACAAGCTAACTTCTATTTCTCACTGAAGACACAGTTCAAGTCTTACGCTGTGGATCCTGATGTGATACAGTGCTACCTGACATCTTATCTGGATCCAAACTGGATCCAAACACTGTTACATTTCCGTCCAGAGTATCTTAAAGGGTATACATAAATAATCTCCCTTTCAACTCTTACAATACAGTAAAACCTGTCCCAACGAGCCACCCAATGAGTCTCATTCTGAGCTATTAAGACAGATAGTAGCTTAATGCAGGACAAAAGTAAGGCAGAAAGTTCCTCTAAGAGCTTCCTGCATTACTTTCATCCCGCATTAAACAACCTTATCCACCTCCATGTTTATTGTGTATATGGTCGCTATAGGCAAGTTCTGCTGTGTTTTGATTTGATAAAAATAGTCTGGTTAATATTAAAGCTGTTTTCTCAATTGTGGTAAATTTGTGACAACCTTTGCAAATAATTTGGATCCAAATAAGATGACAAGTTTTTTCTAGAAAAGCATTTGACATCAGGATCTTACTGTTTGACTTCTGGATTGTGTTTTTTAAGGAAAAATAGAGAAAAGCTTTAAAACTGGAGACATTTTATCAATTAAGTAACAAGAGCATAGAAAAAAGTGTGTCATTTTCAGCTGAAGGGTACAGGAAATTTATTTGGTGGCATTTGTTTACACTGTTGACCCACATTATTGATCTTCTAGGGAAATTTAGGATCCTATTTAGCTGCAGATCATTACTTACTATTAGTGTCAGTTATGCTTTTGTGTTTGTTTTAACTCTTTGTCCATTAAGTAATTATAGAACATATCTTCAGATTGATATTTCAGACTTTTTTACCTTCCATTTATTTTAATTTAACCCGTTCCCTCATATAAACGTCTTTCCATGCATCTGCAAACAACCCTCTGGGAGCCCTCTTATCTGGGTGTACACTGTTTGCAAACGAAAGTCGAACTCATTTTTTGCATTCCACTGGTTAATGATTTTTCTGCAAGTGCCATACTATTGTTGGAGACATCATAACATACTGGATATATTGACACACTAATAGACATTTAAGTGCCTACGGACTATCAGTTGTGCTCATTAAAGTGTTGAAATTGCAGCAAGAAGTGATCTTGTTTTTATATTCAGATTCTAGTTTCTAAAATTGAAGTGCTGATTATAATCAAATCTTGGAGTAATTTAATTTCTTAAAGTGACAGAGAAGTTTAACCCTTTCCTCCATAGGCTATTTTTAGACCCAACTTCTTTGAATGAGTCAACCGAAAAGGAGCATTTACTAGAGAAAAGGAAAATTTTATATATGTATAATTCTTTAGTATAGAAACCATTGTGATAAATAGGGCATTTGCTCCTATGGAGCAAATGCTCTATTTATCACAATGGTTTCAAGAAGTGACTATTACAGAGGTGTAGAAAGGCGTATTTATGGAGGAAAGAGTTAAGGTCAAAGAAGTTTTTTTCACCTGAAATTAACCTTTGACCTGATAGAGTTGTCTTTTGATGCCTTTGCAAACATGTAGACCACAAACAGCTAGCTCATGTTTAGGGTCTACTCTGTTTGCTTATAAAATAGTACTGATTTGAATCTACAGTTTTTGCCATAGTCAAAAATACCGTGAAGCCATTATAAAACTGCAGCTAATTAATATTCATGCATTTGTTATTTCTTAATGAATATTCATTAGGTAAAGATTATAGAATTAATATGTTCTTTCAGTAATATTTAGAGCTAAGGTTTGAAATTACTGAATTGTCAGTTTCTTTGAAATGAGAGATAAATTAAATATTCCTGCTGAATTCTTCAAAGACATTTTTTGTTGTGTAACTGACAAGGGTGGATTGTTAATAGTGTGAGACGTAATCTGTGGCGAGATGTATTATAGTGGCAAAAGGAAAGGTTTCAAAGGTGCATATTACGCAGGTCAGCGTTGTATGTACTCACAATGGATAGATGTCCATGGCAGGTAGGAAAACAATATTATGATCGCATATACATGTACCTACTGGTTTTATCATTTTTCCTGGATTCTGGATGTCCATCAGATGGCCCCTGTTGGAGCTATCTGATCAGTGTCTGTACTGTTTGCTTATGGCATGATATAGATCTGATTCTACAGTTTTGTTAAAGCAGAAGATTTCCTTGAAAATTATACATTATAAAAGTTCAGCTAATAAATGTTCATGATTAACTCGTTTATTTGTCCATCAAACCCTATGTTGTGACACTCTTTAGAATTGTCTCGAAGAGACGATTCTAAAGAGTGGTCACAGCATAGGGTTTGGTGGAGAAATAACGATTTTAGTATCTGAGTACACACATTTATCTATTGTTCTGGCTAAGAGCCGTAAGTCATAACTCCAGTTGAAGTTTTGTTTGAAACACTATTGTTTTTAATCTTTTTAACTTTTTCCCCTGTTCTATGTTTATTCGAAATATCAATACCTACTGAATATTCATGGACAAAATTGTTATAATGAAATATGGAAGGTGGAACATTATAGCTATTTTAGAAAGTCAAGAAACAGATCTATCGATTTCCATTAGCAAACAGAGCAGACCCAGATCAGATGGCTCCTATATGAACCATCTGATCTGGATCTACTCTGTTTGCAAATACTTTAAAAGGTGTGTTTATATGAGGGTTAGGATTAATAGGGGAAACAAGTGTACTGGCATTTGGAAAGTGTAGACCAGGAACAGAGGGGACCCTATCTAATCAGGGTCTGCACTGCTTATCATGCAGAATCTTTTCGCAAATTATACCCTTTCGTACTGAATTAAACAATGATGGACCAAATGGATCTGCTCTGTTCGCTTATGATAGAATATAGATCTGATACTGTAGTTCCTGTCTAGGCCTAAAAGTCCCGTGTTCATATTCCCTTATTAAAAAAAATCAAATCAATGTCCATGATGGTGTTATTCCTATTACAAACATCTAACAAGGAAAGAATTAACCCTTTCCCTCATATATATAACAAATTTCCACGCATTTGCAAACAAAGTAGAC
The DNA here is from genome assembly GCA_963576725.1 of Azorinus chamasolen. Classification (NCBI taxonomy): domain Eukaryota; kingdom Metazoa; phylum Mollusca; class Bivalvia; order Cardiida; family Solecurtidae; genus Azorinus; species Azorinus chamasolen. The sequence goes on along the minus strand of OY755243.1, from coordinate 50,155,822 downwards.
CCAGATCAGACTACTTCATAGATCTGTTTCTTTAGTTTCTGAAATGAGAACAAAAATGGTTAAGTATTGGATGTTTTATCTCTTTTCAGAAAGTTTGGCTTCCAGGGAGGTATTAATCGTCCATTTAGTGCCATGGATGCATACCGGTACATCGTCAACCACCCGCGTAAGCCGATAGGTTCTGAAAATATATATAACACCTCGTACCAGCAACAACGCACTGAAGCGTGGAGACAGTCTGCTTCTACTACTGCTGCTTCTACTCCGCACACACGTAATGTAGTTCTTAGCTTGTTGTATGGGAAATTGCAATGTCAACACTCCAATTAAAAGAATGGGTTTTTTTAATCAGGGTAATAATTTTATGCTTTTGCAATATTGGAAAAAAAATGTTGATAGCTCTAAAATGGAAATGTATGGCATTGACTTTAAACCTTTAACATGCTATGGCGAATCCATGATGACTTTTCTGAACACTTTCACTTATATTAACGTCTTTTCATGCCTTTGCAAACAGAGTAGACCCACATCAGACAGCTCCTGTAGGAGCTGTCTGATCAGAGTCTGCTCTGTTTGTTTATGGTGTAATATACATGTAGATCTGATCCTACCATTTCTGCACGAGTCAAACTGTCCTGTGTTCATATGCTATGCAAAAGTTAATTGCAAAAGTATTTACTTATTTTGATGCGACTTAATATTGTTTGCAATCTTAAGACAAAAATTCTGAAACTTTAAAGATGATTTAAGAATCAAGTTTTCAGCTGCTAATATATTTAAATCTTTTTTTCCTTCAGATTTTCAGTGCAAAATTTGTATATAAGTACAAAACTTCTTTATCTTTAAGATATTCTTTATAATCGCATTTGAAAGTACATTAGAACCTGTTTTAATCAACCATCAAAAAGAGGTCTCGTTATAGTTATGTAAGGTAGGTAGTAGCTTGATACAGGTAAAAATTAATGCAGAAAATCCTATAGGAGCTTTCTGCATTATTTTTGCCCTGTATTAAGCAACCACCGGCTATTTAAGATTCCTGTGTCCAATTAATATATGGTCGCTTAAGACAGGTTCTGTTGTATAATTCCTTTTTCAGATTTTACTGAAAAAAAAATGAAATTTGAAATGAAGCATTTATCTATTACAGGGTTTTTAGTTACAGAAAAGTGAAATATTGCAATGGAGTGATGACATACCGTGAAATGTGCTGTAATGGGATTAGAAACTAAATGTACCCTAATTACCTTAATTGTTTGGACAGGCAAACAGTGTAGACCCAGATCAAACAGTTCCAGAAGGAGCCCTTTGATCAGGGCTGCACTATTGGCTACTAAGTCAGTTTATCTAAAGTTATCAAAATGGTGCTTAATTGAATTATGCAGCTTTACAAGTTGTCGCAGAGGGGAATAATGGGCGTCCGAATATTTAGAGTTATTAGAGTACTATAGTACAATCAAATTTAACTCATTCCCTCATAGGCTATTTTTAGATCCAACCACTTTGAATAAATCTACCGAAAAGGAGCATTAACTAGAGAAAAGTAAAATTTTAGAATTTTGTAGTTTGAAACCATTGTGATAAATAGAGCATTTGCTCCATTAGGAGCAAATGCTCTATTTATCACAATGGTTTCATCAGGTGATTTTTACAGAGGCATATTTATGGAGGAAAGGGTTAATATTCATACAAGAAATAATATTGTCATGAATATAAAATAAATGAGATAAATAAATAAATAAATAACTTATTTTAAAACATTAACAAAGGCATTTTTTTACTGTAACAGAAAGTGTAGAATCAGACCTATCAAATTCCATAAGCAAACAGAGCAGATCCTGATCAGATGGCACCTACAGGAGCCGTCTGATCTGGGTCTACTCTGCTTGCAAAGGTGTAGAAAGATGTGTTTATGGAGTAAAGGGTTAACAATAAAAAGGTCAACAGGAAAAAAATTCAAGTGAAAATGGCATGTTTCTTTAGGCAAAAGAAAGAGGGTGAGAATCCTTCACAGCACAGTTCATTGGGCGGTTTTAGTCTAGAATATTTTATTGCATCAATTTCTTAATTTGTTTCCATTTTTTTCAAGGATAAGTACTTGTAGATTTTTTGGGTTATTTTTGCACCTATCTTTGCAATGAGTTATATTTATTTTATATGGCATGAGCTACTTGTAGGTAGATGGACTATCTGACATTTTGAACAGTGCTGATCCAGATCGGCTTGACTCAAGTTTTTGTAAGCTTAGAGTCTTACTATCTTCACTACAGCAAACAGTGCATACTCTGATTAGATTCCAAGTTTAGATATGATAGCCTGATTATCCTAAAAACTTTGGCAAATAGTGTAGACCCAGATCAGTTTACACTATGTGCTACTCAGTTTAATTTATCAAAACTGTGCTAAAATGACTAGGTGAAGAGGAGATTCTAGATGGCACAAGGTGTCAAATAAATTGTTTCAAGATCTACACTTTTTTTAATGCCAGGTTACCCCATTTCTACTGATGCTGCTCATGTGTTCTTAGATGTGTTCCCAGATCAAACTAGTGCAAATATCCTACAACAGGATATTCAAAAGTTCATGAAATTGACATAACACCATTTTCATTCATTAAAATATATGATGAGACTGTAACAAGCTAAGAACTAAAAAGTAAGTACAAAATATACACAAAAAGAAAGGACATTTTGGCTGTTAAAATTGATTTACAATCCATTTATTCACTCGTTCTATTTTCATATTTTTAATGAACAGTAACTGGTATCCAATTTTGCCAATCTTTCAACTAATCATGCAAAATTTCATGACCTTGAAATATCCTGTTGTAAGATAATCATGCATGTGATTGGACAATTTTCTTTCAAACAGAAAGTGACACAGTTGGGTTTTACTGCTGTGGGTTGCTGTGCATTTGATTGATTTTTATCATTTTCTTCTATTTCTATGATCTTTTTAAACAGTCTAAGGAGTAAGGATTGACTGAAAATTCTTATCAAGTAATCAGAAATTTCTTTTCAGAATTCAATACATTCATTTGTAGTTTTGATCTATACCAGTGAATTATGTGAGATTATATTCCATTGTGGCAAATATAGGACAAGATTATCATGAACATTTCAGCTAAACAAATCTAATATTAATTTAAGTATTATGTTGAATTTTATGTTAACAGAGTTTGAAGTGTACACAACAAATGATGACACAATGTCTATGACATCATCAATGACATCATCATATGTGTATACGGACTACGGCAGTGACAGCCTAGAGACAGTGGATTTATTTTCCCTCCAAGAAAAATACTGTAAAAAAGCTTGTTGACTGTCACCACTCACATTTCACAATCCAAACCCTTCACTGATAATTGTATCCAATTAACTGTTTGCATACTAGTGATAAATTGTTGATTACATAGACAAACAGGATCCAGATCTAGATACAGAAGCATAGCTGAATGCAAATGTAATGTTCACACCATTGCTATAGGGGTCCCGGGGGCATGCTTCCCAAGGAAAATTTAGAATTTTGTAGTTTTTAAACCATTGTGATAGATACAGCATTTGCTCCTTAATAGGAGCAAAATGCTCTATTCATCACAATGGTTTCAATAGATGACTTTTACAGAGATGTCAAAAGGTGTAAATATGATGGAATAGGTTAAATCTTACATGAAAAAAACGGAAGGTTTATCAAAGTCTACTCCTGGCATTTATTAACCATTTCCTCCTTGAATATACATGTAAGAAATGATTATTGTATAAATATCAATTAGCTGAATTTTTATAATTGTATCAGAAACAAGGGAATTTTTAATCATGGCAGAAACTGTAGAAATAGATCTATGTTATTTCAAAAGCAAACAGAGCAGAGCTTAATCAGATGGCTCCTACAGGAGCCGTCTGATCTGGGTCTACTGTGTTTGCAAATATGCCAAAAGGTGTATGGAGTAAAGGGTTATAAAATGTACACAAAAGAAATATTGACTTTAAAAGTAATCAGAATTTCGCAACAAGGACAACTTTTGCATCCATGCAACTATTACTTTGTGCGTAAATATTAGATAATGCAAAGACAGAGATCAAATTAAGGGCTGTTGTTGTTTTTCACATTTCACAACCCTAGCCTTTCACAGAATATGTATTGCTGTGACATGAATCAAGACATTGAATAGCTTGAACTGGTCTGCACTGTTTGTCATTTTTAACTTTTTAACAGAATTTGCTCTTACATCATACAATGGCTCTAACTTTACACTTATGAAAATTATGCAAAGCTCATATCGAGGGCTTGGTGGAAAACTATTCTAACTCCTTCACTTTAGTGAAGGAGTTAGAATAGTTTTGCACCAAGCCCTCGATATGGGATCTTCCTGTATTACTTTCATTCAGTATTGAGCCTTTACCTGATATATACAACTACCGGTAATTCATGCCTTTGTAAACATAGTAGATCCAGATCAGAGGGCTCCTGCAGGAGTCTGAGAATGCTGTTTGATGTGCCCACTGTACAGAGTTATCCTTGTCCTTTGGAGATGTTCCAGTGTTGTTTGTTTCTAACATTTGCACCTTTCACAATGATTCTAACAGACAATTTAGATACAGATGAACACAGAAATTTAAATGTTCATGTTCTAAATAGCAGGCTGTAATTTTCAGCACTATATGGGCGACCTTGTGATGTCACCTTTGTGGTGACCTTTGCAACAGTTTGAATCCAGATAAGAGGAAGAGTAACCTGGTCAGCCAAGGTTATAAAACTTGGCTTGAGTCTGAGAGCATTCTCAAGCATCTGATCAGTCAGATTTTGAGCTTGCTGAAAATCTGCCCAATCAGATACTTGAGAATGATCTCAGACTCAGAAGTTTTTATAACCTCAGACCCAGGCATCTCATCAGAATCCAAACTGATTGACACTTACACAACATTTTTGGGAAAGAAATGGAAGAAAATTATATATTTAGAATTGAAATAGATGACTATATTTACACATGAAAGTGGCTCTGCTCAGAGTGCAGAAGGTTAACAGTTGTGACACCAAGCATTTACCATTTGTTAGCTTGTAATTCATTATGTAAATATAGGTAGGAACTTAGTGTTAATACATGTAAAACAGATAGTAGAACCATAAAACAAAATAATTTTGTGTAGATCTATCCAAATGCATGTGAAACTACCCACATTTGCAGGAATCAACATCCATTTCAATTCTTTGCATATTATTGTTTGTAGATGTTACTTGATGTAGAATATCTAAATATAGAATTACAAAGCAAGCAATGAGTTAGGCATTGCATATCTTGTTTACTACTTCATGGTTTTCGTAATCTATGAAAGCAATAAAAAATATATAAAAAAACAAAGTGCATTGTACCAAAATTACAGTAATTTGGAGTATAAGTTTATAAGATTATGGAAATGAGACCGAAATATCTTTTCTGTGATTTGCTAGACTCAAGTGAAAGCTGGCAGACGTACTTAGAGAAACTTTGTAAGTTAGCAGGTATCTGGTACAGGCTCATACTAAAACCAAACCTTCCTGAGACCTAAACACTTTACTTGCTAGAAGACACTCTCTGATATAGATCATGATCTTAACCCATTACTCCATAAATACACCTTTGCAAACAGAATAGACCCAGATCAGACAGATGTTGGGAAAGATAAATGTATGTAGATTTTCTGAAGAGAGTAAAACAATTAACAGCAATACATTTAACCCCTACTCCATGAATATTCAGGCAAGAAATTAAGACATCATGAATATTATTTAACTGAATTTTTTTAATGACACTGAACAAAATAATTCTTTGGCATGATAGAATCTGTAGAAATCATCACTGATGATCAGATTCATCATTATGTCATAAACAAATAGACATACCCTAATCAGACAGCTCCTATAGTGCTGTCTGATCTGGGTCTACTTTGTTTGCATATGACGTTGCGTTCGATGTTGACGTCAGTTTTGAAAATCGCGTATTTTTGCGTATAAAATATATGACATCTCTGCAAATAGTTACAGCACCAAAATGAAATTTATATTGCCGGAAAGAGCTAAACACTACCTTGCCGACTATTATCTTTTTACGTTTCTATGTATTTCTCATTTAATTTTATAATGAAAAACTATCGGCGACGTCGTCATTTTTCCGCGGGTGAGATGTAACACAAAATGGTTGTCTGCAATATTCAAAACCTATTTTATTGTTGCCTGTGTGGATATTTTTCCGGGAAAGATCACCAGATAACGTTACGTCGCTTCAGCTTCACGTTGCTACAACGTCCGGACAATAAAATAGTACACGAACAGTTACAATTCTATAAAATCAACAATGAGGAAAAGGAGAGATTTTAGAAATAAAATCACCAACATGTTGAGTGTTATGTTGTGTTTACAGTAAAATTAGTTTTTTTTAAAGTATCATATATGTTGTAAAAGTACATTTGATATGCTTAAAAATGATATATGTTAACCAGAAATTTAGTAACTGGAATAACGTGAAAAACGTGAATAAAAATGTCTAGCCACTATGTAACACATGGGTAAAATTTAGACAAATTACCATAGTGTGTAATTTCGTTCTTAATTTGGGAAATTGTACATGAACCAAACAAAAATATATTTGGAAGATAAAAAGTACATGTGTCCATAAACATAATAATATAATTTTCGGGAGGTTCAAACAATATTTTCGGTGCTAAATAGCGGAACTAAAATGTCTAGCCATGATGTGACGCTTACGTCACTCTGAGCGCGGAATCGACGTCGAGTATCTCTAAACATTTTTGCTCATAACTTTCTTAATATTTGAAGGATTTTAACCAAAAAATACGCGTGCCTACACCTATCAACCGTACATCGTCTCATTTTCGGTTCGGAAAATTAGGATAGATAGAGTGTGCACAAAGTGGAAATGCGCAGTTTCCAGGATAAAAACAGGTCAGTATACGTAGTTGCGGTTTACCCAAAAAATATTCAACATATTGTACCAAGTCGTACATATAACGATGTATGGTTCATTAGAGCGGGTACTCGTCCTTATTTCGTTAAATTCTTTCAAAAAGTATGAACGTTATAAAATATTCCCTACGTCGATTCCGCGCTGTTCGTATTACATCTTGTACAACGGTACGATAGTTTGGTATCGACATTAGAAATGTTTGTATTTAAAGTATGTACAAATGAACGACAAGTAATAAATACATATTATTTGTATCGATACCAAATTAGTTTCAATTTTATACCATGTACATACATTTAAATTATTTCTTAAAGTTTGACCAAAGATGTTGCTAATCACGCAAACTCGCCCTGTTTGACGTCGTAAACGGACACCAGACGGTAACGTACTGTGGTTGCGATATTATTTTTCAGAATGGCGTCTTATCAACTGCAGTTCTAAATCCTCGCACATACATTCAAAACAGGTCACTGTTAACACATGTCAAACATAAAGAAAATCGAGTGTTTATTTAATTGACAGAAATAGAACATGAATTGAAACCGCTGTTTCTGGTCTTATCAATACTATTTTTTCTTAATCCGTGTGTGTTAAATCATACTTTTTATATGAAAATGTCAGAAATTTATTTCGGAATAAGTGCATGTATTACTTTTAAATATCGGACAATTTATTTACAAACAACATGCATTTGAGAAACACTGCTGACATCACGGCGTCGCATTAACGGCGTTACGCATATTGACGTCAACAAAGAACGTAACGTCACAGGTATAAAAAGGCATATTTATGGAGTTATCGGTTACGGCAACTCAATGTCTCAAAACAGATACATTGTATATTGAAACAGATAAATTATTATTTCAAAAGATCTGTCTAGTTTTTATATTAGATCTTTTTAGTCTTCAATTAGTTTATGACTTCTGTTTAGTAATTATGTTGATGTGCTAGACCAACCTCTCTTGTTAGTGATCTTGACCTTTGTTATAACACAACATACAGAAAGCTTGTTAAAGCAATGATTGAAGAAGGGGTGTTTGTTTCGGAATCTGATTACGATAAAAGTTTTACAGTGCAGAAGAAATTATTTTACATTGTTCTTGAATGTATTCTTTGCTTAAATGCTTTAAAGTGCCAGAAGTATTACAAAGTTTCTAAAACAATTACTGTATTAGACAAATACATGTAATGCATATTTTGAAGAAGAAAAAAAATAGGATGGAAAATATGTGTCTATAAGTCTATGGAAGCGTTTGGTTCGTTCACCATCAGGTGCTGGAAATTTATCATATGGACACATTGGTATTGGAAAATTTGTCATACGCTGATGATTTGCTGCGGGTATCCATACTAATACAGAGGTCCATATAAGTAAGATGTGTAAATAAAAAAAACCCAAGGATAACTCCTATAATTTTCCACCATACCACTCGAAGAGACAATTGAAATGAGTGGTTACAAACTTACAGTATAGGGTTTGGTGGATAAATGACGATTTTAGTATTTGAATATGCATCTTTATCTGTAGCTCAGCTAATGTAATGAGAAATCTGAATATAGAATATCCCCCATCTCAACCAGTTTGTCTTTTTCTCATGAACATTTATATGTAAATTGGTCACTTCATGAATATTCATAATCTTATTTTTTCTAAGTCACCTGCCAAGAGGCAGTGTGTCACATAGGGATCACTTTTCCATTGTCTGTGTGTCTGTCTGTGTCTGTCTATCTGTCTTTCCATCACACTTTTTTTTTTATTCTAACACTTCTCCAAGCAGGTGACACATGTGTTCCTGTGTACTTCAAAGTAATATTTTGCTTTGACAAAAACTGAAGGATCAGATCTATGTAATCCCATAAGCAAACAGAGCAACCCTGATCAGACACTGTTTGTAAAGATGTGAAAAGTCATTTGTATGAGGGAAAGGGATAAATTGAAACTACTTGAGTTGCAAATATGATAGACCATGATCAAGCTGCTCTTGAAGGAGAAGTTTGACCAATGGTCAGGACTCTTGCTTGACCCTTTACTCCATAAATAATTAAGCCTTTCTATGCCTTGCAAACAGAGTAGACCCCAATCAGATGGCTCCTGGGAGCCGTCTGACCAGGGTCTGCTCTGTTTGCTTATGGAATAATGTAGATCTGATTCTCCAGTTTCTGCTTTGGAAAAAAAGTCCATGTGTTAATCTGCCATTTTAAAATTTAATCTAATTTATATCATCATGTCATTTTGGGTAATTATGGTAAATCTATATTGGGAGGCAAGCAACATCCTATGGTAACCATGGTAACTAAACATATTTATTACTAATAAAAAACAATCTGTCTTAAAAAAATTGCAATGTTGCACAGGGAGGGACATTATTTGGGACTGGTGATATTTTTTTTTGCATTGAAAAATCAGTTAAATAGTTAATTATATTATATTATATGTACTGCATATGATGGAGTGACTGTATCCATGGTGATCTGTATGAGTACCAATGTGGACCGGTTGGGATTTGAACATTTCTAGAGCCCTTATATATCCAGATTCAAACTGCTGATTGTAAATTTTAGTTAGAAATGGGATAACATTGTTTTGTAGCAGACCACAGATTAACCCATTCCCCCATATTGATGCCTTTTGATGCCTCCGTAAAAGTCACTTTTTTAAACCATTGTGATAAATAGAGCATTAAATTTTGCACCATAGGAGCAAATTTTAATGCTGTATTTTTCCACAATGGTTTAAAAACTACACAGTTCTAAATTTGTATTTTTCTCTAGTAAATGCTCCTTTTTGGTAGATTTATTCGAAGAGGTTTTGTCTAAAAACAGCTTATGAGGGAATGAGTCTACTCCCAGAAGTAATTTTTTACATCTACTGTACTTTCAGTGACTCTGCCATCATTTACTGTAATTGTCTTACATATACATAGTCTATGTTAAAATTTCTCAACATTTTTATAAATTTGGCTTTTTAAGGTACATGTATTCAAATTTGAAGCTTCTTTATAATTTCTACCATTAGATTTATTCAGGTTTAAAAAGGGGCTGCTTGTACATATAGAGTGTAAATAAAGGAGTGTAGTTATCAGAAAGTTTTAATCAGAGTCATTTCAGCTTATTTGGTGATTTACCATGCTTTAAAAAACTTTTTTTTTTATTTCTGATATATAGAACTTTTTAGAAGTTTATCTTGACCGGAATATTTTCTATTTTTGTTCTGATAAACTATTGGAGGTTGGTGCTTTAAAGACTTTTGAAACACTTTTCAAGCTTTGAGAAATAGATCTGGCTGTAGAAATGAGCTTTTGAGAATTTTTCTCCATTTTATCAAGAAAGGAGATTGCTTTTATTAGTCATGTTGTTATAAGAAAGATTTAAAAGAAATACATGTTGAATTTAACCTCTGCTTAATATCTTTGAATGACCTCGGTCACTCCCACAGAAAGTGTCATTGGTTAATTCTTTTAAATGCAGTTTTAAGTTATATATGTTCAAATAGTTTTGTTTCCAGTATAATTGATATTTTTCGCTATAACGACTGTCCTTATAACATGCATTCACTGTAATATCTTTTCTATGATTCTTTGTGGTAGAAACTTCAATGTTTTTGAGAATGAGATACTGTATGTACCTTAAATACAGTAAAACCTCTCTATAATGGCCACTAATTTGTGTTAATTAGTTGGCATTTAGGGCAGGTGGCTGCTTAAAGCAAGGTGAAAGTAAAACAGAACGCTCCTATAGGAGCGTTCTGTTTTACTTTCACCTTGCTTCAAGCAACCACCTGCCTTTAACACAAACTATTTGATGTAATTTAGTGGCCATTATAGCGAGGTTTTACTGTACTGGAACACTCAGTCTCCATATTCCATTGATTTATAAAAGTGAATAATTCAATTTGGCACCATTTTGACAACATTAATTTGACTAACATAGTTGCAAATAGTGAAGACCCTGATCAAACTGTTCCTTCAGGAGCAGTTTGATCTGGGTCTGCACTATTTGCCAAAGTTTGACTGTTAGTAACTAGGCTACTACTGTAATATATAGTAATGTCTTTAGTTTACACTTGGTCAGATATGTTGGAATTCCTCATATTAAGAGACTGCAGAAAAAAAAAACTGATTAAAAATTACAAAATAAAGTTAAAAAACATACTAGTGCAATAACATGTTAATCAGTATTTGTTTCATACAGTAGTACCTACTCGTATCTTTAGCGACCATTCTTTTATTGAACAAAGGTGCCTTAAAAAGCAGGGAGTTGTTTAATGGCTGGGCAAAAGTAATGCAGAAAGCTGCAGTGGGAGCTTTTTTCATTACTTTTGACATGCATTAAGCTAGCATAATTATATTGGTATTAAAGACCTAGATACATGTATAGACCTTTCTTATGGTCGCTTAAGACATGTTCTACTGTTTGTTAATTGATTTTTACTTTACATTATTAATATTCATGTGAGACTCCAACCATTGAATAAAACTTACAAATAAGCTTAGAATATTTTAGTTCATTAACATGTAAATCAGCGGTTGTTTATTACCTGTTAAATGAATATCCTTGTACGTAATGAATATTTATGTAATATTCCATTCCAACTATTATGAGTGTTAATTTATTTAATTCTTGTATTAAATTCTTGTATTAAACATATAAAATAAAGGATTTTATTGCCATGACAAACAGTGGAGAATCAAATCAGAACCGAGTAAGCAAACAGAGTATATGTAGATGCTGATCATACAGCTCCTATAGGAGCTGTCTGTTCAGCGTCTGCACTGTTTGTCATTCAAAATGCTCCAGCAAGTTTCAGCCTTTCTTACTGATTGACTCCATAGTTAAACGCTGATGGACAATGCCACTCTGAAACTTCAGTATTGAAAGCATTAAGACCAGATGCCAGTTAGCTTGTCCAAGCTGTTTGTCACAAAACTGGTAATATTAACCCTTTACTTCATATAAACATCTTTGCAAATAGAGTAGACCTAGATCAGATGACTGCTATAGGAGCGATCTGATCAGGGTCTGCTCTGTTTGACTATGAAACAGTTGATTAAGTGGGAAATGAGTGTACTGGAATTAGCAAACACTGTTGACCCATATCAGAGAGCTTCTAGAGATATCTTTATTTCTTACATGAATATTCATGAAGTAAAGGTTAAAGATGTTGCCATTGTTTAGTGGCTTCACTTTGGTTTCTTATTTTGTGAAATACAGTAAACCGCCTCTAATGCGACCACTTTATGAGTAAGCAAAGATGTCTTTAAAAGCAGGTGGTTGCTTAATGTAGCACAAATGTTATGCAGAAAGCTCCTGCAGGAGCTTTCTGCATAACATTTGTGCTACATTAAGTGACCACCTGCCTTTAATACCCAGTAGACATCTTTTTGGTGGTTGCTTTAGAGGGGTGTTTACTGTTAATTAGTTCTCTCATATTGTTTACATTCTGCATTACTCTAAGTGGTCTTTCTTTTTCTCAGTATCAATGTCCAACTGGATATTGCTATATTCTAACATTTATTTAATTTTGACTAAAATCCTTTGAAAAGTTCTGTTTTTAAAAATATATTTTTCTTTGTATTGATGATAATCTTGTTATCTAATCATGCAGCAAGACAAGGAACACCTCCTCCGCAAAGACCCACCTCCCCAGACAACAAGGCTCGCCCTAACTCCTCCCTCTCCATCAAGAAAGCCAATGATTGGCTAGGTGGAGGTCGTGACCTTTACTGGGAGTCCCTTCAAAAGAGGCCTAGATCAGGTCATGTGCCTGGATGGAAAGAAGGACTGCCAGATACAATGAAGAGACCAAGGTCAGCTGTTGCTCATAGAACTCTCAATAGGTAAGCAATCAGGTAAAAGTGAACAATGACATGGGAAAAAAGAGCACATGGTGCTTGAAAATAATGTAGACCCGGATGATATGTTTCTGAGGTCTCTGTAATGATCAGTATTCACCCATTACTCCGTGATTATTCATGTAAGAAATAATGTATGTATGAATATTACACCCTGATCTGTATCCCGTATGGAAAGATACAGAACAAATTACTACAGATTCTGATACATGTCAAAAAGTTAGACCCTGATCCGAAGTCATGTTGGAGATACCAGAGACAGTCAGGGTCTACACTGTTTACAATGCAGTTAGACTCTTTTCCTCCAAACAATGGCTCACTTACAAGCATTTACAATGGCTCACTTACAAGCATTTCTATCTCACCCAAACCTATAAACAGTTACAGAGTTATGTCCACTTGAACCTGATTCTCCATGAATACTCATGTGAGAAATAATGACATCATGAATATAAATTAGCTGAAATTTGATTATGGCATATGATCACACATTTTTGGACACTGAAGAAACTGTAGAATCATATATTCCATATATTGCTTCATAAACAAATAGAGCAAACCCTGATCAGATAACTCCTACAAGAGTCATCTGATCTGGGTTTACTGTTTGCAAAGGTATTTAAAGGCATATCCATGGAGTAAAGGTTAAAAAAATGACAAGTTAGGGATTGAACATAGAGTGTTTTTGTTTTATGTTTGTAATAAAATGCTCTAACTTAACATTTCAGGCAATCCAGAAGGGCAACACCAGTCACTCCTTCATCTTTAGCATATGAGGCCATGATGCAAGGTATATAAATCTATTAGACTTTAATTTTTCAAACTTTGACCGACAACCGATTGCATTTTTTATTGACGTCTGGATTCATACAAGTTTTTGAGAAACTGTTGACCGAGTGTCAAACAGTTTGGATCCTGATGAGACGCCAGGTTACTTCAGGTCGAGCTTAGCATCTACATGCATATAATTCCATAAGCAAGCAAAGCAGACCCTGATCAGACGACTCCTACAGGAGCCATGTAGGGGCCATCCGATCTTGGTCTTCTGTGTTTGCTAAAGTGTGACAAAGGTGTATTGATGGAGTATAAGGTTGATTTAAAAATCAGTATTTGTTTTAAAAGTTCTTTGTAAATAAAATGTCTATGCTAAAATGTATAGCTGAAATATGAACATCTCCATTGCAGCCAAATATTACATATTTGACATTGATGAAGGAACTGAAATTGAAGTTGAATTCTATTAAGAACTGGTAAATAATAGTACACGATTTGACATGGCTTCTGTTTTGTGGTTTTAGTTTGGAACAGGGTAAGGATTGTGTCCCATTGTTGACGTTGCACTTAAAGTGATAGTCCCTACAATAATCCTACTGGTATATTGAAATAACATCATATGTTCCGTCATACTTATGAAGATTGTCAATTTGAACTTATATCGAAAAATGCCCCTGTGATACAAAATAAACAGTTTTTGTCGATACTTGTAAGTTTTTGTTGTACAACAAAATATTATTGACCTATGTTGAACAGTTATGAAGCTAAAAGGCAATCTGAATAAATACTAATACATTGCTGAATAACATTTTGGTCTTTGATATCAAACACATGAAAGATTTATCTTCTTCAGTGTTTATTACGGTAGATTGGTTTTCTACTTCTTTTCAGCATATAAACAAATGATTTATGTAATTTGTAGGCATGTTTAAAACACGTTGCAAGTAGAGACTATCACTTTAAAGTAATTTAGCAGCATCACAATTATAGGTACTTTTTGGGCTTTGCAAACAATGTTGACCTTTGCCAGCCTGTGTGTGATCTAGATAACTCTTCATAACTTTTCAGGGTGTCAGTAAGTGTTAGCCCTGATCAGAGTCAGTAACTGATCTTGGTCTATACTGTTTGTAAAGCCCTGAAAGTACATTTTCTTTGTGCTGCTAAAGTGATGTACATCCAGGTTGACATTGCTCACAATAATACGCACTTGTTGTATGTCGACCTCCTTGATGAGACACAGACATTCTAACTACGTATGTGACGTGTAATAAATAAGATGCCACATTAACCCTTTCCTCCATAGGCTATTTTTAGACCAAATCTCTTTGAATGAATCTACCGAAAAGGAGCATTAACTAGAGAAAATAATTTTTTTTAGAATTGTGTAGTTTGAAACCATTGTGGTAAATAGAGCATTTGCTCCTATAGGAGCAAATGCTCTATTTATCACAATGGTTTCAACAGGTGACTTTAACAGAGGCGTTGAATGGCGTATTTATGGAGAAAAGGGTTAACCCATTCCCTCATAGGCTAGTTTTAGATTCAACCTCTTTGAATAAATCTACCAAAAAGGAGCATTTATTAGAGAAAAGGAAAATTCAAGGATTGTGTCGTTTTGAAATCATTGTAATAAATAGAGCATTTGACCCTGTGGAGCAAATGCTCTATTTATCACAATGGTTTCACAAAGTGACTTTTACAGAGGCATCAGTAGGCATCAATATGCGGGAATAGTTTAAATATTTTACATATATCTCCATCAAAGTCCATGTTTGAGACCATCTTTTAGAATTGTCTCTTTGAGATGATCCTAAAGAGAAGTCACAACATAGGGTTTAATTGATATCCAGAAAGGGAAGAGCTGGTTTTAATTATTCAGCATATTTTAGGTTAATAACTCATAGACTATTTCACTTTGAAATTCATCATACAAAGTGTTAAAATAATGCTAACATTCATGCATTTTCTTATTTGATGGGTCATTATCATCCTTTACATTTAAACAAATTTGGCCTTGGTCAAAGTACAACTTTGTAATTTTCAGCTCTTCACCTTGAAAACGTTAATTACTTGCTCAATTTCATTACTTCATATTGAAAGCTTGATTGATGGTAACTCAGGTGAGCAATACAGGGCTATCATGACCCTCTTGTTTTGTTATAGATTGTTTAACCCTTTCCCCTCATATAAACACTTTTTCACGTATTTTCTAACAGAGTAGACCATGATCAGATGGTTCCAGTAGGAAATGTCTGATCAGGGTCTACTCTGTTTGCTTATGAAATTGTAATAGATCTTACTCTACATTTTTTACCAATACCAAAACATCCTTGCATGTTATGCCATTATAGAACTTCAGCTAATAAATATATTCATTATGTCATGATTTCTGACATGAATGTTAAAAAGGGAAAGGGTTAAGATCGATGAACATTAGTGTACATGACATTGTCATAACATTGCATTCTTTTTTATTGGGTGAACCCCTTGCACAATATATATGTGTGTTGTTGTGTTTGTATCACACAGGTGGGCGTGGTTTCACCCCTCGTAGCACTTTAGACAACGGGCACATCCCCGATATGATGGACTTAAATGAGTACCAGCCATTATATCATCACCTTGGGTTACCAAGACGACTGGGCTCCCCGGTTTCCAGTGCATCACAGGATTTTTCGGCTCAAACGCCACAAGATATGGTTTATAGGTAGAACTAACGGCATCAGTTAGTGCTGGTGAAAACCATTAATTAACAATATCAAATTAATAGATACCTCTAACCGTAACTCTTTGAATGCTAGCAGTGAATTTGTGATAACATATAAAATATGTAAAAAAAAAATAGATGCCCAGTAACTCAAAATAGTTGTAGCAGATGAAGATTGTTGCAGACGACAATTACATAGTATGTACAGAGTTGACGTTTTCCCTGTTCAGTATTCATATCTAAAATAATACCATCATAAATATTAATTTATAATGGTGTATGAACACAGAACATTATAGCTCAGGCAGAAACCTTAGAATCAGATCTATATTGTGCCAAAAGCAAACAGCAGTCCCGGATCAGACGGCTCCTATAGGAGCCATCTTATCTGGGTCTGCTCTGTTTGCAAAGGCATGAAAAGGTGTTTATATGAGGGAAAGGGTTAAGCAACCAATCTGCTTCGACATTTGCTTTTATTGAAATCACTGGTTCAATACTTATGAATAATGAAAAATATACAGCTCGTTTGATTCTGACTATGTGAAATCATGTTTCACTAGCACAATTCATAGTTATATTGAGCTCTTAACCCTTTCCCTGTTAAATATAATGACACCATGCATATTAATTAGCTGATTTTTCATAATGGCATATAAACAGTAATTTTAGCTGTGGAAGGAACTGTAGAACCAGATCAATATTATTTCATAAACAAACAAAGTAGACCCTGATCAGACAGCTCCTATGGGAACCATCTGAATTGGGTCTACTCTGTTTGCAAAGGCAGAGTAAAAGGTTTAAAGAACATAGTCAATTGCCCTTAAATAGCACTTACTATGTACAGGGAACCCAAAGACATGTTTCTGATTAACCCTTTACCCCATGGGGACACCTTTTGGTATCTTTGCAAACAGAGTAGACCTGTTTGAACTTTGGAACATTCCATCAGGTATAGGGTTAACATGTGTTTTGTCAGAATAAGAAAAGGGGACATTTTATTTGTGCTTGTGATAATGAATTGGTTAATTGATTGAACTTGGCATTTTAGGGAATTAACAAAAATACAAGGGATAAATGGTATACAGGCATGTACATGTACTATCAAATATAGCAAAGATGACATTATTGCTTGTTCATGTAGTAAGAATATGCATTATATGTGTAAAGTAACTACAGTAAAAACCCTCTTTAACCCATTACCTCATAGGCTATTTTTAGATACAACCTCTTTGAATAAATCTACCGAAAAGGAGCATTAACTAAAGAAAAGGAAAAGTTTAGAATTGTGTAGTTTTGAAACCATTGTGATAAATAGAGCATTTGCTCCTATAGGAGCAAGTGCTCTATTTATCACAATGGTTTCATAAAGTGACTTTTACAGAGGCGTCAAAAGGCGTATTTATGGAGGAATGGGTTAAGACAGGTGGCAGCTTCATGCAGTGTGAGAGACATGCAGAGAGCTCCCACCAGTCACCAGCCTAAAAACATCTTAATTCTTGTGTACTAAATTTCTGTTTAGAGATGTTTTACTGTACAATTAACTGATGTGAACTAATTTTCATATTTCTCTCAGATAATGCTTCTAATGAACAATTAAAACTAAACCTCTAAAGCCATCACTTAAAAGACATCTGAAAGTTGGTCTTTAATCCTTTAACTGATGAATATTCATGTAAGAAAAAATCACACCATGATTATTTGTTGGCTGAATTTTTATAGTGGTATAGGAACTCAACATTGTTTAGTCATGGCAGAAACTGTAGAAACAGGTTTATATAATTTCAAGAGCGAATAGAGCAGACACTGACTGATCAGATGCTACTGCTGTAGTCATCTGACTGTGGTCTACTCTGTTGTCAAAAGGCATCTCTATCAGGTTAAGACAGGTGGTAGCTTGATGCAGGCGGTAAAGCTTCCCTAATCCTTTCCTCCATAAATAAGCCTTTTAACCCTTTCCTCCATAAATACGCCTTTCTACGCCTCTGTAATAACCACTTCTTGAAACCAGTGTGATAAATAGAGCATTTGCTCCAATAGGAGCAAATGCTCTATTTATCACAATGGTTTCAAACTACAAAATTCTAAAATTTTACTTTTCTCTAGTAAATGCTCCTTTTGGATAGATTCATTCAAAGAGTTTGTGTCTAAAAATAGACTGGAGGAAAATGTTAAAGCCTTTGCAAACAGAGTAGACCCAGATTAGATAGCTCCTATATGAGCCATCTAATCAGAGCCTACTCTATTTGCAATGGTATTATATAGATCTGATTCTACAGTGTTTCTGCCATAGAGAAGAAATTCCTGTGTTCATATGCCATTATAGAAAATAAGCCAATTAATATTCATGATGCCATTATTTCTTTCATAAATATTCATGAAGTAAAGGGTTAAGAGATTTCTGTATTGCTTTTGTTCTGCATTAACACTCACCCTGCTAAGCATGACCAGAGTTGCATTTGCAGACAGCTTGGAAATGTGATGAGATGCAGAGTAACACATTGAGTAACACATTGAGTAACACAGTGCCCCATCAAGATCTTAACAATTTGACACTCAGTCTGGGATTTCTGTTAAAGCTTTATAACCCTTTCCTCTATGCCTTTGCAAACAGAGTAGACCCAGATCAGACGGCTCGTATAGGAGCCGCTTCAGATCTCGGTCTGCTCTGTTTGCTTATGAAATTATATAGATCTGATTCTACAGTTTCTACGATGACCAAACATTTCTGTGTCCATGTGCTATTATAACAAATTAATCTAATCAATATTCATAACATCTTTATTTCTTACATGAATATCCATGATGGAAAGGGTTAAATTAATTGGAAGTAAATAAAGATTGATCAAACTTAAAGAAGACATCATTTTTACAGCCAATTAAATACTTTCATTTGTATTCACAAAGTGATCATTTTAAACCTTTACTCCATGAATATTCATGTCAGAAATAATGAGATCATGAATATTAATTAGAATGACTGTTCATATAGCACATGAACATAGGAGTGTTTGACTGTGGCAGAAACTGTAGAATCATAACTACATGTATATTATGAGCAGACCTGATCAGACGGCTCCTACAGGGGCCATGTGATCTGGGTCTACACTGTTTGCAAAGGCATAGAAAGGTGTATGTATGGAGTAAAGGGTTAAAGATGTTATTCTGTACAATGATATTCTTACTTTTCAAGAATTATCAAATTAATCCAACTAGAAGTGTTTTTGTGTTAGATATTTGTCGCTTATCACTTCAGTAACAAAAAATATAGAAAATAACTGTATAACAAAAACTGAAAACTTACAAAATTTAATTCCCCTGTTTATCATACTGTATCATTTCCTTTCATTGTGTGCGGGTCAAAACATTGACAAATTTTACATCCAGGTATCCCAAGCAAAAACACTGGTTATATTCAGTTGGTAAAATTGTGATGCAACTGGACAGATGAGAACAATTAATCTATGATAGATAACTAATTAGGAATGAGATATTTAAATGGAAGTTGGTATGGAGGTAGTAAACTTGAAAACCTGGCTTAAGATTGCTGATTGCTATTTAAGTCCACTGTAAATGAAAAATAGAAATAGGCATAGCAACTTAAAAATTAACCCTTTCCCTAGTGAACATTTGTTCATTAATTGATCACTTCATGAATATTCATGAACTCAATTTTTTTAAGTTTTTGAAAGGGAACTGTTGGACAAAAACTGTAAGATCAGATCTAAACAATTTCATAAGCAAACAGAGCAGGCCCAGATCAGACATCTCCATCAGGAGCCATCTGATCTGAGTATACTCTGTTTGAAAAGGTGTGATAAGGCATTTATATGAAGGAAAACACTGCAATCAGATCTGGTGTATATTTAACACATCCCCTTTTCAATATTCTTGTAAGAAATAATGACATCATGAATATTTATTAGCTGAATCTTTAAAATGGCATATTTATATATGAATGTTTGGTAATGGTAGAAACTGTAGAATCAGCTCTATTATACTTTCATAAGTAAACTTATCAGGTCTGATCTTGATCTACTGTGTTTGCAAAGGCATGAAAAAGCATTTATAGATTTAACTGAGAGAAGCTGTGTGGCAATTGGTAATGCCGATTTCAAAATAAAACCTGATTGGCACTTTCTGTTTGCTTTACAAATGTACATGTACCAGTGTATCTGTTTTGCAAGTTTGTTCAGTGGTGCATGCCTAGGTCTAATGATTTTAACACTCTGATGCACTACAAGCTCTACCTGTTTCCATAACTTGTGATGGTTGCTATGAAACATCCTGGTTGCTATTGGGGACCTGGGTTGCCTGGAAACAGTTGTCATGGAGGGGTTGCAATGGTAACAGGTTATTAGCATTGCAAGAAACACAGGTAATTCATGTACATTCTCAAGTTATATTCCACTTTACAAATACTATGGAATCATTTACTACAGTGAGGTTTTAATCACAAAATTTAATCTTAAAAGTGTTTACAACATAGTATTGATTTGCAGATAACAAGATGGCTACCTTTGCCTAGTGCAAGACTGATTTCATGCTGGAGTTTACTAGCTAATGTCTCAAATTACTAGTAAATATTCACACATTAGCAGCAAATTTGTTACAACCTTTACAAAGGGTTTGGATCCAGATGAGAGCAGGAGTAACTTTGGGTCTCATCTGGATCCATGCTTATAAAGCTATTTGGTTGAGTCTGAGTTCGTTCTCAAGCTTTTGATTGGTCAGATTTTAGTTCTCAAGCTTTTGATTGGTCAGATTTGAGCCAAAGGCTCAAATCTGACCAATCAAAAACTTGAGAACAAACTCAGACTCAACTAAAATTTTTATAAGCATGGACCCAGGATCTTAACCCAGAGGTCTTTAGACGATTCTAAAGAGTGGTCACACTTAGGGTTTGGTGGAGAAATGATGATTCTAGTATTTGGGTAGCTCTGTTAACTGTAAAAATAACTTAGGACAAAATTGCTAAATGTCTTGCTGACATCAGTGATTTCACAGTATTCTTCATTAAGATTAATAGTTTCTATTTTCTTAGTCTTTTTTGCTTAGCTTTCTTACCATGAACTTACTAAAGATATTAATAATCATTATCTTTAAGAATTTTCAATTGATAATGCTTATATTATTTCTTACAAATTCATCCATACATATTTCATGCATGCTTTGCTGAGTTGTAATAAAGGCCTTTCTTTTTCTTTTGCTTAGTTTTGGCTGATAACACATCGGTTTGCCTTCAAAATCTACTTGTACTGATTACATGTATTACAATCATGACAATGTGAGATTAAGGCCAAGAAATATACACGTGTGTATTTTACGCAATATTGTCTTCAGTCTGTTTAAACTTTAACCCTTTACTCCATTAATATGTATGTAATAAATAATGCCATTTTGAATATTAACTAAATTATTTTTTATAATAGCACATGAACACAAGCAGAAAATGTATAATCAAGTCTGTATTATTTCATAAGCAAACAGAGCAGACCCTGATCAGATGACTCCTGCAGGAGCCATCTGACCTGGGTCTACTCTGTTTGCAAATGTGTCTCTTTGGAGTAAAGGGTCTATTTCTTGCCAAACATATCCGTCTATGACAGATGTACAAGCATGTGATGTTACGAAGTAGTCCATGAGTAAAGGTCCCTTATGCTTTTGAAAGCAAAATAGACTCACACTTACAGTTATAGAATGATGAGCACGGTCGATTTACAGATTGAATTTTTTAATTATCAATTTTCCATGTTTTGTGTTTGACAGAATGCCCCCAAGTTCACCTATACCAAATAAGAGCCCAAGTGCCCAGGCCTCTACAAGTTACAAAACTGCCCCACTATGTATGCAGTGTATCTACGAAGATTCCATTGATGGCAACCACTCGCAGCATGAGAGAGACGTGCTGGACACCCAGAGTCATCAATCTGTGGCATCTGTCAAAACCTGAATTTGTACCGACTGAATAATTGTGTTAGAAACACAAAAATAATATATTAGTGAGTTGTTTTGGAATTGACTGAACAGAATATGATTAGCTATCAACTGTTTCACACTTGCTTGAATAGAACATGATTGACTGATTGTAATAGAATGTGGGTTCCATGACAATTTTCAGAATTCTTTCATCTTCTAAACAAAAATATTAACATTTCACCTCATAGATATGCTTTTTCACACCTTTGCAAACAAAGTATACCCAGATTAGATGGCTCATGTAGGAGCCATCTGATCAGAATCTGCTCTGTTTGCATATGAAATAATACATCTGATTCTACAGTTTATGCAATGAACAGAAATGCTCTTGTTCATAATAACATTTTTAAGATTCAACTTTATGATATTTATACTATAATTCATATTTATCAGGTAAAGAGGTTACTGTACAAATTGCCAAACAAACCAATCTAAATCAGCATTAGTTAGTATACCTTTGGCACGCTGCAGGGTTTATGTTTACCTCTGCAAACAGTTTGGATCCCGATGAGATGTCAAGTCATTTACCACCTCATCAGTCATACCTGTTTGTCACTCTAATTTCAAATTTGTAGAGAAATAGAATATACAATAGAACCCCTCTAAACTGGAATTCTAGTAGAGAAGAATTGACATGCTTTTAGGTAGGTAGCTGCTTAATGCAGGGTGAAGGTGAAAGTCATGCAGAAAGCTCCTAGAGGAGCTTTCTGCATGACTTTCATCCTACATTAAGTTGCCATCTGTCTCCAAGACCGATATTTATACTAAATTGAACAGAACGTCCAGTTTAGAGGGGTTTTTAAAGTGTGTTTTGAAAATTAAGTGAAAGTAAATTGTGCAAACATAAATCTGCCTGGCAATCTAAATGTTACATTGCTTTTAACCATTTAGCTGATAAACATTCATGAAGGAAATAATTACATTATGAATATTTATTAGGTGAATTTCTATAGTAGCATAAATTGACCTGGCAAATTTGTGGAAACAGATCTACCTGGATGGCTCCTACAGGAGCTGTCAGATTTGTGTCTACTCTACTTGAAAATGTATTAAAAGGCATCTCTATATGGGAAAGGTTTAATCATCTGTCTGCTTCAGTTCTCACCAGTATATTTAATTTCAAACATGTTGGAGATTCAGCCTTTGATCATGGTCCACACTGTTTGACAACAATCTGTATATGTAGTTTACCTGCTTATTAATGACAAAGTGTTGACCCAGAACAGATGCCTCTTTTGACATTCAGTGACTGATTTGGGTCTACACTGTTTGAATCACCCTAAAGGAAGATTTTTTCATTGCATTGCTATCTACACAACAATGTTTAGGGAGTTACTGGAATCATTTAATATGTAGGTTGTCAATTTGTAGGTAGATGAGATAGATTTTACCTCAACTACTCTACAGAATTGTACCAGTTTTCGTAGTACAGTAAAACCTCTCTATAACAACCACTAAATTGTGTTAATTAGTTGGTAGTTTGGGCAGGTGGTTGCTTAAAGCAAGGTGAAAGTAAAACAGAACGCTCCTATAGGAGCGTTCTGTTTTACTTTCACCTTGCTTTAAGCATCCACCTGCCTTTAACACAAATACTTGATGTAATTTAGTGGTCGTTATAGAGAGGTTTTACTGTAATTACCGCCTTGGGATTACAGATTCTATGTAATAGTTGCTATCTGGGGATCCTATGTAATTGTTACTATCTTGGGATGTAATCATTACTACCTTAGGTTCCTATGTTATAACTACTACCTTGTAATCTTATGTGATAATTACCAACTTAGGGTCCTATCATTACTGCCTTGGGATCCATATAAACAATACTATGTAAATATTACTTTTTTAGGATCTTATGTTATCATTGCTACATTTGGAATCCTATGTAAGCAATTTTTATTTTGGGATCCTATGTTATTATTACTACATTGTACCTTGGGATCCTTGTAAACAGTACGACCTTGAGATCCTATGTTATCATTATTATCTTGGGATCATATTTAAGCATTACTACCTTAAGATCCTCTGTTGTCATTCCTATCCTAGGATCATGTTATCATTACTACCTTGGGATAATATGTAAGCATTACAATCTTGAGATCCCATGTTATCATTACTACATTGGGATCCCATTTAAACATTACTACATTGAGATCCTATGTTATCATTACTATCTTTGGATCTGTGTAAACATTACTACCTTGGGATCCTATGTTATTATTCCTACCCTAGGATCATATGTTATCATTACTATCTTGGGATCCTATGTAAACATTAATTATTAATTTATTACTATCTTGAGATCCTATGTTATTATTACTATCTTGGGATCCTATGTAAACATTATTTATTTATTACTATTTTTGGATCCTATTGTTATCATTATTACCTTGGTGGATCCTATTGCTATCGTTACTACCCTGGGATTCTATGTAAAACATTACTATTTTGGGATCCTATGTTAGCATTCTACCTTTATTAGATCAGTTTATGATTCCCTTTTGCAGTTGAATAATTCTTAATTATGTCTAAGTTTTTTTTGTATTGCTATAAGGTATTGTTGTTACAGACAAAATGTTCAATTTTGCAAAAGCTCAACTATATTTCAAGTTATCTTTCTTCATAGATTTAGTAACCATTTTTGTTTTCAGCTTAACACTTTCCCTCATAGAGACACATTTTGACACCTTTACAAACAGAGTAGACCCAGATTAGATGGCTCTTATAGGAGCTGTCTGATCAGAGTCTGCTCTAGATCTGATTCTACATTGTTTTTGTCAAAGCCAAAAGTTCCCTTGAAAATTTTACATTATAAGAATTCAGCTCTTTCCCTGTTCAATATTCATGTAAGAAAAAATGACCTCATGAATATTTATTAGCAGATTTTTATTAACAAACTTTTCAAGGGAAGTATTAATTTTGCTTTGACGAAAATTGTAGATTGTGTCAAAAGCAAACAGAACTACAGTAAAACCTCTCTATAATGGCCACTAAATTACATCAAGTATTTTGTGTTAAAGACAGGTGACTGCTGAAAGTAAAACAGAACGCTTCTATAGGAGCATTCTGTTTTACTTTCATCTTGCTTTAAGCAACCACCTGCCCTAAGTTCCAACTTATTAACCCAATTTAGTGGCCGTTATAGAGAGGTTTTACTGTACTCTGTATGCAAATACATGAAAACTCAAAAGGCGCTTAAATAAGGGAAAGAGTTACAGTATGTATAGACTCTGTAGTAATGATAAGCATAACCACATGTATATAAAAGACCATTTCCTTGCATAGGAAAGTGATATGGATAGTAATTGAAGTGCCAATTATGTACATGTTATATTTAGCAAATGTGCCAGATAAATGTCATCATTTTGTTTGAAAACTGATTTTGTGGACTGTTCACAGAGAAATTGAGAATAGTTAAATATCATCTTGCATGTTTTAAAAAAGATCATATTCTTATATATATTTATGTATCACCATTCACATAATACAAAGTGTAAAGTGTTACTTATGTCCATATACACATTTCATTTAATCCATTCCCACACATTGACACCTTTTGACGCCTCTATAAAAGTCACTTTTTGAAACCATTGTGATAAATATCACAATAGTTGCAAATCTACACAATTCTAGATGTTTCCATTTATCTAGAAGATGCTCCTTTTCGGTAGAGTTTGGGTCTGAGGGAATGGGTTAAACCTTTACCTGCAAAAGCTGCCTAAGTATGCCTTTGCAATCAGATTAGACCCAGATCCGATCCTACTGGAGCTGTCTGATCAATGTCTGCTGTGATTGTTTACACAAATAAATTAACTCTTTCCCTCATATATTGACTTTTTATGCCTTTGATAACAGTGTAGACCCAGATCAGACAGCTCCTGATGGAGCTGTATGATCAGGTTCCACTCTGTTTGCTTTTGGAATTATATACAGTAAAACCCCTCTAAACCAAAACTCTAGTAGAGAAGAATTTAGATACTCCTAGGTAGGTGAATGCTTAATGCAGGGTGAAAATCACCTGCATTAAGCTACCACCTGTCTACAACACCTATAAAAATTGAATGTCTAGTTAAGAGGGGTCTTCATGATGTGATTCTACAGTTTCAGCCAAAGTAAAGAAAATCCTGTGATCATGTATCAGTATTAAAAAATCAGCTAATAAATATTTATATCAGTTCATTTTACATAAATATTTAACCCATTCTCTTATAGGCTATTTTTAGATCCAACTACTGAATAAATCTACCGAAAAGGAGCATTAACTGGAGAAAAGGAAAATTTTATATTTTGAAAGCATTGTGATAAATAGAGCATTTGCTCATATAGGAGCAAATGCTCTATTTATCACAATGCTTTCAACAGGAGATGTTTACAGAGGTGTATTTATTGAGGAAAGAGTTAATAGCCTGATAGTGAAACAGTTAATGTTCATCATGCAGTCTTACTTGAATATTCATCAGGTAACAGGTTAATGGCTCATGAAAGTTCATAGTTTGTTTCAATACATTGATTTTTTCTAAGTTATAGCCCTTTTCTCAACTTTAAGTTTTGGGAAATTATGTTTTCAGATTGACAGCTGAAGACTGTAGGATTTAATACTTGAAAATCTAATTTTTTTCAATCCATTAACCCTTTCCTCCATAGGCTAATTTTAGACCCAACCTCTTTGAATGAATCTACCAAAAAGGAGCATTTACAAGAGAAAAGGAAAATGTTATAATTGTGAAGTATAGAAACCTTTGTGATAAATACAGCATTTGCTCCATAGGAGCAAATGCTCCATTTATCACAATGGTTTCAAGAGGTGACTATTACAGAAGAGTAGAAAGGCGTATTTATGGAGGAAAGGGTTAAATTACGGCCATTCTGGACTGAAAATCATTTTAGATGGGTCATTAGTGTCCTATAACCATAGAAACCCTTTATAGATAAACCCTTTACCTCATGAATATTGATATAAGAAATAATGACTTTGAATACTAAACATGACAGACACTGTGGTACGAGATATGTATTGTTTCTTTGGCAAACAGAGCAGAACCTGATCAAACAGTTCCTACAGGAGCTGTCTGGAATTACTGCTTGTGGAATTATATAATATGGAATTAATATTAATGACATCATTATTTCTTAGATTAATATTCATCAGGTAAAGGCTTAATCCTTCAATTTGGAGGTTTTTATTTAGAGTGACGGATTCAGAGAGGTTTCACAGGATTTCCATGTGATATCATGTTGTCATTTAACACTTTCCCTATTCTGTGTTTATAAATAGTTATAATGAAATATGGAAGGTGAAACATTGTAGCCATTTTAGAAAGTAAAGAAACAGATTATTCAATTTCCTTTAGCAAACAGAGCAGACCCTGATCAGACGGCTTCTATAGGAGCCGTCTGATCTGGGTCTACTCTATTTGCAAATGCGTAAAAATGTGTTTATATGAAGGAAAGGGTTAACACTTTCCCTCAAGATTATTCATATAAGTTATAATCACACCATGAATAATAATACAATCTTATTCTTTATAACGGCATGTGAACACAAGAAATTTTGGCCAAGGGAGAAACTGCAGAAATAGACATATAATATTACATAAGTAACCAGAACAGATCCTGATCAGATGGCTCCTACAGGAGCCATCTGATCTAGGTCTACTCTGTAAATTGGCCAAAAGTTGTCTGTGAGGGAAAGGATTAAGATCTGAAGCAAAAATCAAAAGGCATGATCCGATGTGGATATTTTATGTATAGAGGGTATATTATCTATATTATAGTGTATAGGAGGGTAAGATATATCTGTAAATACTGTATAGATAAAGAACATGGAGGTCTGTGATATTCTTTATTTACATCCAGTTTATCTTTTTACGTTTTTGTGATACTCTATTTAATAAATGTTAAAGATTTTATTTTTTATTTTGTCAAGAGTAAAAACAGAAATAATTTATACATAATGAGTTTGTTATTATTGAAATTGCCTTCATTCAATTTTGATGTAAAAATAATGACATCATGAATATTGATTAGCTGCATTTTGATAATGATATATGTACATAGGTTGTTCTGGTATTGGTAGTAACTATAGAGTCAGATCTTTTATAATTTCATGAGCTAACAGAACAGACCCTGATCAGATGGCTCCTACAGGATCTATTGGCTCCCTGAGTATTTGTAGTGTCATAAAATTTCAGTTTATTAATACTGTAAAACCCTGCTCATGCGACCACCTAAATAATTCTGGGTGCTAGATGCAGGTGGTAGCTTAATGCAGGACAAAAGTAACCACCTGCTTTTAAAGACACCCATGTTTATTCATTAGAGGGGTTCTTCTGTATTCATGATGTCATTATTTCTTGCATGAATACAAAAGTAAAGAACATGGAGTAATGGGTTAACAATAAGATACGAGACTGAATGCAAACTTGAACTGGTTGTCTACTAGATACGAGACTGAATGCAAACTTGAACTGGTTGTCTACTAGATACGAGACTGAATGCAAACTTGAACTGGGTCCATGCTTATAAAGCTTTTAGTTGAGTCTGAGTTTCGTTCTCAGGCTTTTGATTGGTCAGATTTGAGTTCTCAAGCTTTTGATTGGTCAGATTTGAGCCAGAGGCTCAAATCTGACCAATCAAATGCTTGAGAACGTTCTCTGACTCAACCAAACGTTTTATAAGCAGGGACCCTGGTTGTCTACTAGACTGCCCCAAGAGTTTCATGCCCTCATTTTATGCTCCTTTATAAACAGATTAGTTGTCAAATACTTTCCACAGTACTGCCACCACTGGTCACTAGGTGCCAAGCAAAACCTTTATGTTTGAGATAACTTCACTGATCATTTGGTGCCAAAACACCCCGACCTTTTTGAGAAGTGGGAACATATCAAGACAATTATGTTAAGTTTACTTTTCATTTGATTTACTGATAAATTCATAACAGCCTTACAACATCATATTTTGCTACTTAACATCACATGTTGCTACTATGTAAATACATAAATACTGCATAATTCAAGATCAATACTTTTTTCTAAACTGTCTAGAGCATAACACCAGCAACAGGCCACAGACAATAATCATCTGAATGGTATATACATGTACATGTTTTCACAATACATAAACAGCAAAAAAAACTGCATGTAGTCTAACATGCTATTAACCTTTTCCTCCATAAATACGCCTTTCTACACCTCTGTAATAGTCACTTATTGAAACCATTGTGATAAATAGAGCATTTGCTCCTATCACAATGGTTTCAAACTACAAAATTCTAAAAAAAATCCTTTTCTCTATTTAATGCTCCTTTTCGGTAGATTTATTCAGAGGTTGGATCTAAAAATAGCCTATGAGGGAATGGGTTAATCAACTACTTTTGCTTACCCAGCTACCTCACAATATTCACATAAGAAAAAAATGACATCATGAATATTTATTAGTTCAATTTTTATGCCCCCTTTTGTTATAATGGCCAATGAACAAGATAATGTTTTAACATGGCAGAAACTGTCGACATACCTTTGCAACCAGAGAAGACCCGAATCAGATGGCTCTTACAGGAGCCTTCCAACAGGAGTCATTTGATCTGGGTCTTCTCTTGTTTGCTTATGGCATTTAAACAATTCATTCTAATCTACAGTTCCTTTAACAGATAAAAAGTCCTTATTAATGTTAATGAATACTGTTATGAAGTGATAAATAGTTACATAAATATTCATGCCTGAAATGGTTCACCCTTTCCTTCATATAAAAGCCTTTTCACACATTTGCAAACAGAGTAGGCCCAGATCAGGCAGCTACTATTGGAGCCGTCTGATCAGGGTCTGCTCTGTTTGCTTATGGTATAATATAGATCTGATTCTACAGTTTCTGTCATGGCCGTTATAAAAGATCGGTTAAAAAGTATTCATGATGTCATTATTTCTTACATGAATATTAAACAGGGAAAGGATTAATACACTGACTTGAATAAACAAAATTTCTGGGAAAATTCACAATATGAGATTACTGCATGGACTTTAGAACATTCCTATTATGAGAATACTGAACTACACCTGTATATTATATTCTATATTATGTAATAAACCCTTTGATCCAATACTTCTTTAATGGTAGAGTCCATTCATTGTCACAGATTACAATTTGCAAGAAGACTGAATAACAAACAGTGCAGGCCCTGATCAGAGGGCTCCTCTAGGAGCCCTCTGATCTGGGCCTACACTGTTTGCAAATGCCAGTACCCTCATTTATTACATTAGTCTCTCAGCACAAACAATCAGTAAACTATTCAGCAATCTACATGTAATGTTGCTAAAATGCTGGATCCACACTGAACATTCTAAAGAAATACAACAAGAAATGTCGACACGACATCAAACCGGGTTTTCCTTCACTATAAACTAGTGATTTCTAAGTTAAAAGGGGCATAACTCCCAGAAAAATTGCAGAAGGAAAAATCCCCGACATTATGCACATCTACATATTGTGTTCTTGCTACATACAAGGTTTTATGAAATTCTGTAGAACAGTTTGAGAGGAGTTGCACTTACAAGGTTAGGATCAAAAGACCTAGTGATTTCTAAGTTCAAAGGGTCATAACTCCGAGAAAATATGCAGAAGGAATAATCCCCAACAATATGCACATCTACATATTGTGTCCTTGCTACATGCAAGGTTTTATGAAAATCTGCTGAACAGTTTCAGAGGAGTTGCACTTACAAGATTGGCAGCCGCCCTTCCGCCCGCCCACCCGCCGTACATCACCATTTCAATCACCGGATTTTCCGTGGAAAACCCGGTTAAAAATATAAAACTCGGCAAATAGTATACATGTACAGTCCTGTACTGTAATGTCAAGCGTCAATACTTGCCACACGCCATTTGAGAACTACATTAATCTTTTGAATGCTGAATATTCAAAGTGGAAAGGTCAACTAATGTTTAACAATACAGTCAGTTCAGTACAAAAGGCTCAATCCTTTGAATGCAAGAAATGAGTTAGCTGTCATTGTCAAACAGTGTATGTAGACCCAGATCTATCATTTTCAAACAGTGTAGACCCAGATCAGAGGCTTATGTGATAAAAGAATCTTACATTAAATTTTGTGTTTGTTGCAAATTGTTTTTATGAAACTCATGTATTCATTGAACAAATTGTTTTTATGGAAACTCGTTTATAATGAACATGATATTCGCTAAAGCTTGTGTCATATTATTATAGTACGGTAAACTTGTTTCATAAACACAATTTGTTATGAACACTGAAGTTAGATCCTCTATTAACTAATTTTCTTATATTTGTTACATAAAATAAGTTAAATGTATTGTTATGACAAATAGTATAGATTCAGATCTTAGATATTCTATAAGCAAACCGAGCAGGCCCTGATTTGACGGCCTCTACTGAAGCCATTTGATTTGGTTTGTAAAGGGCATCAAAAGATGCCTCTAACAGGTATAGGGTCACTGGTAATTATAAACCAGAATGAAAGACTTTTCCTCTTGCATGAAGGAACTACCTACCTTAGAGACCCGGCTCTAAATAAGTCTTTCTCTTCCTGTGAAAATTGAAATTTGTCTTATAGGAGGTTGGGGTCTGCTGTGCATGCTTATGAAATTACATAGATCTTATAATAGTTTCAAATACTGTGTTCATATACCTTAAACCTTTTTTTTCCATGAATATTGATGTAAAAAATAATGATATTGATTAGATTAATTTGTTATAATAGCCCATGGACACAGGAAATTTTGGCCATGGCAAAATTGTAAAATTAGATCTATATTATTTTATAAGCAAACAGAGTAGACCCTGATCAGACAGCTCCTATAGGAGCCATCTGATCTGGGTCTACTCTGTTTGCACAGGTCTAGTTCTAAAGGCATATTTATGGAGTAAAGGGTCAAATATGTTCATCTATACAATATTTATAAACTGTCTAGGAGGTTTCTGCATAACTTTTGTCCTGTATTAAACCCTTTAACTGATGAATATTCATGTAAGAAATGATGACATCATGAATATTAATGAGATTAATTTTCATTATGGCATATCATTATGAACGCAGGAACGTTTGGCCATGGCAGAAACTGTAGAATCAGACCTACATTATTCCATAAACAAACAGAGCAGACCCTGATCAGTTGGCTACTACATGAGCATTCTGATCTGGGTCTATTCTGTTTGCATAGGCATTCCTATCAGGTAATGGGTTACACACCCAGAATTAGACGTGTTTTATGTGGTTGTTGAAGACAGTTTGTACTGTACATTTACATTCTACTTGTCTGCTTATGTAATTCTTATTTGTACTGTACATTTACATTCTACTAGTCTGAGTCTGCTTATGGAATTCTTATTTTTGACCTGTGTCATTTGAAAATGATTTGCACATTCCACATGATCCAGTACATATCTAGGTTGGTGTTACTGGTAGCCAAAATAGCCATTGGCTATCAAAATTTCAGATTTTTTCTAAAAAGAAGTTTCTTTTCACAATTTGCAGTAAACTATTTGAAAACAAATGATTTTCTAATTATTCTAACGATATTTGGCTACTACTTTTCAAAATCTAGCACCAACCTAGACATGCCGCATACCGACATAATAAAACATTTATAAAAATTGACATATGATGTATAAAAATGAAATCAGTGCCCATTGGCTTTTGAATTTTCTGCTAAGTCACGACATAAATATCATTTGCGAACAGCTTGAATCCACATCAGACCCCAAGTCGTGCCATATCTGATCAGTATGTAAGTTTTTTTGCCACCAGTGTCCAAAAGTGTAAATTGGATACTTTTCTACATGATAAAAGAGAGTAGATGACACTTTTTACATTGTAATACAGGATTAGTACAGTATGAGAGAACATCATCAGTGATGTATGGTAGTCTACTACCACCTCAGTTCCTTAGCTTTTCCTTTATTAGTATCTCCAGCGTCTCCTGAATTATCACTCCCTTCAGGCTTGGCTGATTCCATGGGAGGATCTGGCAAAGTCATTGGAGGATCTGGCAAAGTCATTGGAGGCTCTGGCAAGGTTATTGCAGGTTTATTTTGCACTGGTTCTTCTACTTTTGCTGGAACTTCTGCTACAGGATTAGATGGTAACTCTGGACGTGGTGTTGCCTTTGAAGATTTCCACGGTAGTTTAAACCAAGAACTTTTCTCTTTAACAACCACTTCTTCCTTTATCTTTTTCTCTTCTTTCTTTTCTGCTTTCAACAATATCCAACACATAAATGTTGTCCACAGGGAGAGAACAGCCATAAAAGTCAGAAGAAATCGTAGCGCTTTAAACCAAGGGGGATAACCCCACAGTGTAACATCCATAAAGCAAGCTCCAAGAAGACCAGTTATCAAGACAAGAATGGATGGTGTTGTTGGAAGAAGAAGTGCAATCCATGCCACAAGGGAGGGTGTAACACTATAGCCAAGATTGAACCAGTCTGGGCGCACAGACTCATCTGGTGACACCGTCAAGCCCCAACGTACTCCACCAAGAAAAGACAAAATACATGCACCATATGCAGCTTGTCCAAATGCAATAGCTGACACAAAATGTCCCGAATATATTATATAAGCCGGGGCTGCAGCAAATGGTATCACACCAGCAACACCAAGAACAAGAGCAGGAATGGGTGATGATCTAAGATGTTTCAAGTCCTTAATAAGCGCTAGGGCTGTTGTTTTTCTGTCCTCTGTAAAAGTGCGAAATTGTGTACAATTATTTTGTTTTTGTCTTTCCAAAGAACTAATAGGTGATCCAGTGTGAGTATACGGAACTCCAGTAGAACAAACATAACGCCACCTGTAGTGTAAGTTTCTCGCAGAGGTCAGTGAGACAAATTTGGGATGTTTGGAACCCATTTCAAGTAATCCACTACTCTGAGCTTGGCTGGGAAAAACTCGCAGCAGTGCTGGAACTGAAAGTGAAAAAAAAATCCATTTACCTTTCATGAATAAAATAGTTATAATGAAATATGGAAGTTGGAACTTTGTAGCCATTCTAGAAACTAAAGAAACAGATCTTTTAAATTCCACTAGCAAACAGAGCAGACCTTGATCAGACGGCTCCTACAGGAGCCGTCTGATCTGGGTCTTCTCTGTTTGCAGATGTGTGAAAATGTGTTTATATGTGGGAAAGGGTTAATGGGGGATGAAAGCTCTTGCAGGAGCTTTCTGCATAACTTTCTTCCTATCTTAAGCTACCACAGCTTTCTAAGATCCAGACTTTGACCTCTACATGGTGGTTTATTAGGAGGGGTTTTACTGTATGTAAACCCTGTAGACCAAGATCAGCTGTCATGCTGTATTAGAAGTTGTCTGCCATGCTGTTATATCTTATTACATTATATATCAGGGTTAACCCTTTCCCTATTTAGTATGATGACGTCATAAAGATATGAGGGGTTCTGGTCACGTGATCAAATTTCCTCACTCATGTGACTCTGGCAGATTTGACAAAATTAACATCAAACTTCAACTTTCATTTAATTTGTCAATTATATCATAGGCAAACAGGGTAGACCCTGATCAATGTGAAACATCTAAACTGGAGGTCAACAATATATCTAAACCCTTTCCTTCATATAAACTCTTTTCCATGCCTTTGAAAACAGAGTAGACCCAGATATGATGACTCCTATAGCAGCTGCCTGTTTTGGGTCCACTGTTTTCTTATGAAATCATAATTTAATAAATCTAACTCTTTTTACTGAGCACTACAATATGGTAATATTTAATTAAGACATTTTTTTATGCATTTGCAAATAGAGTAGACCCAGATCAGATAGCACCTGTTGGAATCGTCTTATCTATAGGGTGGTAGCTAGGTCTGCTTTGTTTGCTTAATAAGTGAAATTATAAAACATTTTGACAGATATATAACAATTAACTGACTGTGACGAATTTACATGTGCAATTCTACATACCTTTCCTAGCATCTTTACGAACAAACTTAAATGACAGCATAGTGACGTCTGGTTGTTGTTTATATCACAAAATGCCTCCTAAAATAAACAAAAAGTAAAAAATAATAGCTCAATATATCAATATATGGAGAAAAGCAAAGAAAATACAAGATAAAGATTCATGGGTAAAATGAAGAAAATCTACCTTAACCCTTTTAAACATGCTGTAAAAATAAAAGTCTGCCCAAACTTGGTGCAACTTTGACTTCTTCCTATGTACTCGTATTCTAACATGTTTTAAGGTTCTGCTAATTAACAGATCTATCAATTAGCAGACAGAGCAGACTAGTTGGCATCAGATACATTTTCTTTCATTCATAATCATCATAATACACTATCATTGTTGGGTCTAGATGCAATGTCGAATTACTAACCCTGCAGTTGTTGTAACAAGGAACAAAATAAACTATAAACTGACACTTAAATGGTAGATATATATTCTGCTATTAATAGTTAAATAAAAATAAAATACCACGAAAACTAATGACATTTAGTATTTGCAAAGAAGACATTGACTTCAGCAATGAAGCATGTGTCCATTTTCATTACAATCTTACCTAAGACGTATAACAAATGTTATCATATCAAACTCTTCGATCTAAAACCACCATTTCTTAGAATTATCTGTTGTTGTTTCAGTATCATACGACCTTGACATCCCTGGTCAAAGGGGAACAATCTGGTACTTTAGAAAACAAAACTTTATCGGAGTTACCTCCCATAGACCAACTTCTATGCAAATAAAAATAGCAAATAAAGTAGACCCAGATCAGACGGCTCCTGTATAAGAGCCATCTGATCATGGTCTTTTCCGTTCACTTATGATATAATATTGATATGATTCTATAGTTTCTGCTATGGCCAAATACATGTACTTCCGTGTCCATGTGCTATTATAACAATTAATCTAATTAATATTCATAATACATGAATATTCACGTCTTAACCATTTCCTTTATGTAAGTGCATAATAGACAACTCAAGACAACAAATAGACAACTGGCAGAGTATTCGGCACGACAAAGGCGGCCAGTCAAAGGAAGAAGAAGAAGAAGTAAGTCATAGTAAAAAGTGTCAGTTGTCTATTAAATGTTTAATTAACCATTTTCCCGCTATCCCTGACCTGACTCGCATTTGCAAACAGTTTGGATTCACATGAGACGCCGAGTAACTCAGTGTCTCATCAGGATCCACACTGTTTGACACTAAGTCAACATTTTCTAAAAACCTTCGCAAATAGTCAAATTTGCACCAAATCCAATTTTGAGCAGAGATAATATTTAAAAATAATAATATGGCCGACTTGTTATTTATTATAAAGTTCAAGTTTGGTGCGAATAATGAAAGGATCTTCTGATCTGCATCTACTCTGTTTTATCCCCAGCACTCTGTGATTATCTTTGCAAACAGTTGGTTACCCGGCGCCTGATCAGGATCAAAACTGTTTGATAATTTGAATCTGTGTTTTTAAAAGAAATGGAAGTAAAAATGTACCTTTATAATTGAAGCAGACGACAACATTTGCAGACGACAACATTTGCAAACGACAATTGCTCAACAAATAGTTTTGCCCTAAATAAAGTAACAATTATAGTCGATCTAATATCCATGTATGCACTTTGAAGATGCACTGATGCACATGAATCTCAATCACAAATTTTCCATTCAAGAAAGTAAATTGTAATACATTTGTATAGTAAAACCTGTCTAAACCGGACGTTAAAATTGGTTTTCAGACAGCTAGGTGACAACTTATTACATGTTTGAAAAGTCATGAAGAAAGCTCCCCTTGGAGCTTTTTCATGACTTTAACATTGCTTTAAGTAGCCACCTGTCTAAAAATACCTACATTGTTCCGTATTAAATTGCTCTTTAAAGGGGGTTTACTGTATTCGATCTTTAGGAGCAGTGCAACATAAAAAATGTTTCATTTCGCTATATTACTCTTAGCAGGCAATGAAATGGTCGTCTGCGAAAATATCAGTTGACAGCTGCAAAAACCCCAATTATTTTTGCCTTGTCCTAATTCATTATCAAAATACAATCAGGATGTCATATAGTTTGGACTCACACTGGTGAGTGTCTCGTGAGATTGCATGCCATATGTAGATGTGATACAGAACCTTTGGCCTGCAATGAGGTAACTCGTATTCTAAGTCTTCGCGACCAAACTGGAAATTACAAACAGCTTGGATCCAGATGAGAAACCGAGTAACTCGGCGTCTAATCAGAATACAAGTTGTTTGACAGTCTCAACAGCTGGATTGAATCGGAAAATATTCAAAATTACAGCCGCTCCAAATTTGAGCAGACATTATTTTTGTCACAGTGTGGTAAAGGTTGAGAGTCTCGATCAGTACCCTTTTTACTGTACATTAAAACCATTCCAAACCTGTCGTTAAATTTAGTATTAATATCAGTCTCGGGGACAGGTGGCAGCTTAATGCAGGGTGATAATCATGCAGAAAGCTCCCCTAGGAGCTTTCTGCATGATTTTCATCCTGCATTAAGCAGGCACCTGGCTATAGGTCTATTTAAATTATTCTCTACTATAATTCCGGTTTAGAGGGGGTTCACTGTTTTAAACTCAGACCTCAAATAAAATGGATTGTTGCCATCTTTAATTTACCTTGAAATGGCGCTTTGTTGTTGACACTTAGCCGCCAAGGGCAAAACCGTGATAATCTTTGTAAATAGTTATGATTCAAATGACAACAATTCGGCGTATCAACAGGATCCACACTGTTTGATGCTCTGAGATTATATTTTTGAAAAGAAATTGAAGACAATTTAATGTTGAAACCTGATACAGGGGATAACCTTAGCAGATGAACTATATTTGGCGGCAGTAGTTGAACTTGAGTACAAAGGTAACAAATTCTCGTCTGCTTCACCTCTAAAAAAACCCCAGTTCTCTGTGTGTGCAAAATTACTACAGAAACGTCAAATATCGTTAATCTAAAGGAGACGACATTTGTCTGGATGTCTCATTTGGATCCAAACTGTTAACACATTCTCTCAAATGCTATTTTTAGATCAAACCTCTTTGGATAGAATTACCGAAAAGGTACATTTACTAAAGTAAAGTACATTGTATTAGAATTGAAACTACATGAATGTATTGTGATAGAGTATTTAATCTAATTGAGCAAATGCTCTATTAATCATAATGTTTTAGAAAATGACGTTGACAGAGGCGCCAAAAGCCGTCAGTAGGAGGGAATGTGTTACGTTAATATCAGCACAGAATTGCATGATAACCTTAAGTTTAACCTCAAAGCACTAGTATCGTCTTCAGAAATGATGGATGGATTATCTTCAAAATAAAAATCATAAAAAAGTGAAATCAAATGAAGAAGAATGAATAAGAGGCTACTGATCAGTGTGGGTGTCGCGTTACTTTCAAGATGATCTGGATCAAAGCTGTTTGAAAATACCACAAGGGTTAACTTAAGTAGACTAGGTTACAGCTGCACACTCAAAATGGTGAACTCAGAAGATAGTGATCTTACAAAAAGTCTCTTTGCCTGCTAAGAGCGAATCTAGCTTCTATTTGCAAATAGCTTGGATCCAGATGAGACGCCGAGTAACTCGGCGTCTCATCAGGATCCAAGCTATTTGTGAATCGGTTAGTAGTTTCTGAAAGACTTGAACGCATTGAAAGTAAGCGAGCATTTTAACAGACATGAGTTAAAACCTAATTGTTATGTACAGTATAGTATACTACAGCTTAACCCTTAGCCTGCTATGAAAACGACATCTGCTTAACCCTTTCCCTCATATAAACGTGCTTTCACGCATTTGCAAACAGAGTAGACCCAGATCAGACGGCTCCAAGAGGAGCCGTCTGATCAGGGTCTGCTCTGTTTGCTAGTGGTATTTGAAAGATCTGTTTCTTTACTTTCTAAAATTGCTACAATGTTCCACTTTCCATATTTCATTAGAATCTGCAACTATTTTGTCCATGAATATTCAGTAGGTATTGAAATATGGAATAAACAGAGAACAGAGAAAGGATTTAGCTCTGATCTGTTGCAGATTTCACTTATTTCCTATTCGTTCAAGCTCTTGAGAAACTATTGACAGGGTGTCAAACAGCTTGGATCCTGATGAGACGCCGAGTTACTCGGCGTCTCATCTGGATCCAAGCTGTTTGCAACTGACAGTTAGGTCGTGCTAAGCAGCCAAAGGGTTAATGCGTTTTAAATAGGTTTAGATCAAGTAACTTCTTCCTTTTATATTCCATAACGTACCTTGACTTTTGTAAACTTAACCTTTAGAACGTCGTGAGCGATTCTGTGATTGCTTTTGCAAATAGTTTGGATCCAGATGAGACACCGAGTAACTCGGCGTCTCATCAAGGTCCTAACTGTTTGATAGTCTCATTATACGTATATGTCTTTGATAATGAATTATTCAGACTTACACACATTGCAAGTATTTCGAATATAGTTTATACTTATATAGATGGTTAAAACGCTTATCGTTTGACAAAATGGAAGAAATTCTGATGATTCGAAATCTGAATAAAAAATATTTTTATCGACGAAAGTTGGTAAGCACCCTTTGTTACATAGATACACCTTGTTATGCATTAACCCATTCCTTCATAGGCTATTTTTAGATCCAATTACTTTGAATAAATCTACCGAAAAGAACCATTAACTAAAGAAAAGGAAACTTTTAGAATTTTGTAGTTTGAAACCATTGTGATAAATAGAGCATTTGCTCCTATAGGAGCAAATGCTTTATTTATCACAATGGTTTCAACAGGCGACTTTTACAGAGGCGTAGAAAGACGTATTTATGGAGGAAAGGGTTAACCAAAGACTCATACAGGAGCCCTCTGATCTGGATCAACTCTGTTTGCAAAGGTGTCAGAAGATGCCACTATCAGGTAAAGGGCGACACGTATAGTAAACTGTGTACTAAGAGACAATTAAAACAAGTCCAAGCCTTGGTCTGTTAGGCAGGTGATAGCTTAATGCAGGACAAAAGTACTACAGAAAGAACTTTCTGTATTACTTTAGTACTGCATTATGCTTAACCTGCAAGTGGTCGCTTAGTACAAGTTGGAATGTAAATGTTTTTTTGCACCACGACTGAAGTCCGGCTTTTCCGAATGCACGTGTCCAAAGTCCATCTGTGACGTATACAATGTACTTTTTTATCTTCTAAGACAACATCATCTTTAACCATTTACCGGATAGAAACGCCTTTGCAAACACAGATGACCCAGATCAGCCGGCGGGACCCGGAGGGACCGTCTTATCAGTCTGCTTCGTTTGCTCACGCGTATGCAATATGAGTTCTGTCATGGTAAAGAATTCCCTTGATCATAATGTCATTTTAAAAAAAATATTAACCATTCGCTTGCTATTCACGTCAATATACGTACCTGTAAATAGTGAAGACCCAGATGAGACAGCTCCTGCAGGAGCTGTCTCATCAGGGTCTGCACTATTTACAAGTTGATTGCGCAACCAGTGCACTCCACAGCAGTGGTTGCATAGCGAAATACGTGCACACAGTGAAGATATATGTAATTATACAACAGGGCATGGGTAAAGAAGGAGAAATGCATTTTAAAATTCAGCAAGCGAAGGGTTAATATCATTTCATGATTGCGTACACCATTTACTCCAAAAATATCACTTTCTACGCCTCTGCAAACAGAGTAGACACAGATCAGACGGCTCCTATAGAAGCCGTCTAATCAGGGTTTGCTCTGTTTGCTTATGAAATGATATAGATACGATTCTACAATGTTCAAAAATTCGTGTAGCCATGAGCCAATATAAAAAATAATCTAATCAATATTCATGATGTATTCCTTACACGAACATTCATGGAGTAAAGGGTTAAATGCATTATTCGTGACGTAATGGGCTAAAGCCCTTTCTTCATTATTGTCTTTACGTCTTGTACCCCATGGCTGTTGTATGAGGGGAGATGCGTGCAGAACGGCTCACGTGAAGCTTGTCACGACCACCAAGTATAGCACGTCACTGATTGTCGATGCATATCAGCCCCCATGCCGTACACCGGAACCTCTCTCACCTGAACTCTTTCAAAGGACTATTAGACATTTACTTCATAAATACGCATTTCTACGCAAAGAGAGCAGACCCCAGATCAGACGGCTCCTATAGAAGCCGTCTGATCTGGGGTCTGCTCTGTTTGCTTATGGAATAATATAGATCTGATTCTACAATTTCTCCTTCGGTAAAAATCATGTTAATTGCCATTTTAAAATTTAATCTATTCACGATGTCATTTTTTTCATTCATGAATATTCATGGAGTAAAGGGTTAATGCCGGTGGCAACTTAAAGGAGCTTTCTGTGCGACGTTCACGGTGCATTAGGCAGTCAACTGCATTAAGCCTTTCCTCATAAATACGACTTTAGCAAACAGGGAAAGCCAAGATCAGACGACCCCTGCAGGAGCCGTCTGATCAGGGTTTGATGTTGGCTTATGGAATTATTTCTACAGTGTCTGTCTTGACTAAAATTTCTTGTGTTCACATGTCATTATAATTAATATATGAAATCTTATGGTTCAGGATGTGATTATTTCTTACATGAACATTCACGAAGGAAAGGGTCAATGTTATTATCTAAATGTTTCTTTCTTAAAATTCTTGTTTTAGAAGATTTAAGTGTATATATACAGTAAAACCCCTCTAAAGCGACCACTTAATAAATATGTGTCTTTACAAGCAGGTGACTGCTTAATGCAGGACAAAAGTAATGCAGAAAGCTCCTTGAGGGGCTTTCTGCATTACTTTTGTCCTGCATTAAGCTGCCACCTGCCTCTGTCAGACAGAATGATGCCTCTTTTTGGTGGTCGCATTAGAGAGGTTTTTACTGTACCATGGTTAAACTCATCTATCGCCAAATAAAATTTGCACCCAGTGGTATCATTACCGGTGACAACTTAGTGAAGAATGAATATATGCCAAACAGTTTGGATCTGGATACCCTCGGCGTCTGATCTGGATCCAAACCCTTTGAAAAAGGTCACCACGCAGTTGTCCATAGTGGTGAATGCATTAAGTTATGTTCCGAACAAACTCGTCAAATTTTATTTCTGATGAAATACAGAAAATCTCTTCAACCATTTCCTTCGTGATTATTCATGAACGAAATAATGACGTCACGCATATTTGTTCGCTGAATAGTTATAATTGCAGATGTAACAAGTTTTGGTATGTGAAGAAGCTGTCGAGTCAGATCTATAATAATGTCACCAGCAAACATAGTAGACCCTGGTCAGACGGCTCCAATAGGAGCCGTCTGATCTGGGTCTACTCTGTTTGTAAAAACATTAAAGGCGTTTATATGAAATAAAGGGTTAAAGCGACCACTTAACTTACATGTATGTATCTTTGTAATAGTAAGTGGTTGCTTAATACAGAACAAAAGCAATGCAGAGTTCCTGGGGAACTTTTCGTCAATAGCTTTGTCCTGCATTTCGCTACCACCTGTCTTAAGAGTAAGAGTGATCGCTCTTGAGAGGTTTACATTTATTTAGCCCGACAGGGTAAAGGAAACTCCTAGACAAATCCGTACACAATAACATTTTGACCCTAACTAGAGGTCTCTCGGTATCAGATCAGGGTCTACACAGAGTAGCCTACCCATCTCACTTTTATAGACCCCTGGCATAAACGAGGTAACTAGCATATCCATCTCACTTTTATAGACCCCTGGCATAAACGAGGTAACTCTCAGATAACTAAGGATATTCATGCACTGGCATTTGCCAATATTTAGCAAAGATCCAGATCACAGGTAGAAAACTCTAATAAGGGCCTGCACTGTTCGTCATTCAATCCTTCTAGTATCATATCGTTAAACAGTGATGGGACACTCCATTTTGAATAATCGGGTCATTCAAAAGGTTAACCTTGACCAGACTGAACCACCCATTCCAGTAAAATTTCAATGAATTTTGACGAGATGTGTTGTATAGTTGGATTGCCTTAAAGGTATACCTGCAGACGGACAAACAAGCAGATTCCAGTACAGTAAAACACCCCTAAACCGTACGTTAACTTTGGTAAAAAAATATCGGTCTTGAAGACAGGTGGCAGCTTAATGCAGGGTGAAAGTCTATGCAGAAAGCTCCTCTAGGACTTTCACCATGTATCAAGCAGCCACGTGCCTAAAAGTATCTAAACTTTTCTCTACAAGAATTCCGTTTTAGAGAGGTTTTACTGTAAACCGAAAATCGCCTACCAAGTTTCCAAGAGTAACTCCTCCCCTCCCCTCTTTCTTTTCGAGTTATTCCATGAGGACAACTCGCAATCAAATTTACCTGGCAAGATATTTAAAACAACATGGTCATTTTTTTCAAGATATTTTATTTTTTTCTATTTTTGTTTTTTCGCCGGAATGCTACCCGGATG
Source organism: Azorinus chamasolen (assembly GCA_963576725.1). NCBI lineage: Eukaryota > Metazoa > Mollusca > Bivalvia > Cardiida > Solecurtidae > Azorinus > Azorinus chamasolen. Next base: position 50,112,168 of record OY755243.1, on the reverse strand, counting down.
AAATGAACAACTCAAGTGTGTACCAGTCTCGCTGGTATATACAAAGCAATCGGGAACCAGTCCATCTTTAATGAACAATGATTGAAAAGTACCAAAGACATTAAATTACCAAAATGAGAACAATGAAAATGTTAGCACTTGCCGTTAAAAGTATAAAGTTAAAAATATTTTAGCTTTCGTATGATTTGTGAAAATGATTGAACAAAGTAACATGGACTGGTTTCAGATATGAAAGATGAATAAATGGCACAGATCGTGAACCGATATATATATATTGACTAGTATAAAGAAAGGGTCAAAGAAAACTATAGCATCATTAAATGTGCATAAAACAATCTAAATAAACAAAAACAGTTCAGAGGTCCAGATAAGATGGGTAAATTATTTATTTTTTTAAAACATTTTATTTTTCCAACAAACCCTATTTTGTGACTACTCTTCAGAAGATTCTAAAGAGTGGTCGTAAAATAGGGTTTGGCGGAGAAATGACGAACTTAGAATATGAATATGCACTTTTATCTATTGCTCTGATTAAAACAGAACTATGATCAACATTTTCTTGAAAACAACATCAATATGTGAAACAAGAGATCAAATAAAAAACTGGCATATTTTCTCCAAAACGTTTAGCTTCCTGCAGTTGTCTACTGTTCAAACAATTCTAATATGATGCTATTTATCATGTAGTAACTTCAAAATTTAACAGAATACAATTCTTTGGCAAAGTGTTTGACCCTGAAACGATTACATGAGGACTAGATCTAGTTTCAACTATGAAGTGTTATAAATAAAACATGTTCTTTCGCTACAAACCAAAACCAGCTTGGTACTATTCTATTTTGCGTATGAATATCACGAAGAGAAATGAAAAAGAAAACAGTCTACAAGTAGTGGGTATACGAAGTTAAGCTACAAAGTCTAATGGTGCGCGTGATTGGAGACTCTAGCCTTCCTGGGAACAAACTGTTCTTCTAATAATGGTAAATTCTGAACTCTTCAGCTGCTAACCACGACCCGACTCCCATTTGCAAACAGCTTGGATCCAGATAGGACGCTGAGTTAACTCGCTATCTCATTTGAATCCATGCTGTTTAAACACTGGGTGAATTATGTTTACATCGGAGCCATGAAATTTAAAAATTGGTCGACTAACAAACGAGCTATTCCCCTTCAGATAAGCATGTTGTTTGTGTTGGCATGATTACGTTCTTGGTGGGATTGACGGCCAGAGTCTACAATTTTGCAACACTCTCATCAAGTAAGTTTCCGGATACGATAAATGGGCGACCATAAAGCGGTCTACAAAAACTGTAAATCTATCACCGATTTGTGAACACATAACAAGTTTTTATTCTTGAAAAAGAATGCAATTGCACTTCAGAGCTGCTACAATACAACTACAGTAGAACCTCTCTACAGCAACCAGCCACAATAAGTATAATTCTTGATAATTAAGACAGGTTGTAGCTAGATGCAGGATGACATTACTTTCATCTTGCAATAAGCAACCTGCTGCTGTTACAGACCCCAATATTTATTCATTGTATAGTCACTATAGATAGATTCTAATGTACATACAGTAGAACCCGTCTAAGTGGCCACCTAAATATCTCTAATTATGGATCTGTAAGACAGGTGGTAGCTTAATGCAGGTCAAAAGCAATGCAAAAAGCTCCATAGGAGCTTTTTGTGTTTCTTTTGCCCTGTAATAAGCAACCACCTGCTTTTTAACACTCAATAAATGAGTGACCGCTTAAGACAGGTTCTGCTATATGCAATAAAACCTCTCTATAACTGCCACTCAGAAAGTCCAACATATTTTAATGAGGAGCTAAAGTTTTGCAGAAAACTTTCTGTATTACTTTTGTACTACTGCCATTAGGCAGGCATCAATATGTATGAAGTGGCTGCGTTAGAGAGATTCTGATCAACCATCTAGGCATCATTTGGACCATCTCAGATTTTACCGGCTGCAATATAGTATATAAATCTCAAAGCACTTAAGCATGTAATATATATATATATAGATATATCAAAAAGATTATAAAATATATGTTTATATATTTTCTTCAAATAATATAACTTTAAGAGCACTTATATGACACTGTTAGTGTAGCACTTACAATTACATGCCCCATTTAACACAATGGCTAGATGGGCAATGTTACTTGCATAGTGCAGTCGATTTTGATCATAGTTATAATAGAGTATATTTTACTGCAAGTTGGTTGGCTACACAAATCGTTGTAAAGTTCACCAATAACATACAATTTCTATACATTTTGGTAACAGCCAGATCATATCTTTATCGTTACTTTACCGATACATGTATCTGTAAAAGTAACCAAATGTGCATAGACTCTCGTTCCTTCCCACCTCACCTTATATCAAGCCACATGGGGCGACCAGCGCAATCCCATTTGACTCTGAATAAAGGTTTGGCGTTATGACAACTGAACCAGTCAGTTACCATGCAAACAAATTTTAACCTCAAAGGTAACAATATGAACAACAAACACCAATATCAGAGTACAAAACACTGCCGAGGGCATATGTCAGAGAATGTCCAACTGGCGGCTTAACAAGTCTGACAAAACCTTAAACCATAATATCTATGGTGAAAAGTTTCAAATTGTCCCTTTAAAAAAACCACCAAAACGGAAATTGGACTCCTCCTTCGTGCAAAACAAGGCACCGAGCATGTGAGCACCATTTTCTCAGATCTCTCGTGGAAATCGATTTCCTGCTGTGCTAGGTTATAGTTTATATGTGCCTTTTCATGTGCAAGGAGAGATGATCACTTCTGGAGAAGGCCCTTTCACAAAGGTGACACTGGAATGGACGATCACCAGTGTGCTTTCGGTAATGGCGAGTCAGCTCATCGGATCTCGCAAATTTCCATCCACATCCCTTCCAGGTGCAACAGTAGGGTTTTTCACCTGTGTGGGTTCGAAGATGAGCCTTTAGATGCGAGCTCTTCGTGTAAGTCTTGTTGCAACCAGGGTGGGAGCAAGTGTGAGTTGTCTGACGCTTTCGTCCCCATGTTCGTCGCCCTCGTTTCTTAGGCTGAACGACACTGGGGTCAACGATGCTCTGAGGCAAAAGAAGATCGACGTACTGTTGTGGGGAGGATGGTGGGGTGACCATATGTGGTGGCAATTGGGTCATGTGACCTGACTGACCCATTTTTGGCATCATGTGTTGAGTCATCATGTACTGGTGAAACTGCTGCTGTTGTTGATTCAGTTGATGCTGCTGCAGAGGTGTCATGGCGGAGCGGCTCTGATGAATTTGGCGATGGCAAGCTGCGAGTTGGGACATGGTTGGGAGGCACTTTTGCGTAGAATCTTTGTAGACCTCTGGTGATGATGGTGGTGAAATTTGACCCGGAATGTTCATTTGGTTGTATTGCAGTTGAGAATGTTGCACCATAGAGCCGCAGTGCTGAATGTTCATTCCATTGTTCGAGTTGAACGAGGCACAAGAGTTTGGAACACTTGGACACTCTTGCTTGGGAAACACGCGTTTAAAGTCCAGTTTCGTTGTTTCTATGTCTGGGCACAGAGAGGCGATCTTATCAACACTGGATGGACAACTGTCGAACTTAATGTCTGGAATTTCGAGGAAACTGGAATTAAAGTCTGGTAGTGGATCTTGCTCAAGTGGTTCTTGTTTCACTTGTTTCAAGCAATTATTATCATCTGAGTATAATGAAACGTTATTTTGGTCCATGGTATGCGACAGAATAAAGTCTAAATCCAAAAGTTCATCATACAGTTCCTGGTTAATAGCGCACTGGTTTGCACTTGGTGGCGGCGGCGAGTTCGTCGGGTTGCTGCATGGGCTGTGGCAAGATGAATACGACGAATTAGAGTTTGCCGGCGAGACTGGACTCCCAGGGAAAACGGTCTTCATTTGCTCCATCATGTGGATCATCCCGCTCTCATACGGCTGGTCCTGATACACGTGCAGATAGGAATCTACGTCTGACCAGTTCTGGAAAAAAGACAAACAATAATAAATACATATTCTGCACAAATCTTAGATCAGGCTTCGCTTTTCAACTATCATTTGCTTTCAATTTATTAATTTCTAACCTCTAAAGAACAATATAACTTGGTAAATGGAACGATCGATAACTGATGCAATTACATGTATGATGTCACGGAAGAGTTGCCTTTCTTACACGAATTAGCATCTCTTCTCTTGGCTTAAATGTGTATCTAAACCTCAGTCAAACAAGTCCGCCAGCTATTTTCCAAGTTAGCGAGCTTTGTTTTTTAAGCTCAAAGCACATACAATGAACGCCGACCCGTTTGTTCTGCAGTGACCAATTTATAAACCCAGTCATCTTTTGAAGGACAGGTCATTTATAAAGCGCGCGCGCCTTTGCATGGTGCATTTATCAAATCTATCTACCAGCCTATCGACACTAATTGTTTTCTGTCTAATACGCTGATTGAAATGTTGCATTGTCAACAATTGTCTTATTGTACATGCTGTCGGTTCAAAACGATTTACTCCAAAGATGCACGAAAGTTTAGCTACATTGGCGCCTGGCTGTGACTCTAATAACCTTGTTATTTCACTAAGTTATACAAATTAATATTAGAGGAAGAAAAGCAAAGAAAAGCATTGAATACTTAAGCATACAAATGATAAAGCATGGAATGTTTATTTTCCGCTAAAAATATGTACTAGAGATATTTTTGTAAAAATAATAACTTAATATCAATTTAGCATCTTATAATTACATTGTATCTACTTAATTAACTCAAATTTCAAACAAAGCTATTGTCAAGTGAAACTATTAAATGCATACTTATATTGGCGTGGATTTTGCAAGTTTTAACAATTAAATTGCAGAAAATCTACAAAAAGAATAAAATGAAATTAATCTAAGTAACTTTACTTACGTTTTGCATGTCTCTTTCCAGAGTCAGACCGGATTCGGTCACTGTATTATCCAACATTGTTCACTCTTCGGCAATTCAAAGTAATTCAAACAATTTGCATGTGTTTATTTCAATGGTTCACAGATCTTCTAACAGGTGTCTGCACTTCATGAAATTCTAAAACATATTGAGTATATTCTGTCTGTATACCAAATATACAGTAAGAACTAGTACATGTCATTTAATCACGCTCTAGCCAATCAGCGCACGGCGGCTATTTTTAGACGGGTATATATATACAGAACGGCATACAGTTTTCCGCAGTATCGCGATAGAGCGCAGTACAGAAACATGAGTGGGAAAATGTTCAGTCCATCACAGATTACTCACGCTCGCATTACATGACGTGGTTCATTCATGAGTTAGCTTGTTTTCTAGCAGTAGCCAAAACAAAGAATCCCATTGCGCAAGGGATGAAATAAGCATGCGGTTTCATTGATTATAAATATTTCAAATACTTTCTCACCTGTACAGTGATTAATACTTGTATCACGATCTATAAACTATTGTAGTTTCGATTTCAAAATATACATGCAAAATATACATGCACGGAATACACCTGATTAGCTGTCCTTTATTCAAATGTTTTAATATTCAGTTTATTCCAATGCTTTTTCGAAACAATCCGATCACAGTGTTAAACAGTTTGGATCCTGATGAGAAACTGGTTTAGTCAACGACTTAATCTGGATCCAAAATGAATGTATATTACTCACAAAATGGCACTACATGTGTATTTATATCTGGCAAATACTGCAACTGATCTATTTGCTGTTTATATTTCAAAATACTACTTGAACATTAATAATATTCGTGATCAACGAATCTCTGATTAACCTGTAGGCATTGTAAAAGGAACTGTACTAAACTCCACGTTAATTTGAATCATTGCACGATTAGTCCAAAGTGTTCTAGATTCAACATAATTATCGTCTGCAAAATTGTCGTCTGCTTCAATTGAATTCTCCAAGTTTTTTTTCTTCAATTTTTGTTAAAATCAGAGTGGCAAACAGTGTTGATCCTGATGAGATGCATAGTTAGCATATGTTACAACAAATTCACAAAATATTGTATACATAGTAAAACCTCTCTACAACGGCCACTAAATTACATCAAGTATTTTGCCGTAAATACCAACTAATTAACAAAATTTAGTGGCCATTATAGAGAGGTTTTACTGCACTTTCGCTGCCAAATACTGTCGTCTGCTACACTTTTTGTTTAATTTCTCTCCATTTCTTTCATCTTGGATCCTGATGAGATAACGAGTTACTCTGTCTCTCATCTGGATCTAAACTGTTTGCATTTGGTAACCACAGCTAGACGGCGACATTGACAGCGAAAAAAGAAAATAACCGGGGTAGGCAGATCGTAACATGAAACAAAACAGAAAATCATTGAGCCTATAAACCCCAAAGACCCCAGTTATTCATTTACTCCATGAATATCCATATAATGTTAATTAGCTTGATTTTAACAATGGCACAAAAGCACACTTACGGGAACCGTCTGATCTGGGTTTGCCCTGTTTGCAAAAGTGCTGACAGACGTGTGTATGGAATAGAGTGTTATTTCAGTTAACTGTTACACATGTATTTGTTACACATGTATTTCGAAGAGACCATTTTGATTCTGTCTGAACCCTATATCTGATAGAGATGCCGGTGTCGTTTTGCAAACAGAGTAGATCCTGATTAGACGTCTCCGGTAGAAACCGTCTGAAAGGGGTTTAGACTTTTTCCTTATGGAATATATAGGTCTGATTCTACGATTACTGGCATGGCCAAACAATCCTGTGTTTAAATATCATTATCAAATTCATGTAATTAATATAAATGATGTCATTGATTTTCTTACATGAATATTCATGAACTAAAGTGTTAAGAAACCATTTAAATGGACAAATTAATGCAGGTTGTATCTTAATGCTTTAATGATGTTTTAGAGACCGTCTAATCTGGGTCTACTCTATTTGCAAAAGCATGAAAAGGCGCTTGTATTGTAAACTATTAATTGACCCAATGCAGTATCCTTAGGAAGTTTTCTACACGACGTAAACTCTTCTTTATTGAAATTACGGTTTGGAGGGATTTTACTGTATTTCTCAATTTTTGTTTGCAAACGACATGCTCCGTGAGTCAGACTGTTTTGTTCCTGATTACCAATGACTCTTACCATGGTGTACACATTGATACGTACCAGGTTCTACTGTACTTTAAATTCCAGTCTGACAAAAAGTGTAGAACCTGATCAGAGATCACGTCTGTGACGCGGTGCAGTGTTGGTGTCTACACTGTTGGTAAAACCCAAACTTGGTCAGTACTGAGCAACCTTTGTCTTCAAAAATTGTCGTCTGCTACAAATCACAAAATACATTTTCTTCCATTTCTTTCCAGTGTTGGAGTGTCAAGCAGTTTGGATCCCGATGAGACGCCACTTTACTCGGCGTCTGATTTGGATCCAAACTATTTGCAAATGTCATCACAATTCGGTTAATAGTTTTAAAAAAAAAAACAATCTCGTGGAGCAGCTCATAACATGACAAATTGTGATCGGTATTATAAAGACTATTGACAATGTTTTTTAATAAAAAGAGCAAATCATCTTTATGATTCCGTTTTCATTATACATAAGTTAACATATCGTGAAACAAAATGAATCCCATACAAATCTTATAGCAGACGTGTATGGGCTTCGCGCCAATTGAAGTTTAATTTGTGGACAAACAACCAGTTTCAAAATGGAGCAGACGACACTTTTCTAAAATATCGTATTTGAAGTGCGGGGGAGGGTTGTATAATAGCAGAGTGTGGCTTTTGTCTGATGACGAAGAAAAGTTCGAACCGCAAACCGTCCCACTTTTTAGCAACCATGCTCTTTGACAAAAGGTCGTCTGCTTGAAAATAATTGTTTTTCTGTATGTTATTTTTCTTTATTCTACGTTCATTTCGCCAAACAACAAGGTAAACATTGCTAAAAATATTTTTTTCTTCCTGTTACCATTATCAGATTCAACTTAGCTGAAGATCCATGTACAATAGTCCCTCGCTAATTAATGTTATGTCGTCTAATTACATTTTAAAGTTTGTTGTTTTGCTCTGAAATATTCGGAAATGCAACAATTTTAACATTTTTTTCGCATGTTCACACCTTTGCAAGCAGAGTAGACTCAGATCAGACGAATCTGAGCAGGGTCTGTTCTATATGCTTATGAACTAATATAGACCCGATTCTATACAATTTCAGCCAAGGATAAAATTTCCTGTGCTCGCAAGTCATTATATAAAAAAATCAAATTGACAATAATTTAAACCTGAAAAGGATAATGACCATGCAATATATGTTGGGATTGACCATTAGTTCTATCTTTTGACACCGGAAACTAAAATGTTTCAGTTGCCATTGTGCAATACACGCGTAAATGATTTAGCACATAGACAGTTCGTTCTTCCGTCCGCTTTTTTATATTTAAAACCGTTCGCATGATGCGGGTGAATCTGTTATAACTTATGCAACCAGTTTGGATCCTAATGAGAAACTGTGTAATTTTGGCGTCTCATCTGGATCCAAACTATACTCTAATTGTAGCTTTGAAAAGAAACAATTTCTATTGACTTAAAACTGTTCAGAAGTATTTACGTAAGTTGTATGCGAGTTTGCAAGTTGTAATGTCCCGATGTCAATTATTTTGTCTCATTCCGACACATGTTACACTGATTTTAAGAACGCCGTATTTCAGTTTCATTTGTTGGTCGGGTTGGGTTGTCGTTGGGTGTTTGTTATTCTATTTCGTGACGTGATTGGAAATGAGGGTTTCTAAAAGCCTTTTCTTGACTTATTCAACCCATTCCCTAATATTGACGACTTTTAACGACTCTGTAAAAGTCACTTTGTGAAACGATTGTGATAAATAGAGAATTTGCTCCTATAGGAGCAAATGCTCTATTTATCACAATCGTTTCAAACTACAAAATTCTAGAATGTTCCTTTCTCTAGTTAATGCTCCTTTTCGGAATGTTGTATCTAAAAATAGCCTATGAAATAATGGTTTAAAGTGATAGTTCCTACAGTAAACGCATATTTTCAAAAACATAATAAAACCTGGCATTTATGTCTGAAGAATGTATTATGAAGGTTGTCAGTTTTAACTTATATCGAACAAGATGTGTTTGTGAAACACTATGCCCCTCATATATTTGACCTCTGACCTTGAAGGATGACCTTGACCTTGACATGTCACCCATCAAAATGTGCGGCTTTATGAGATACATATGCATGCCAAATATCAAGTCTCTATCTGTACTGGCTCAAAAGTTAAGACCAATGTTAAGGTTGCGTTAAAGTTACAGACAAAGAAACAGACAATTTGACCTTTGACCCTGAAGGATGACCTTGACCTTTGACATGTCACCCCTCAAAATATGCAGTCTCATGAGATACACAAGCATGCCAAATATCAAGTCTCTATCTCTACTGGTCCAAAAGTTATGGCCAATGTTAAAGTCGGTGATTTGACCCATATATTTGACCTCTGACCTTGAAGGATGCATTTGACCTTGACATGTCACCCCTCAAAATGTGCGACTTTATGAGATACATATGCATGCCAAATATCAAGTCTCTATCTGTACTGGCTCAAAAGTTATGACCAATGTTAAAGTTGCTGACAAACAAACAGACAAACAGACAGGGCAAACAGACAAACAGACAGGGCAAACAGACAGGGCAAAAACAATATGCCCCCGACTATCGTCAATTGGGGCATAAAAATGCCCCAGTGATACAAAATAAATTTAGCTAACTAAATTTAACGTCCGGTTTAAAAGCGGTTTACTGTAAATGCAAATACCAGCCATATTGGATGTGCGCATGTGTAATAAAACTGTCTTTCTTCCACAATCCGATTTCACTTTTGTTTATGCATGTTTCACTTCATGATTTGCACGCGGTCCCCTAGGGTTATTACGGACGGAATCGTGACACGCGACTTGGAACTGGAACACAATGGGCCATTTGAATGCTGACATTTTAAGATGGAATGATACATTCATGAGAAATATGAATGACAGACGATGCAGACCTGATCAGGGGGTCTCTTTTAACCCATTGTCTTGTTCCACACTGTATGCAAATGCCAGTACACTTGTACCCCATGTCCAAAGGATAAACGGTTTCCTCCAATGAACATTAGCGCGTGAATTAGTCACTCCATGAATATTCATCTACTTTATTTTTATAATGTAATTTTTTGCTTTGACAGAAACTGTAAAATCAGATCTATATTTTTCCATAAGCACACAGAGCCGACCCCGACAGGAGCTGTCTGATCTGGGTCTACTATATTTGTTAATGTGTGAAAAAAGAGAAACGTTTAAGCCACGTACGCCTGGTACATGTAATCCTAAAAGGGGACCAATGCAAGCAGTGGAGATCTAAACACACAGGGATTCTAAAGGAGCCCTCTGACCAGGACCTGTACTGTTTGCATCGGCAAAATGATTATTTCAGTAACAAATCAACATGAGAATTAAATCTATCCAATACAAATCAAAGTTTGGACGAGTTGGTTTAACTAACAGGCATAGTTGCTGCCTATGTCGCGTGTGTTATTATTTATGCAAACAGTTTGGACCCAGATGAGACGCCGAGTAACTTGGCGTCTCACCAGGATCCAAACTATTTGTCATCGTTGTAATGTTTGTTTGTTTAAAATAGAAGAGGAAAATTAAATAAACAAAAATTGTAGCAGACGATAAATTTTGCAGACAATATTCAGCAGACGACAATATTTGGTAGCGAGAGAGCCTAGACAACCATTACTAAAGAGAAGATTCATAATTGGCATTTGAGTGATTACTTTATTAAAACAACCATGTACGAATTAGTGACTTTTTGAATATGAATTACGTGATATTTATCGTGGCACGTGAAATACGTAAAATGACATGCGGCTATAAGATTTATAACATTGTTTAAGAAAACAGACCCTGATCAAACGGCTCCTATAGGAGTTGTCAGATCTAGGTCTACTCTGTGTGCAAAAGCAAACACACGAGTATATAATTATGAAGTAAAGGGTTAAAAGAGGTTGTAGCTGTATGCTATATAAAAGTAATGCAGCAAGCTCCCGAAGGAGCTCTCCGTATCATTGTTGTTCTGCATTTAGCAATCACCTGGTTTAAACCATTTATTCCATGAATATTTATGTTAGAAACAATGACATCATGAATATTAATTAGATTCGTTTTTATAATGGTATGTGAACACAGGAACATTTTGTCACGGCAGAAACTGTTGAGTCATTTTATAGTATTTCATGAGTAAACAGAGCAGACCGTAAATGAGCCGTCTGATATGGGTCTACTCTGTTTGCAAACGCCTAGAAAGGCGTATTTATAGGGTTAAGGGGCCTTAGCCTGTATTTAGTTGGTGACTCGATAGGATAACCGGCATTGAACCCTGGTTAGCCAGCATGTACCTCTTCCAAATACATCCGTTCAAAATTCTAGAAATACGCGTATATGATTCATGGAAAGCGGAAAACACATTTGATAGAGATTGCGATTTTTCAACCATTATCCTCATAAATTAGTTTTAACGCCTTGCAAACAGAGAAACACCAGTTCAGACAAATCCTATCGTAGCCGTTTGTACAGGATGTACTGTTTACAAACCAAAGTAATATACAGTAAAACCCCTCTAATGCGACCACTGTTTGAATGGAAATAAATGTCTTTAAAAGAGCAGGTGGTTGCTTAATGCAGGTCGAAAGTTATGCAGAAAGCTCCTGCAGGAGCTTTCTGCATAACTTTCGACCTGCATTAAGCTACCACCTGCATTAAAGACCAATAATTATATGTATACATCTTTTTAATGGTCGCATTAGAGGGGTTTTACATGTACATGTAGATATGATTTTACAATTTCTGCCATAACTCAATGATTTCATGTTCATATGCTATTATATGAAAAATAAGCTTATTGGTATGCATACATTAATTATCTACTTACATGAATATTCATGAAGTAAAGGGTTAACTACTTAAACATTATGAATTATTTGTTGATGAGTAGTTTGCTTCCGGATCACATTAATAGATACATGTGCATGTGCTTCATTTGGAAAACATGGGAATCTAATACATGTTATCATCACGTGATCGAAACTGAGGTCATGCTGCACAAATACAAACCCATTTAAGGCATGAATCGTCTGATCTGGGTTTACTCTGGTTGCAGATACATAAAATGGCGTCTGTATCAGATACAGAGTCAAAATGCAAATACTGCAACCGTAGTTTGCACCCAGAACGAATTTATTTCTGGTAAGGCGACAAGCGATCCTGAATATGATCTGAATCCGAACTAAATTTTACATAACACTTTCCCCGTTCTATGTTATTCTAAATGTCAATACCTACTGAATATTCATGGACAAAATAGTTATAACGAGAAATGGAAACTGGAACATTGTAGTCATTTTAGAAAGTAAAGATCTTATCAATTTCCATTAGCAAACAGAACAGAACCTGATCAGACGGCTCATATATGAGCCGTCTGATCTGGGTCTACTCGGTTTGCAAATGTGTGAAAATGCGTCTACATGTATACATGAAGGAAAGGGTTAATTCCAGGAAGTTAAGAAGCTTAAAGTGGTCAGGATATCGAATAAGGCGTATCCATATTTCATTGACTCATACGAATTAATTGTTGAAAAAGATGCATCCTGAAGTTCTCATATGATCGCCTTTACCCCGATGTGAAAAAAGTAAGTTCTCCTTAAATATGGATTTGGTGCAACTTTGACTACTTCCGATTTGATCAAGCTTTTGAGAAACTATTGACCTGGTGTCAAACAGCTTGGATCCTGATGAGACGCCGAGTTACTCGACGTCTCATCTGGATCCAAGCTGTTTGCAAATTGCAGTCATGTGGCGGATAGCATGATAAGAGTTAAAACACTTATCGTATGCTTTAAGTAACCCTTTCCCTGTTCTATGTACATGTACATGTATATTCCAAATTTCAATACCTACTGAATATTCATGAACAATATAGTTATAATGAAATATCGAAGGCGGGGTATTGTAGCCATTTTAGATACTAAAGAAACAGATCTATCAAATTCCATTAAGAGCAGACCCTGATCAGACGGCTCATATAGGAGCCCTCTGATCTGGGGCTTCTCCGTTTGCATATGATCGAATAGGCGTTTATATGAAGGAAAGCGGTGATTGTCGTCTGCAAAAAATGTCACCTGCTTAATAAAATAGATTTCCCGTTATTTGATTAAAAAAAAACCAACAACAACCAGATGAGCTAATCAAATAGTCTGGATCTGAAAATTTGAACTAGCTTATCAGGTGGAAGATTAATGCTTTACTTCACAAGGTTGCATATTTATGCGCTTGCAAACAGAGTAGACCATATGCTATTATAAAACAATCAGCAAATTAATATTCATGAAGCCATAAAAGTCAAATATAAATATTCATTTTTTGTTTGCTTATGTAATAAATTACAGACATGAGTGTACATTTTCTGTCATGGTCACTGAAATATCCTGTGATCAATTTGCCAATATATACATGTACATGTGCAATCATCTAATTAATGTATAATTTCTTTCATAAATATTCACGAGGCCAATGTTTAAGATACACGTGTGTTCGAGAAAAATGAAACTCCCATGTATAACATTGGTAATACATGTGCACATATTCTTTGTAAATTCCACAAATTATAAATATTAAGCTCATATTTTCTATTATTACATGTACTGTGTACCTTGTGTTGATAATGTGACATTCCTTGCTATGTGTATTTTTTTAAATGGTCAGGGTTTTTTTAAAAAAAAAAAGAAAGAAGTTTTATCCTGTTCAGATATTGCGATTCACTTTTGTCGCGCGAAAATAATGCAACGTATTCCACAACCATCCTGTACCAGCATTTACCGGTTTTGATTGGGCGTTATTTACTCTTTCAAAAGTGAATTTTCAGAATGGAATAGCCCATCCTTGTTTATTGGTAGAGTCTATACAATATGAAAAGGGTAAATTTTGCGAGAGGATTTTGAATGGCAAACAGAGCAGACCGTGATCAATGGGCTCTTCCATGAACCCTCTGATCTGAGTCGTGATTGCAAATGACAATGCACTCGTTTCCCGCATTCAAAGGGTTCATTCTTTAGCTGCCATGTATTGTCGTCTGCAAAATGTCTCGTCTGCTGTTTCATTGTTGAATTATCTTTGCTTTGGTTTCCAAAACGTAACAACAGCATCAAGCAGTTTTGAGTTGCTCGGCGTCTCATCTGGAATGAAACTACATGTAATAACAAAGTTGAACACAGAATCGCCAATAGCAGATAAATAAGGGATATTTTCATAAGGTGTTTTGTTTATTGATAACCCTTTCCTTCATATAAACGCTTTTCACACTTTTGCAAACATTCGACCCTGTAAGAGCCGTCTAATATGGGTCTACTCGGTTTGCTTATGAAATTATAATACATGACGTACAGAGGATATATATCTGACTCTACAGTTTCTACTTTGAACTACCAATACAAAAAAAACAACAAACCAACAAACCCAACTCACGTGTACATATGCCATAATAAAATAGCTTATAAATAGTCATGCTTTCATTATTTCTTACACGAATATTCGAAAGGGAAAATGTTAAACGACATCGAAACCCAGAAATTTGTCCAAGTCCAAATTCACTGTAGCTCGACAAGGTTCTAACGACAGACGTAATTAAAGTTGCTTGAAGAAAAGTATTTTAAAGGGATAAAACGACAAAAAGAAAAACAAAACAACAATGAATAACCAATACAGCTACAACTAAACAACAGCAAAGTCAATACATACAATAATAGTAAAGAAACTACCGTCTCTTGGTTTTATCATTTTGCTATGCGCCGAAAAAAACTTGGTAGTTTTGATCCAGATAAGACGATTCCCTTTTAAAGATGCATTTACAGCAGTTTTGTAAATGTTTGTCATGTCAAAGCAAATGTACAATCATCTTGTGCTAAAAAAAATCAAGATACGTGTTATAGATTAGCTCGTGTCACCTGTATAATCTTACTCTTATCTAACTTCTCCAAAATGAGTATGTTGAGCGAATATTATTTTCATTACTAAACAGATTGAATAGGTTATATAAGTATGCTTAGGCGGAAACTATTAAGCAAACAGTGCAGACCCTGATTAAGACGGATCATGTAGGAGCAGTCTATTGCGGGTCTATTTTGTTTGCTTGTGTAATGAATTGCAAATATGAGTGTACATTTTCTGCCATGGCCAACATAATAATAATTTAATATGCCATTATATAAAATAGTCTAATTAATATGCATAATGTCAGTATTTCTTACATAAATATTCATGGGGCCAACACTAGATACACACGTGATAAAACGCACAGATATTTTTTCAGTTTAAATTTTCGAGAACAACGAAATTACCGTGTATCACATAACTACTAATACATGTACGTATATTCTTTCTAAAAGCTCCACAAATTATAAGAATACCTCTCATATTTTCTATAATTAGTGTGCACCTTGTATTGAAATGTTGATAATTTGTCATTTCCTGCTATGTGTAATTTGTTTTTGCTAAGCGCGTCTCGGTTGGTATTTGCAAACAGCTCGGTTCTAGATGAGACGTCGAGTAACTCGGCGTCTCATCAGGATCTAATATGTTTGATGTAGTAATAATAATAATACATGTAATAATAATAATAACAATAATAATAAAGACTTTATTTAAAGAGGGAACGCATTTGGTAAAACACCAATCTTCCATGCGACAGTCGGACAATGGTTTCTTAAAAGTTTGATCGAACCGGAAGTCAGTGAAATATTCAGCAAACCAGAGATTGAGCAAACATCATTTTTTCAGCATGCGAAGTGATAGCTGTTTAATATTCGAAAAACGCCATTCGATGCTTGAACCATACTGTATACAGTAGAACCTGTCTTAAGCGGCCATCAAAAAGAGGTCTAATTATGGATCTGTAAGACAGGTGCTAGCTTTAATGCAGGGCAAAAAGAATGCAAAAAACTTCTATAGGACCTTTCTGCATTACTTTTGCACTGCATTAAACAACCACCTGCTTTTTTATCACTCATATTTTCAATAAATAAATGACCTCTTTCTGCATTACCTTTCCACCTGCTTTTTAACAATAATAATTATGTTCAATAAATAAATGGCCTCGTAGGAGAGGTTCTACTGTAATAGGTGAAGGAATAAGCAATGGGTTGCTAACACCGCTGATGCATAATAGGTAATAGGCCACTGGTATTCACGAAGATTTAACCTTTTGACTGTCATTATTCTTAACTAGCTTTAACTTAAGGTAATTACAATCTGCACAGAGCGTGCGCGTTCTTAAATTTCAACGAGTATGTTTCCCCTATTTCTTTTTAAAATCTTGCAACTAGATTATCAAACAGTTTGAATCTCATCTGGATCCAAACTGTTTGCATGTGTTATCATAAATTCACCTCTATCGCCCAGAAATATACATGTAATGCCTGCTACGAATTTATCGTCTGCACTGGTGTATATACTTTCCTACAAAACATAATTTTGTCTGTTTTTTCTTTAATCGGAGAAACATTAATGCGAATGCAAACGAGTGTGATCTTTCCAAACGGCAAAAGATCTGGATCCGTATTCCTAACAGATATCAGAAAAACATGACCAACATTCCAACGGTATACAAGCCGTGGTAACTGGGTCAGACGGTGTATATTTTGGATGTTTATCAATATTTACATCGATCTACCTGGCTGGCTGTACGCTGTCCCGATTTCCCCCAAAAATTGAGATGTCAGTTGTTCACCAGTCCATAGACGGAAACATTTTTGTCGTCTGTTTGTCGTCATAAACCTTTAGCACGCTGGAAAAAATGTCGTCTGCTCAAATCACGATTCTCTTCTGTTTTGAATGTAATATTTTACTCCTTATCCTGGTCTTATTGCAATGCAACGGTGGAGACCCAGACCATCCGACGAGTCTTGGACGTGGCTACCGGTTAGGGTCTGCATTATTTGATCCTAATCAAAGCGTATTGTAATGTGGGTCTGCCCTGTTTGATCATAATCAAAGTGTATAGTAATGTGGGTCTGCTCTGTTTGCAAATATGCAAAAGATCCTCGTGTTAACCCTTCATCCATGAATATTCATATAATAAATGATGACATCATGAATATTAATCAGATTATTTTTAATTGCATATTTAAACACTTCAATGTTTTGCTAAAGTAGAAACTATAAATTCTTATCTATATCATTCCAATGAGCAAACAGAGCAGACCCTGATCAGACGGCTCCTATAGGAGCCGTCTGATCTGGGTCTACTCTGTTTGCAAATGCGCAAAATGGCGTTTACATGAGGGAAAGGGTTAGCCATCGCATAATGGTTTCAAATATTATTTTATAAATTCACTGCTCGATTGTAAAAACAAATATGAGAATTTGACCCGGATTCAAAGTAATCAGCCTTCAGAATTCTGTATTTTGAATTCTGTACCACCGCTTATGTTGCTACAGGCAACATTAAACGCTATATTTGGGGCTTAAAATTCCAGAGCAGTGTTGAAAAAAATGTGGGACTTCAAAATTAGGTGATACGTTGTGGGTGTCATGGTATCCCTGTGCTAAAAGCATAGTGTCGTCTGCATCAACCTGTCGTCTGCTTCAGTTCCAAAGGAAGATTCCTCGTGCATTGACTCGGAATACACAAATGACTGGGATCCTAGCGTATCACCTCGTTACTTATAGGTTAAACCCCTTCAGTGCCACGACCAAGGGTCTTTGGTATCATATGCAAACAGTTTGGATTCCGATGAGCGCCGAGTAAATCGGCGTCTCATCTGGATCCTAACTGTTTGACACACTGCAAATCTTTTTTTTTTATAAAGAACTCCAAGAAACGCTATCTCTAAAAATGAAGCAGACGAAAATGTGTCCAGCAAACGACACTGAAAGGGTAACCAGGGGCAAAACTGATTGAACTTTTTATCGTAATGTTACACCCCCCCCCCCCCCCCCCCCCCCCAAACCACCACCAACCCCTCCTCGAACTATTTCTGTTAAGAGTACAGTTTTAAAGGTTGTAATCAAATTAAGAATACAATCGATTTTGCTTTAATTAAACCCTTTTTCCTAATGTTGAAACCTTTTCGCGTCTTGTCAAACAGAGTAGACCCATATCAGACATCCGTCTGATCAAGGTCTGTTTGTCTGTTTGCCTGTATAAATATATAGAACTGATTCAGAAGTTTCTTTTATAGTCAAAAGTGCAGTTGGTTAGATACCATTTTAAAAATTCAGCCAATGAAATATTCTTGAATTTATTTATTTCATTACTAATTGATAATACAGGTAGAACATACCCATTTAAAATTAAAGCGACCACCAAAAGGGAGTCTAATTCTGGGTGATAGTCTCTACCAAAAAAGCACATTTTCAACAAAATCATTAAAACATGGTGTTCGGTATTTGCAATTATTTCAATTTGAACGTTATATAGAAAAATGCCCCAGTGACACAAAATAAACCGTTTTCGTCGAAACAAATGCATTTTTGGTTGTGCAACAAAATGTTATCGGTCTGTTTCGAACAGTAATGAAACTAATGCACAACTAATACAGTAACATACCCCCACCGGGATTCTAGCAGAGAAGAACTTGGATACTTACTTATAGGCAGGTGACTTATAGGCAGGTGGCTGCTTAATGCAGGGTGAACGTCATGCAGAAAGCTTCTAGACAAATTATTGTAATGTTGCAGGTAGACACTATCACTTTAAAAGGCAGGTGGTAGCTTAATGCAGAAAGAAAGTTATGCAGACCTTTCTGCATTACTTTCGCATGCATTAAGCAAGCGCATGTTTTAGATACATTTTAATCATTTACTCCATGAATATTCATGTAAGAAATAATTACATTATGCATATTGATTAGATTAATTGTCATAAAACATAGACACAGAACTTTTTGATCATGGCAGAAATGATTGCAGAAACTGTAGAATCACATCTATATTATATCATAAGCAAATTGATCAGACCCTGATCAAACGGCTCCTCCGTCTGGTCTGGGTCTACTCTGTTTGCAAAGTCATAGAAAGGGTATTTATTGGAATAAAGGGTTAAACAAGTTGCAAGTTGCCGCATTAGAGGATGTTTAATTGTATATGTCTTCCCTAGAGTAGATACAGAAATAATAACTGAAAAGGCATCTAGAAATGTTCCTCTTTGTCCAATGACATGTTTCTTTAACATCCTCTATCTTTATCTTCCGTATGATATAGTAATAATAATGTTTCGCTGTATCGCGTGGTTCGATAATATTTCACCTAATCTGTATAGTATAGGAAGTAATATCGCATATCAATGAGCATCCTACCTTCCCGCGGTTTCGTGATGCTAAAAATAGTTGCTATATAAAACGCAAGTTGCGCGAGAGGTTGGTTAAACCTGGACCGAATGTCGAACTGTGCACATAACCGCATCGGTATACAATAGATATACTGTACTAATGTTATATATACAGGGCACGTAGTTCATCATTTGCCAGCCGAAAGTAGGTTGATAACACATTGTCTGTTTGGATCCAGATCACGCGCTTATAAACAAAGAGTCGTTTTACTCCCGTCGATAATTAAATTGGGAGACGCTTTTCGTTTTTCAGCATTTTCTGCATTTTGTTACTTGTAATAAAAATCGCAGTTTCAAATCAGACATTTTTAGCATACGAACGTTTCTTGGTGTTAAAAAGCATTCACGTGCCCAGACAAGCTGGGGGAAATCAGAACCTTGTTAAAATACGATTGTAGGGAAAATGAATGCTCCCATTGTATATTGTGCAACAAAATATCCTGAGATTGATTCCTTTAGGTGTGAAACTCACATTCCAGTGTTATGTAATATGGCTCAAAATACTACATGCATTATGTAGTGTATAGTGACATTCCTTCGAGTTGATTGTTGATTGTTTTAACCATTTACTCCGTGAGTATTCGTATAAGAAACAATGATAGCACCAATGCTAATTGGATGATAGTTAGATTGGCATGTGAACACAGGACTTTTTGGCCATGACCAGTTCCAAATTATTCCATAAGCCCTCCGAACAGTCCTCTGATCTGGGTCTATTCTGTTTGCAAAGGCGTTGGAATGCATATCTATTGTGTACAGGGTTAACATTTCAATCAAAAGTCCGAATTGTCCTGGGTGAAACGACATGTGTATATTGACGCAATGTCGAGAAGAATGAAGCTACCTGTCGGATCTGGATCTGCTCTGTTTGCTTATGAAATTATAACAGATCTGACTGCAATTTCTACCAATACCAAACATTATATGTGCATATGCCAACCAGCGAATACATATTCATGATTTCTTTATTTCTAACATGAATATTCAACAAGGAAAAGGTTAAGGATGTGCACTCAGATCAGATGACACCTAAAGGGACACTGTTTGCTTGAACAATTAATTTCCAAATGTCATATCGGTAGACTATTTCTTGCAGAATCATCTCTTCAGTGTAATTCATATTCCAGCAAGTATATCTTTAAACCTAGAGATACAGTAAAACCTCTCTATAACGGCCACTAAATTGTGTTAATTAGTTGGCATTGAGGGCAGGTGGCTGCTTAAAGCAAGGTGAAAGTAAAACAGAACGCTCCTATAGGAGCGTTATGTTTTACTTCCACCTTGCTTTAAGCAGCCACCTGCCTTTAACACAAAATACTTAATGTAATTTAGTGGCTGTTATAGAGAGGCTTTACTGTATGTGGCTTAATAGGTTAAACTACAATGTATATAGATAACATTGCAGTTTTGTTTGTGTATTTTTGCAATGTCATCCTATGGTAGTTTTTCTGAATATATCTTGTACATCCATATCTTACCAAGTGCTTTGCCAACCATTTTATACCAACTTTTCTGTTTTCTTCGGGAGTCTTACAATAGCGGCATCAGTATATTGCTGATCTACCAAAATCACGTGCTGCCAAAGTATGAGTAATGCTTACATTCAATCTCTCGAGAACATCACAACGCTACTGTTCACTTACAGCAAAAACTCGATACTACGAACACTCAAATGCGTACCATTATTGATCTTTTAACACAGGTGACAGCTTAATGCAGGTAGAAAGTCATGCAGAAAGCTCCTTTAGGAGCTTTCTGTACGACTTTCATCCCGCATTAAGCTGCCCCTGCATACAAAGGCATAAATTCTTCATTACTAAAATTTCGTAGTTTCGAGATATTACTGTACATGATTAGCCCATATGCTGCCACGAAGGAATATGCGATCATCTTGGCTGCAGAGAATTACTCGGCGTCCGATCTGAATCCAAACCAGAGAAACGAAGGAAAATATATATTTCAAAATTGCAGACGACAATTACTTAGAGTGTAACGAGTTAAATCCAGATCAGATACATAATTACTAATCAGCTTGTTAAGCTCCAGTCTGTTTTCCATTCAAAACCGCAAGCGCTGCAGTTTCGTCTCGACGTTTCAGCAAGCGACATTTTCAAGCAGACGGAAGGTATATATCTATCTCACAGCTGATAAGCCACACGCAAAATTTGTCTGAAAAATAGGTCTGTACTTAGTCTTACCCGTCTGCGTGTTACCCCACTTGATATGATTATCGTACATTTTTCGTTGAATGGACTCGTCTAAACGTGTGTTTTGAGCAGATCTATTTTAAAGTCTAGTGATGTTTGGGAAAAAAACCTGAAAAACCTCTTTATCTCTTTTGCTGCCAATGTCGCATCTGTGATTACCTATGCAAACAGTTTGGATTCAGATGAGCCGCCGAGTAACCCGGCGTCTCATCAGGATCCAAACTGTTTGTTACTGTTATTATTTTATAAAACATAAATAAAGAAAAATTGAAAACTGAAAATTGTAGCAGAAGACAAAGTTGGCAGACAACAACAGATGACAGCGAAAGAGCTAATATGGCCACTCAAAAAGTGACTTGCTTAACCCGTTACCAGACAGAGACACCTGTTGCGCATTTGCAAAAAGAGCAGACTCAGATCACACGACTCCTGTAAGAAACGTTTATTCAGGGTCTATTCTGTTTGCTTAGGTCATATATAGATATGATTATACAATTTTTGACATGGTAAACAAACTTCCGTGTTTATATACCCTAATAAAAATTACCTAAAGAGTATTCCTTATTTCGTTAATAAGGGAAAGAGTTACCGTAATGCATGGCGAAAGTAATACAGACATTTCAGCAATTATTTCGTTCTGCAGTAACCTATTCCCATAAGGGTTAAACACAGTTACTAGGCTATTTTTAAGCTTTCGTCATAAAAAACGACGTTAACCATTCTCCGGCCATCCGTGGCCTGACTAGCATTTACAAACAGCTTGGATCCAGATGTGACATCGAGTAACTCGGCGTCTCATCAGGATACAAGCTGTTTGACACTCGGTCAACAGTTTCTCAAATATTTGTACGAATGCAACAGATCAAAGTCTTGGCATACATTTTTTATCTGGGTCTACTCTGTTTGCAAATGCGTGAAAACACGTTTATATTCAGGAAAGGGTTAACACCATATAAGTAAACCCTCTCTATAACGACCACTAAATTACATCAAGTATTTTGTGTTAAAGACAGGTGGCTGCTTAAAGCAAGGTGAAAGTAAAACAGAACGCTAGGAGCGTTCTGTTTTACTTTCACCTTGCTTTAAGCAGCCACCTGTCCTAAATAACAACTAATCAACACAATTTAGCGGCCGTTATAGAGAGGTTTTACTGTATACGCCTTTTACCGCCTTCGCTAACTCTTGTGGGTCTGCTCTGTTTGCCAATAGAATGGTATAGATCTGATTCTACAGTGTCTGCCATGGTCAAACACTCGTGTTCGCATGCCATGAAAAAAAAAATAGAATTGATATTCATGATGCCATTATTTCTTACATGAATATGCACTGACAGCGATAGAGATATAGATTAATAAATCATTGTTGAAGCAATTAGAACAGACTCTGACCAGCGAGTACTTGGCGGATAACACATATCTATGGTATGTGCAGTATGTAACGCCGCTTTAACCTTTCCCTCATATATACGTGTTTTCGCGCATCTGCAAACAGAGTAGACCCAGATCAGACGGCTCCTATATCAGGGTCTGCTCTGTTTGCTAATGGAATTTGATAGATATGTTTCTATACTTTCGAAAATGGCTACAATAATCCGCCTTCCATATTTCATTATAACTATTATATCCATCAATATTCTGTAGGTATTGAAATTTGCAATAAACATAGAACAGGGAAATGGTTAACCGGATGGAGTTTATGTTAGAAATAATGATGTTTTGAACTGTAATCAACTGGGTTTTATAAAGTCATATAAGGAACTTTGGGTCATGGCAGAAACTATACAATATATCTACACAATGTCACAAACAAACAGAGCAGACCCTGACCAGAGCCCCCCCTCTTTGATTGCAAAGGCGTCAAAATCTAAATGTTGGTTACCTACTTAAAGTTTTGGTATAATAATGTTTCTGAAACGGCATTAACCCTGATTGCAAAAGACGTCAAAATCTAAATGTTGGTTACTTACTTAAAGTATTGTTATAATAATGTTTCTTTGTCATAGCCTGTCAATACTTCACATCTATATTTCTCGACCAAACCAACCCTATGTTATGACCACTCTTTAGAATCGTCTCAAAGAGACGATTCTAAAGAGTGGCCATAACATAGGGTTTGGTGGAGCTTCGAGACGATTCTAAAGAGTGGTCACACCATAGGGTTTGGTGAAGAAATTACGATTACGTACTTGAGTACGCACATCTATCTGTTTCTCTGAATTATACACATTTCCAAGCGTTTTAAAATCCACAGTAGACCTAGATAAGACGTCTCATGTAGGAGCCGTCTGATCAGAATCTGTTTTGTTTGCTTATCGAATTATATAGATATTTAGTTTTCAGTTTCTACCAAGGAGAAACACACCTTCGTTCACATATCAGTATAAAAAAAAATATGGTAATAGATATTCATGTCGATATTATTTCTTACTCAAATGTTTATCAGGGAAATGATTAAATCGAACTAAGGATGCAGCACGTTATCACAGCCCATATATATACGTATTTATTTTTAGACGGGCTCATATCGGATACTGAAGATGGTCCGGGTTTTTACCCGCCATTGACGTCATCAGCTAGCGTAAGGTCATACCCGAAGACCCTGGGTATGATGTTGCACAAACAACCATTACAATTGTTTGAAAGTCGTGACTGAAGTGCTTACCCCGTTACCAAAATTACACTTCCCAGTATGTCTCCCAAATATCCATAGTGATGCTAGCTTGAGAATTTTATCTGAAAGTTTTACAACAAAGTTTTAATCTCGACTTCAAAGCGAGGCACACGTAATGGGATACCAAACATACCTTCATTACTAACGAGTGTCGAGGGAAAAATAAACTCACTCAAAAAGCGGGTATGATAAAAATAATTGTCAGATACAAAGACTGTCATTGACGCACTTAGTAGTTGTATTTTCTATACCCGTATAAGGAAATGATAGTTTTACTCTCATATGAATTTACTGATTCAAAAGCGTTCGAATTTATTTAGTGTAACGTTGCATGACATATCAGATGTTTAACACCACATTAACATGCTTATGTCTTCAACTTCCCATGACAACAACAAGAGCAACGCTGAACTTGATATGAGCTATAATCTATCGGAGGATTGCAAACAGTGATAACATACAGCACATTAACCCATTCTCTCATAGGCTATTTTAAGACCCAACGTCTTTGATTAAATCTACCGAAAAGGGACATTTACTACAAAAAAGGAAAATTTTAGAAATGTGCAGATTTGAAACCATTGTGATAAATAGAGCATTTGCTCCTATGGAGAAATGCTCTATGTATCACAATGGTTTCAAAATGTGACTTTTACAGAGGCGTCAAAAGGCGTCAATGGTGGAGAAATCCGAATGGTTTAACCCTTTATTGCATAAATACATCTTCATAAGCCTTTGCAAACAGAGTAGACCCAGACCAGACAGTTCCTAGAGGAGTTTCTGATTAAGGTCTGCTATGTTTGCTTATGCTATATATATACGATGTGATTGTACAGTTTCTGATATGACCCTGATCAAACGGTTCCTACAGTAGCCATCTGATCCAGGTCTTTTATGTTTGCAAAGGTGCCAAATGTTGTCTCTATGGAGTACAGAGTTAAATGCGGCACATGACACATACTTAGAACTGCAGCATCTGAGTTCTGTACTTGACATACACTGTAGATCTTGATCTAACACAGAATATCTGGTGCGATCGCCAATTTTGGTATGCATTGTCTTCAAATTCTCAAATATTTTTTTTCTTTCTTTCGTTTATGTTAATGGTCAGTTTGGCTTGGGGTTAACACAAGCCTTTGTACCGATACCCAATGCACAATGTTCCAACTTCCTATTTCATTATAACTATTTAGTCCATGAAGATTCAATAGATATTGGAATTTGAAATAAATATAGAACATGGAAATGGTTAAATACTTGAAAAATATTTCTCCAAGTAAAACATATTTTCCGATGTAAGAATGCAGATATTTTACATAAATCTTTAACCTTTTTGTTATTAGAAGACGAAATGAAAGTTTGACAAAAGGGAAAAGGCTGTTAGAGCTGGGATGACAAAGATGATTTAACCCTTTGAATGCGGGCCTTTTCAAAAAGTGTATACCAAGATAAAAGGGCTCCTAGAAGAAATCAATGATCAGGGTCTGTACTGTATGTTATTCAAAACCTCAATCTGAGTTAAGCCTTTGATACTGAATGGACTGTATAGCCAATCCACTTTGAATATTCAGCATTGAAGGGTTAACCCTTACAGTTCGGGACACAAGTAACGTATGTCCTTTGCAAACAATGTAGACCTAGATGAGTCCTAGAGGAGCCCTCTCATCAGGGTCTGCAATGTTTGTCATGTTACAAATTTCTTTAAAAATCCTTAAAATATTCTCCATGAGCTTGACCTGTTTGAATTTTGGAATCGTCCATTTGAAAATTCAGCGTTGTAAGAGTTAAATGATAACGTGTTTGTCATCATGTAATGCTGTCACAAAAAAAGTCTATACATGTACTGAATGTCCTATAACTGTTAGGTTTTTTTTGCTGACGAATACATGTACGTGATTACCTAAATAACTGACTAAATTGGAGAAGCATCTGGATCAAAACCGTTTGGCAGTCAGGTCGAAAGTTTACTGGATAACAGAGCAAAATTTTCAAAGTTAAAACAGGTGTTTTTCCACCCCCAAAAAATCAGCGTGCGCAATTTTATCCATCGTGTTAAGATACCATTTTCTTTGCACGGGACAAATCTGTGATGATATTTGCAGGCAGGATGATATTTGCAGGCGTCTCATCAGGATCCAAAGAAGAAGGAAGAAAATTCAAAACAGAAAAATGATGCAGACGGCAATGTATTGCAGACGACAATACGTTACAAGTAACCCTTTCCCTCTTATAAACGCATTTTCACGCCTATGCAAATAGAAAACCCAGACTAGACGTGGCCTATAGCAGCCGTCTGATCTTGATCTGATCTTGATCTGCTCTGAACTGATATAGATCTAATTCTACAGTTTCTGCCATTTTCCAAAAAACACAACAAAACAAAAATATGTGTGTATATATCATAAAACATCAGCTAATAGACAATCATGATATCAGTAGATCTGACATGAATAATCACGACGTAAAGAATTAAGTACAACATGTCTGGGTACGCTTTCTATGACTTAGCGAGCAAAACTTTGCAAAAACGTAAATACAATTTTGATAATGGAGGACTTTGTGATGATGGGGTTTGAGGATATGCATCATTTATTAGACTTTTAGTGTGGTATCCAGACTCTGTGTGACACTGATATCTAGGTGGGGTTTTCCTCAAAACTTACATTAAGTGTATTGTGAGACTATAGCTAGGTATGGTGATTAGAATTTTATAAAGGCAACAGACCAGATCCAGATCTAGCGTCGGGTAAGCGATCCCTATGGCCATGATCAATGCACGTTGATATAAGTTGCTTTTGTTGGGTAATGGATAATAGATTCTAGTCTCCTATAAATTAACAGACTATATAGTAGAACATGTCTTAAGTGGCCATACAGTTATTGAATGTAGGAGTTTTAACAGGAAGGTGGTCGCTTAATGCTGGGCAAAAGTAATGCAGACAGCTACTATAGGAGCTTTCTGCATTACTTTTAACCTGCATTAAGCTATAACCTGCCTTACAGACCCATAATAACACCTCATTTTAATGACCACTTAAGACATGTTCTATTGTATTAATCCTTATCCCGCTATTCGCGACTTGAGTCGCAAACTTGCCGACAGCGTTGACCCAGATGAGACACTGAAGTAACATGGCGCCTCATCAGGTTATTGTACAGCCTTGTTTGACACCCGGGAAATTCATCGAATCAGAAAGTAGCAAAAAATTGAACCATATCCAAACTGAGGAGATATTAGTTTTTATTTCACGGCAGATTAGGATCTAATGAGTCACATTTCAGGGATGAAAACTTCAAAGAAAACTGCGCTAAATATATCTGAAAATTTTGAAAGAGAAAAGAGAATTGATCCACCTTGTTTTATGTGTTATTAATGGGATTTCGAGTCTTAGGGTGTATTACAAAATGATCAGTTATGACGCAATGATTGAATAATTTTAGCATGACAGCAATTAAATTACACCAATTAAACTTCACATCAATTAAAGGCATTTTAAGAAAGACCATACTAAGAATTAAACTGAGCGATTCTTTCTTTTTCTTTTAACCCTCTACTCCATAAATATGCAGTTCTTCACATTTGCAAAAACATGTACAATAGACCCAAATCAGATGGCTCCGCTGATCTGAGTCTGCTCTGTAACTCTGTGAAATACTATAGATATGAGTATACACTTTCTGTCATGGCCAACATTTCCTGAGTTCATGCACCATTATAAAAAATAATCTAATCAATATTCATGATGTCATTATAACTTACATGGATATTCATAGAGTTAAAGGTTATATTATTATCGTAATTTTTCTTGGCCCCTTTTCAAAAATACGATAACCATGTACATACATGTATATATATAAGTTTGGAACCAAATGAGACACTGCGAGTCGACTCATTCTTTATCTCATGTAGAAGAAATATTATTGCAAAGGTGACTCTGTGCTCTTCCTTTCAGCTGTACTATATTATACATGTAGACTGGGCCCAAATTCATAACGCTCCTTAGGAATATTTTAACCTGAGGACAACTTATGGAAACTATTTCTGTCCACATGTGTAGCAAAACTATTCTGTTAATTTTCATTCAATGACTTCTAAGATATTTGGTTAAATAAACATTTGATATGCAGCTTTATTTTTCTGAAATATTTTAACTTTTATTGATTTTATAAGACTAAGGAATATTCAAGAAACTAAGAAATTTTCTTAAGTTTCTCCTTAGGAGCTTTATGAATACGGGCCCACCAAGTCCTTTGAACTATGTTTTGACTTACACTAAAATTTATCTAAAATGTCAGCTCAAACTCCGATCTGGTGCAATTTCGATAACTTCAGGAGTCTGAGTTCGTTCTCAAGCTTTTGATTGGTCAGATTTGAGTTCTCAAGCTTTTGATTGGTCAGATTTGAGCCAAAGGCTCAAATCTGACCAATCAAAAACTTGAGAACGAACTCAGACTCAATTAAAAGTTTTATAAGCATGGATACTGTTTTGACCAGACTTTTGAGTAATTATTGAGCATTTCCCTCATAGGCTATTTTTTAGATCCAACCAATTTGAATAAAATCTACCGAAAAGGAGCATTAACTAGAGAAAAAGAAACTGTTAGAATTGTGTAGTTTGAAACCATTGTGATAAAAAGAGCATTTGCTCCTATAGGAGCAAATGCTCTATTTATCACAATGGTTTCAATAGGTGATTTTACAGAGGCGCAGAAAGGCGTATTTATGGAGGAAAGGGTTTTAAACAAGCGTCAAACAACTTGGGTCCTGATGAGATACCAAGTTACTCGGCATCTCATCTGGATCCAAGCTGTTATCAAATGCGATTCAGGTGGCGATTGGCAGGATAGGGGTTTAAGTGACCATTAAAAGTATAATGTTGGGCCTATAACACTCTACCTTATGAATATCCATCTAAAATATAACTTCGAACTGACCGAAACATCACGTGAACAGTTATAATGGTTGTATATATTTATCTAAAGACTATGGGTTATGTACATGTCTAAATAAAAAAAAATGTTTTGTTCTGTTCTATGTTCGCAAATACATGTACGGAAATACATTTGAACATTGAACTGTCGAACCCGGATAACTAGATGCAAGCTCAGAATCTGACCAATCAGATGCTTGAGAATGATCTCAGACTCAAGCAAAATGTTTTCTAACTTCAGAGCCATGCAGATATGGATCAAATCTGATTACAAATGCGCAAATGTGCATCTTTATCAAGTTATGTGTTAAAAATCGCATGAGTGTTGATCAACCGTGAATTATACTCCCTGTTATATTTTGAAACATGTCCAAATGTTTTATGAAACGTCGAAAGGCCGCCAAAGGTCACCACAAAGACGTCATTATTACGGAACTAATTAACCCGTTACCTCATGGATGTGTCTTTTTACTGACGCCTTTGCAAACAGAGTAGACCCAGATCCTACAGGAGCCGTCTGATCAGTGTCTACTGTTTGCTTATGAAACGATATAAATCTGATTCTACAGTTTCTGTCCTGAAAGAATATTGTTCATATACCGTTCCGAACAAGTAGCCAATTAATATTAATGCAGTTATTATTTCATGCATGTATTAATTACGAATATTCATCAGGGTAATGGTTAAAGGACAGCGCGCCTGGTTTTCTAGAACGTTCTTTGCGATATTAGTATCCTTTGTGTGCATTGGTCAGTCTAAATGTTTTTGAATATTAAATTAAGGGTCACAAATACGTTACAGTATTGCATACATATTTCACAATCGAAGCTGTTCTGTATGAGCGTACTACAAAATGACCGCAGTTAGTAATCCGTGTCCTAAATATTATGTAAATCAGTTCCTCATAGGCTACATGTAGATCTATAAACCTCTTTCAACCAATCTACCGAAAAGGAGCATCTATTACATGTATTAGAGAAAACAAAAGTTTCGAATTGTGTAGTTTTTAAACCATTGTGATAAAAAGAGCATTTGCTCCTATGGAGCAAATGCTCTATTTATAGCAATAGCTTCAAAAAGTAACTTTTAAAATGGTGTCAAAAGGTGTCAATATGAGGAATTGGGTTAAGGTGTCAGCTAGCATTTCGCCTGGCATGTATTTTATTCTAATTTAATCCCCGCGATCCCACAGATGGGAAATATGCAAACACTCTGGTCAAGGTCTTCATTGTTCGTTACACCGATCAAAGTTAAAGTTTTTCTATTGCCGGAACCCCCGCATGAAAAAATGGATGATTTAAACGTTTTAGTTTGGACAAATTTACTTTATGTAATATTTGAGTTAAAAGGTTAAGTCGAGTTATGTGGTCGAATATTGATCACTAATCCAAAAGTAAATATAACATTTCACTCCCCCACTCTTCAAGTTCAAGAGCGCCCACTCCACGACAGGTCCTCGTTAAAGTTTTAGCCCAAGTTATAGAGTACAAATGCGGTGGTGGATGCCCCTTAATTCAACCGTTTTTGTCTGCGGGAATTTTTTTCCCACGAGAATTACTTTTATGACAATATGACTTTGCGTCCATCATTAGTTCTGCATTTTCATTTCGTATCGCTATTGATCTGGATCGAAACCAATAACGATTACTTATTGAGCATTACATTGCCTGTTGAATATATTTTAACACGTACGCCAAGAGTTGAATAAATTGTGGAGGAATGTCAAATTACCTGTGATATGAAAAATTATCTGACATACCGGTATTCATCGTTTATCTGTATTTGACCGGCGGCGAAGTGTCGTCTGCAAAACAAAATGGTGCAAAAGCGCACAATTTTCTAAGTATGAATTTCATCGAGCTATCTTAGAAATTCAAATAGTTTTGGATCTTGATAAGAGATCATTTTATCTTTATTTAATACAGCATTATCTGTTGATTTAATATAACTTGCACGCGACGAAGCAGACGACAGATGCAGTAAAATAAAGACGTCGCATGAAAACATAGTAAAGACATGAATGGTGTACAATGCACGTGCATTCGTTCATCGCCAAATGTTTTGATGTTGTTGATGTTTACATGTTGTTGATCTTTTGTTGACGAGAAACATTAATCTTTTCAAAACACTTTATTTTTGTCTGAAAATTTGTCATTGATGTAATTTAATCTTGACCTCATTAATATTCATGTTAAAATAATGACTTCATGAATACTAACTACATGTAGATGAATTTTGGCCATGGCAGAAACTGTAGAATCAAATCTATATTATTCCATAAACAAATAGAGCAGTTCCTAATCAGACGATTCTTGCAGGAACCGTATGATCTGGGTATACTATGTTTGCAAATGGTTAACCCTTTCCCTCATATAAACGTGTTTTCACGCATTTGCACACAGAATAGACCCAGATCAGACGGCTCCTATATGAGCCGTCTGATCAGTGTCTGCTATGTTTACTAATGGAATTTGAAAAATCTGTTTCTTTACTTTCTAAAACGGATACATTGTTCCACCTTCCATATTTCATTATAACTATTTTGTCCATGAATATTCTGTAGGTAATAAAATTTCGAATAAACATAGAACATGGAAATGGTTAAAAGGCGCATCTATGAAGTAAAGTGTTAATACCACAAAATACACATCTATGCTATTGATACTGTTTTGTTCCTGTTGAGATGCCTGGGTAAATATCTAATCAACTAAATCCAAACTGCTTGAAGAGACTATCGCAAAAATATCATTATATATATATAATGTTCCGCTTTGAAATGTGTCATTTGTTTCAAATTCCATGTATTCAATTATATACTGAAGCGATGTTTGAAGGAGAAGGTTCTATATTTTAGCCCTTTATCTGATAGAAAAACCTGTTCACGCATTTGCAAACAGAGTAGACACAGGCCAGAGGATCATGTAGGAGTCGTATGATCAGGGTATGTTCTGTTTGCTTATGAAGTAATAAAGATTTGAGTCTACACGTTCTGTCATTGCCAGAACTGTCCTTATTCATCATGTAATAATTAAAGTCATCTTATTAATATTCATGATGCCATTATATTTTACACGGATATTCACAAGGTAAAGAATCCTATCTAATTCTACAGTTTCTTCCATTGCAAAATATTCCTGCTTTTACATCCCAGAATAAAAAAATCATTTATTTTCATGAAGTCATGTATTCTTGTATGAATTTTCATAAAGGAAAGTGTTAATTTCTGAAAAATATTTCCAATACTCCAAACCAACAAACAACCAGAAAACGTTTTATACAGCTAACCCTTTACTCAATAATTACGCCTTTCTACGTTTTTGCAAACAGAGTAGACCCAGATCAGACGGCTCCTATAGGAGCCGTCTGATCAGAGTCTGCTCTGTTTGCTTCTGACATAATATAAATATGATTCTACAGTTTCTACCACGGCCAAAATGCATGCACCTGTGTGCTATTATAACAATTAATCTAATTAATATTCACGATGTCATTATTTCTTACATTATTCTTACAATATTCATAGAGTAAAGAGTTAAACGATTATATCCATTCTACCAGTAGATTTCACGAGACTTATTTTTTCATATTAAACAAGCATGTTGTTTGAAATAGACAACAGATTTTGGTTGTCAAGTGGATACACGTAACTGCCTGGGAGCGGGCATGTATAGTTGTATACACTATCGTACCAGGAAACCTCACAAAATATTTGTAAAACTATTGACGTATGAATGACTTTGTGTTTTTACCCAGAAAATGCATAGAAGCGTAAAGTTATGCAAACGCCAGATACTATCTTGCTCGTATTTTCCTTGTTGAAATAGTATGACAGTTTTTTTTGTTGATGATGAAAATGAAATTTGATAAATGTCATGATATTTCAAGACGGATTTGTGCAAATTTTTGCAATCAGTTTTGACCCAGATGAGATGCAGAGTAATTCAAATTGTTATCAATATCAAACTTGTTCGAGAATCTGGTTATGTATTTAACTGTTTACTCCATAAATATGATTTTCTATGCATTTGCAAACAGACTAGACACAGATCAGACGACTCCTACAGAGGCCGTCTGATTAGGGTCTGCTCTGTTTGTTTATGACATGATACAGATCTGATTCTACACTTTCTGCCATGCTTAAATATTCATGTGTTATTACAGAAACAAATCTAATTAATATTCATGAGGTTATTTCTTAAATTGATATTAATGGGGTAAAGGGTTAAACTTAAAGTAAAATTTGAGAAATAATGTAGTATCTATTTTGTGCGCGGAAATTGCTTAGCAATCTATAGATTAACTGTCCCACTGCCAATGGCGAATTTTGCAAACAGCATGGATCCAGATGAGACACCGGGCAAACTGACATCTCATCAGAATCTAAACTGTTTGATACTGTGATAATGTTTTGGAAAGAAACAACAAGAAAGTCCAGCAATGAACATTGAAGGGGACGCCAATACGTGACAGCGAAAGAGTAACCTTTCCTCCATGGTTTTCCATGTGAACAATAATGACATCATGCATATTAAAAAGCTAATATGATTGTAATAGCATGCGAACACATGCAATTTCGGAGAAATTGTAGTACAAGATTTGTGTTACAATAAAACCCCTCAAACCGGAATTTTAGTAGAGAAGAACTTAGATACTTTTAGGCAGGTGGCTGCTTAATGCAGGGTGAGCGTCATGCAGAAAGCTCCT
The DNA here is from genome assembly GCA_963576725.1 of Azorinus chamasolen. Classification (NCBI taxonomy): domain Eukaryota; kingdom Metazoa; phylum Mollusca; class Bivalvia; order Cardiida; family Solecurtidae; genus Azorinus; species Azorinus chamasolen. The sequence continues at coordinate 50,078,241 of OY755243.1, read as the reverse complement.
ACAGGAACTTTCTGCATGACGTTCACCCTGCATTAAGCTGCCACCTGTCTCCAAGACCAATATTTATACTAAATTGAACATCCGGTTTAGAGGGGCTTTACTGCATTTCATAAGCAAACAGAGCAGACACCGATCAGACCACTCCTACATGAGCCGTCTGTTCTGGATCTACTCTGTTTGCAAAAGCGTTAAAAGGCGTGTCTATGGAGTAGAAGTTTAAAGTATTTCGGGTGTCAAAAAATAAGTACGTGTATCGAATGTGCATTTCCGAGGAAGGTGCATAATTATATGCACCTTCGTCACGTAGTCTTTCTTTACAAAAGATCAAGAAACTGTCAAAAGTCAATCGATGCCCAAATTAGGATTGTCTTGATATAAAACCCACGTATCATCCATAATAATTCTTGTGAGAGTTGCTGAGTTTAATATTCTGGATTGATCGATTCACGACATTGGGGCTAGATAGTAAAGCGTTGCACCCATCAACCACCCACACAATTTGACTTTGACAAATAGCTTAAAATTAGATTATGTAAATCAATTTGTATCGTACGTTTTGATTGGTTGATAAGGCGCCACGCGCGTAAATAAACACAAGTATACAAATTCCTGGTCTCTGTTTATTCAAACAAACGCATCATGCTATCAGTTGCGCTTGCTTCACATTTGTCGCTTGTTAACCCTTTCCTTCATATAAACGCATTTTCACACATTTGCAAACAGAATAGATCCAGATCGAACGGCTCCTATAGGAGCCGTCTGGTCAGAGTATGCTCTGTTTGCTTTTGGCATCTGATTCTACAGATTTTGTCAATGCAAATAAATTTCCTTGGAAAAATTGCATTATAAAAATATAGCTACATGTAATAAATATCCATGATGTCATATTTACTTCAATGAATATTGAACAGGGAAAGCGTTGAATCGAGTCAAATTCACTTTAAACTTCTTACATTTTAAAGACATCATAAATTTAGGGTCAAGCAGTGTGGGTCCTGATCTGATTTTCGCCTTTTGCGGTGTTTCGATAATTGATATTGGTTGTATACCAGATTGGCCATAATGCTTGATAAGTATTTTTTCTTGACGATACAACACTTCTTACACAATGAATCATGTGATACGACAAGAAGACTTTGGTTCGGAATGTCAATTTTACGAGGAATCGAGAGGCGATTTACAACAAACCAAAATTGCTGTCTCGTCTGAAGCGTTTTTTTGTGGGTGTTTATTTTGGGTTTCAAGGTCGTCTCCATAGTATATACACTAGGAATGCATGCGTGAAAGATGCGTGCTGGAAGATGTCAAGGCGGAAAAAGAGTTCTGGGTGAAGAGGATTGATAGATTGATTGATGACATTGCATCATGAAAACTTATACAAATACAGTTGAACTTCGATATCTCGAACTCGGATAACTCGAACTTCGGGATAACTCGAACTAAAAGTTCGGTCCTTTCAAAATCTTACAGTACAGACTTGCTCCAAAATGTATCACTACAATTATCTAGAAACACACTTCACAGCTTAATGCAGTACTACAGCAATGCTGAAAGCTCCTGCAGGAGCTTTCAGCAATGCTGTAGACCTGCATTAAACTATGAACTTGAGAAATTGTCCAGATTACAAATCGGATAACTCGAACTTCTGTTATCTCGAACTAATTTATATAGTCCCTTGAAGTTCGAGATATCGAAGTTCAACTGTACACTTAAACCCTTTATCTGATGAATATCCATGTTAGTATCATTAACTAGCTCACAGATGGGTCGTTATCCCGTTAAAAACTCGTTCATCGAGTTCGCTTTTAAACCGAATAACCCATTCTTGTGACATATTTTAACAGAGGTCCATATAAGATGCGTAAATTTAATTATTATCAAGAAAATCCCCTTTATTTCTCCACCAAACCCTTTACTGTGACTACTCTTTAAATCATCTCCAAGAGACGATTCTAAAGAGTGGTCATAGTATAGGGTTTGGTGTAGAAATAAACCTTTATCTGTAGCTCTGTTTTTAATATCAACTGAAATAATTTGATCGTACTTTATTCATTGTGTTTTATCCATATTTCATTATTAGCTATTGTAAATAGCCAGAAACATTACAGTTGAACCCATCTAAAGCGACCGCTTAAACCCTTTCCTCTATATGCTATTTTAAACCCAACATAATTGAATGAATCTACTGAAAAGGAGCATTCACTAGAGAAAAGGAACATGTTACAGTTGTGTAGTATTGGAACCACTGTGATAAATAGAGCATTTGCTCCTATGGAGCAAATGCTCTATTTATCACAATGGTTTCAAGAAGTGACTATTACAGAGGCGAAGAAATGCGTATTTATGGAGAAAAGGGTAAATAAATTAAAATAGATGTTCATAAAATTAGCAGATGGCTGCCCAAAGCAGAACAGCATTAATACAGAAATCTCCTATTGGTATAAGAAAACACTGTGTCAACCATTATAGAATTAGAATAGCTTCGATGAATCTGATTAAAATGGTCAGTGGTTCCTAAAACAGTAAAATCCCGTTCAGTAAAGAAGGATTTAGAATAATAAGACAGGTGGTTGCTTATTGCAAGGTGAAAGTAATGCAGAAATCTCCTTAGGGAGCTTTCTGCACGACTTTCACCCTGCATTAAGCTGCAACCTGTCATGCAAACCAGTATTTGGCAATAATTTGACATTCTGGTTGAGAGGAAATTTGTTGTATAGAATGTAAGCAAATGGACTACAGTGAAGCTGCCTCTAAAACGAACATTGAACTACATATCAATGTCGGCCTCTTAGACGGATGGCAGCTTGACATTCCCTCCTAGTGACGCATTTTGGCGCCTCTGTAAAAGTCACATTTAAAAACCATTTTGATAAATAGAACATTCCTCCATAGGAACAATTGCTCTATTTATCACAATGGTTTCAAAACTACACAATTCTGTTGTTTTTCTTTTCTCTAGTAAATGCTCCATTTCGGTAGATTGTATCAAAGAGGTTGGGTCTAGAAATAGTCTAGCAGGGAATGAGTTAATACAGGATGAACCATCACGAAGAAAGCTCATTTGGGAGCTTTCTGTATGACTTTCACCTTGCATTAAACAGCCATCTGCCTAAAGATATTTCTATTCTTCTTTGCTAAAAGTTCGGATTAGCGAGTTTGTACTGATATATGTACTATTCACTCCTCACTCACCACCTTCAAAGCAGAAAAAAGATAAACTTTCAAAACCACAAAACTAGAATTGACTGTATAATAATTAACTAGGATCTTTGACGAATATACTGTTACAATAACCATTTAGTCATGGCGACAAGAGCATGCATGCTCAGGCTAGCCTTTCTTTGAACAAGAATGCATAATGCATATTACGTAATAAGACATTTTTTCGAAGCATCACTGGAACAGAACAATTTCCGGTTGTCTTTCGCTCAAAGAGAGAGAGAAGAGAAGAGAGAGACAGAGAGAGACATAGAGAGAGGGGGGGGGGAGAGAGAGAGAGAGAGAGGGGGTTTCATCCTTAGGATTTTCATGTTCCTCTTGCCTTCTTTAATCTGACAGTGCACCGGCGAAACCCCTTTTGCACAATCCCTTATCATGCAAATTAACATGCCCGAATTTTTTACCCTCTAGACACCTTACATGACACCAACTCCTACTCCCTCACACCGACCTGTACAAAACAAAGGTCGTGTTGAGCAAATATCCATGGGATACATCTGCATTAGCAACCATGTGTTTTTGAATGATTTTGTGTTCCACGTTAGGAGTTGTATATCCTAGTATAAGACGTCGATCGAATCTGCCAACACCTGGTTTGTTTCATGTGCAAAAACGTCTGCGTTTTAACCTGTTTGGAAATTTAAGCAGGCGACAGTTACCAAAGCAGAAAACATTTGCAGTCCCTCAAAAGATAATCGCAACGGAAAGTGCTAACCTAGATTTAACAGTACATGCCCGGGTAGCTATCGTGGAGTACCCGGAATGACGTCAAACAACACAAGCCTATAATGCAGGAATGCCATTGAGCAGACAAACCTGACCCACATTTTCGATAACGTATACACAGAGATAACAGACAATTTATCTCTTGGGCTGCTAGATAATTGTCGTCTGCGAAAAAAAATGTCGTCTGGTTATGAAATTTCTCTCATTTTCTAAAAAATAGCGTGGATTAGTGGACATTGCAAGCTTTACTCAATGTCTCAATAGGGTCCAAACTGTTTTGCAAAAGTCACTTTGAATAACATGGCAGCTGAAACAGGGTTAACCCTTTCACTGCCAATTCCGGATCTGTGATTACCTATGCAAACAGTTTGGATCCAGATGAGACGCCGAGTAACTCGGCGTCTCATCAGGATCCAAACTGTTTTGTTACTGTTACTATGTTTTTGAAACAAAAATGTAGAAAATAAAAAAAATGAAAATTTGTAGCAGACGACAAAGCAGACGACAGAATTTGGCAGCAGAAACGGGGTTAACTTTTAGCACGTATCATCAACGTCGCGATAACCTATGAAACCAGTCTGGATCCAGATGAGACGCTGAGTAACTTGGCGTCTTATCAGGTTTCAAAACAGTTTGTCACTCTGGTCGTTTTACTAATGAGAAAATGATGAAAAAACTTTTACAATTGAAGCAGACGACAATTTATTTTACAGACGACAATTACTTAGGGAACAAAGAGTTGAAGGAGGAGACGCTCAAAAGTTCACAACTGTTATGGATACTCAAACACAACAGCAATAACTGCTGACATGAAAACTTAAGACATTTTTTTCCAATTTTAAAATATTTCTAACCCTTTCCCCCAAAGTAAAGTATTTTGACTCATTTGTCAACAGAGTAGACCCAGATCAGACTGTTCCTGTAGGAGCCGTCTTATCAAGGTCTGCTCTGTTTGTTTATAGAAATATTTCTTCCAAAGCCTTAACGTTCTGAGTTCGTATATTAGTATAGGATGTCAGCTAATAAATATTAATATCATTATTTTTTACATGAATATTCAGGTAAAAGGGTTAAAAAAGAGAAATTCCTGTAATTTGTTTGGCATTTGGCACTGCTATTGTCAGTTTGAATTATCAGTTAGCCCTGTCCCTTGTATCCCTTTACCTCATGTATAGTAACCCTTTACTCCATACATACACCTTATAGATGCCTTTGCAAACAGAGTAGATCCAGATCAGACGGCTCCTATAGGAGCTGTCTGATCAGGGTCTGCTCTGTTTGCTTATGATATAGCTTTGATTCTACAACTTCTGCCATGGCAAATATTCTAGTGTGCATGTGCTATAATAACAAATTAATCTAATTAATATTCATGACGTCATTATTGTTTACATGAATATTCATGGAGGAAAGGTTTATGTAGGAAAGAACGACTTTATGAGCATTGATTAACTGCATTTTATAAAATGGCATAGAAACACAGGAAAAGGTTTGTCAAAGGTATATACTGTATAGAATCTGATGGACATGTATAGTTTACCCCATAAGGAAACAGAGCAGGACCTGATTAGACGACTCCTACAAGAGACACCAGGGTCCATGCTTATAAAGCTTTTTAGTAGAGTCTGAGTTCGTTCTCAAGCTTTTGATTGGTCATATTTGAGTTCTCAAGCTTTTGATTTGTCAGATTTGAGCCAAAGGCTCAAATCTGACCAATCAAAAACTTGAGAACGAACTCAGACTCAACTAAAAGTTTTATAAGCATGGACCCTGATCTGGGTTCACTTTATTTGCAAAGTCACAAAAGGTCGTCCATATCAAGTAAAATGCTTTAAAAATTGAAGACATGCTTAATGATGAATTCTGTTTGTAATATGAATGGCCAGAAACTTGTACCGATACAATCACTTCGATTGGATATTTTATTTCTAGTTCTTTAACCATGTCCCTGTTGAATATTCATGTTAGAACTAATGACATCATGAATATTTATTAGCTGATTTTTATGATGGCATGTGTACTGACGAATTGATATTTGTTGAAACTGTACAGTAACGTTTATTGTAAGCAAACAGAACAGACGGCTCGCACAAGATCTACTCTGCTTGAACAGACGTGAAAAAAACCCCGTTTCTATGAAGGAATTGGCTAACTCCTTCATCGGCGAAGTCACCGGGAGGCAGCCTACTATAGGGGTTCGCTGCAGTTGGAGAATACGTGATTTCCTTTGAAAATAATTTTGATCCAGACGAGACACCCATTTACTCTGCTTCTTCTCATCAGTATACAAACTGTTTGACAGAGCACTTACGTTTAACCTTTTCCCTCATAGGCTATTTTTAGATCCAACCTCTTTGAATAAATCTACCAAAAAGGAGCGTTAACTAGAGAAAAGGAAACATTTAGAATTGTGTAGTTCTGAAACCATTGTGATAAATAGAGCATTTGCTCCTTAGGAGCAAATGCTCTATTTATCACAATGGTTTCAAAAAGTGACTTTTACAGAGGCGACGAGGGACGTATTTATGGAGGAAAGGGTTAAGAGAAGACATCAAAGGAAAGTCCACTCTGAAACTTTTTGCAGACGACATTGTTTGCAGACGAAACTTATTTGATACTAAAGTAGTGAATTTATTTAAACGGTATTTCTTATTTGTAAAACAACGTACCACTTCGGGAGATGTCACCATAGTGAACCTACCTAGATATGTAAATGTCGCTAAAACAAACCAGTTTAAACCACTACTCAATAGAAAATGCAAAACGTATGCATTCAGCTCTCATTAGAGCTTTCTGTATTACGTTTGCCCTGCATTAAGCAACCACCTGCTTTAACAAACTCCTATGTTAACCCTATACCCCATAAATACGTCTGTACCGTTGCTCCTGTATGAGCCGTCTGCTCAGTGTCTGCTCTGTTTGCTTAAACTATACTACATCTACAATGTATAAACTTCTACAGTTTCTGCCCTGGACAAAAAATCTGTGTCAATGTATTATTATAAGAATTAATCTAATCCTATAGGAGCCGTCTGATTAGGGTCTGATCAGGGTCTGATCTGATTGCTAGTGCGTGAATATTCAGTAGGTATTGAAATTTGGAATAAATACAGAATAGGGAAAGGGTTAATTGACTTTACTGTTGAAGTAAACCTATATAGCTACTTGATGATTTCACAATAGAATCCACTCAGTATTAAATGGTATAATTTACCAGAGGTTTTTAAATGACGAACAATGCAGACCCAGATCAGAGTTCTCCCTCAAATGCAAATGCTAGCAAAGCGTGTGCAAATGCATGCACAGTGGATATTAATAACTACAAGACTAAAGTGCCGTTAACTCATTCCCTCATATTGACGCCTTTTGACGTCTCTGTAAACGTCACTTTCTTAAACCATTGTGATAAATAAAGCATTTGATCCTATAGGAGCAAATGCTTTATTTAACACAATGGTTTCAAACTACAAAATTCTAAAAAATCCTTTTCTCTAGTTAATGCTCCTTTTCGGTAGATATATTCAAAGAGGTTGGATCTAAAAATAATCTATGAGATAATGGTTTAAGCAATTATTTGCAAAGGGTAATATTCATTAACATAGATTCTATTATGTAAAAATATCAAGGGAATTGTTGGCTTAGACAAAACCTATAGGATCAGATCTACATCAGTCCATAAGCAAACCGAGCAAACCCTGATCAGATGGCTCTGGCAGGGACCATCTGATATGTGTCTAATCTATTTGAAAATGCATGAAAATGTGTTGCTATGAGGGAACGTGTAAATAAGGTTCCATTTTATCTTGTACACATGTTATGGTTTGGTCTTTATCGAGTTTTACGTCGTTTTAACAGTATTACAGTCATATCACGACGTCCAGCTAATTACAGGTGGAGAAAGACCCCAGAGGTTCTTCTGTGCACGGAACAAATTGCATTGTTTCGTGCACATAATAACATCCAAGTAGAACCACCGACCTACCGCAAGCCTGCTGGAATGAATATACATGTATTGTTCAAATTAATTGTCAACTGTGTTAAAAACCAGAGCACATGTATATCACATGTGATGCGTATAGCTTGTATTTATAACATCACTATCTTGTATGCACTGTGATCAATTAATTAACACATTATCATTGTCGGGTTACTTTCAATTTAATATACATTACACTGATAAATACGGGGTTAGTAACCCTTAACCTGATATAGGCGCATTCTGATGCCTTAGCAAATAGAGTAGAACCAGCTCAGACGGCGCCTGTAGGAGTCGTCTGATCAGGGTCTGCTCAGTTTGCTTATAAATGGAATACTACAGATCTGACTCTACAGCTTCTGCCTTGGCAATAAGTCTCGAGGTCGTATACCATTATAAACAGTTCAGCTCACACATAGTCATGACGTCAGTATTTCTTGCATGAATATTCACCAGATAAAGAGTTATAAATGTATACGGACCATTTTGTTATGTGTTTCGGTTTAGCAGATTGAGCCCAGACAGATCTGAAAAGGGACATACTCAAGCCCGTGTGGACCCATTTCTGAGATGGGTCTGTAAGGGTTGGCTCATTAACCCTTTAGTCAATGAATATTCATGTAAGAAATAATGCTATTATGAATATTAATTAACTGATCTTTTTTATACCAGCAGGACACGGGAATTTTTGATCATGGCAGAAACTGTAGAATCATATCTATATTATATCATAAGCAAACACAGCAGACGCTGATCAGACGGCTCCTACAGGAGCCGTCTGATCTGGGTCTACTTTGTTTGCAAAGGCAGAGAAAGGCGTATTTTTGGAGTAATGGGATAATTAATGTCCAAGCTGTACCCCAGGTACCCTTGGCTTGCTAATTGAAACATCAACCTCGTATTTGCAAACAGTTTGGATGGATCCAGATGAAACACAGAACATCAAAAACCAAACTGGTTTCCAATAAGTTAAAAACTAGCTGAAGAAATTAAGAAAATATTGAATCCTTTAACTGATACAAAAACATTTTCAAGCATTTGCAAACAGAATAGACCCAGTTCAGACGGCTCTTGTAGGAGCTGTCTAATCAGAGTCTGATCTGTTTACTTATGGAATTATACAATGCAATACAAATAACTTTATTGCAAATAAAACATTATTACAATGTTTATAGCAAAAACATATAATACATTCATGAGAATGAGATCAGACATGGAAAAATAATAACAATACTATTTCCTGAAAGGTCTTATGATAATAGGCAAATAGCAGGTTGCGCAAAGTATTAGGTGGTTTAAGTGAATACTATGTAGATCTAGATCTAGATCTAGGTCTAGATCCACATCCACATCATTCAGAAATTCTCTCTTTATTAGCAAAATACAAAAACTTCGAAAGATTATTTAGCTCTATTTTTGATTTAGAATGTAATAAAAGCTTCAAATTTATTTCAAAATTATAAGGGATCTGATTCCTTAGTGTGTTTCAAAGTTAAAACGTCATGTGTTAATATACCATTATAAGCCATTATATCAGCTAATAAATATTCACCAAAAAATAATTTCTAACATGAATATTCATGAGGTAAAGGGTTAAAAGCACGAATTGTTTTTGCAGATAATCATTTCCAAAGAAACAACCTGTACAAAACTGCTTGATATATTGAGTTGATAAAATACACAGACATATCGTTAGTTACAGAAAGCGAACAACAACAACAACAAACAACAACAACAAAGGGTTAAGATGCTAGAACATATTAACAGAACATTTGACTTAGCCAGAGTGCGTCCTGATTTATCAAGACAACTAGGCCATAGTCGTGACGGTCTGGGATATACGCGTCCTTGTATAACCCTTGGAATGATGACTTTTCAAAGTGGATTGGTCAGTTACTGCTTCACAGCAGTCCAATTAATAGAAAAGGTATTGGATGTGTTAGACAGTTTTGGATGACTAAAAGTCTTGACTCTTATTAAACATTCCTCTGAAAACCCTCCCATGTGGGCTTATCCAGTTTGCAAATGCAAGTAAATCTGTTTCCCCTCATTCAAAAGGTTTAAGCGCTATTTTTGAGCTGAGATAACCAAATAGTTGGATATCTAATATGGATGGCCATCGTAAACTAATTATAGTAACCCGTCAACCCGATTCGGTAAATATATGCAAATACAATCTGACCTAGTGAACTAATCTATGGAAGGCCATTTGCACCATAACCAGTGTCACTCTTATATAGTAGAACTCTTTATAGCAACATTAATTAACCCTTTCCCTGTTCTATAATTATTCCAATTTTCAATACCCTACTGAATTTTCATGGACAATATAGTTATGAAGAAATATGGAAGGTGGAACATTGTAGCCGTTTTAGAAAGTAAAGAAACAGATATTTCAAATTTCACTAGCAAACAGAGCAGACCCTGATCAGACGGTTCCTATAGGAGCCGTCTGATCTGGGTCTACTCTGTTTGCAAATGCGTGAAAACACGGTTAGATCAGGAAAATGTACCGGTATTTAAGAACGCTTGTAGCTTATATAGAACGAAGAAATGCAGAAAGACCTTACGATAACATTCTGTTTTTCTACCGTCCTGCATTAAGCTACCAAGTGTCTTAAACATTTTCCCTCATATTGACAACTTTTTGCATCTTTGCAGAAAGAGTAGACTCAGATCGGGTGTCTATTGTATAGGAGCCGCCTGACAAGGGTCTGCATCTGTTTGCTTCTTGAATTACAGTAAAACCCCGCTAATGCGACCACCAAAAAGGGGCATAATTCTGGGTGGCAGAGGCAGGTGGTAGCTTAATGCAGTACGAAAGTTATGCAGAAAGCTCCTATAGGAGCTTTCTGCATAACTTTCGTGCTGCATTAAGCAACCACCTGCTTTAAACGACACCAGTAGCTGTTTATTAAGTGGTCGCATTTGCGGGGTTTCACTGTATATAAATCTGATTGTATTTTTCTGCCGTGGCCAAATCAATCTTGGGTTCATATACCATAGTAAATTTTCAGTTAATAGATATTCATGATATCATTATTGCTTACATGAATATTCATGGGGCAGAGGGTTAGAACTGGCAACGGGGTTTCTTTTTAGTGGCCGTTTTAGAACGTTTTTCTTGCCTATACTAAATGTCGGCCATAAGTTGTCAAACAGGGATGCGTTCTTCCTTTTAACCATTTACCTTATGCAAATTCATGTGAGGAGTAATTACATTATGAATATTAATTAAATTAATTGTTATAATAGCACATGGACACAGGAATTTTTTACCATGGCAAAAACTTTTATCACAAGCAAACAGAGCAAACCATGATAAGACAGCTCCAACAGGAGGCGTCTGATCTGGTCTACTCTGTTTGCAAATGCGTAGAAAGGCGTATTTATGGAGAAAATACATGGCAGTGTTAAGGTCCAAGAAGTTAGACCTGTCTGAATCTAAATCAGCCACTAACTTAGTTCACCTGTAATGGTCCAAACATGTAATTTTCATTATGTCTCCTTAACCGACAAAATATTGAAGTGTATACATCATTTACCAGCTTAGTTCATCACATAATGGCCTAAACATGTATTTTAATACAGTAAAACTTGTGTACAGCAACCATATACTGAATAAGCATATGAGTCTATAAGAGCATGTGGTCTCTTAATGCAGGATGGTAATAATGCAGAAAGCTCCCAGTGTACCTTTCTGCATCACTTTCGTTCTGCATTAAGCTACCACCTGTCTCAAAAACCAAGATTACAATTTTATGAAACATTTTTGTGTTCGGTATGGACAGTTTTTACTGCATGTTGTCCCATTAAAAAGATAGGACTTTGAGGTGTATATTATAATGTTGGGGGCGTTGAGTTTTACAACCACCCGACATGTCGCATATAGCACACTAGCAATAAATCACGCTGCCGATTCTTTCGCCACTTGACGAGCTGGTATGAAGGCGACTTTACCGGTCGTAATAATGTTTAACTGAAGTACCATAAATTATGCGCTTTACTTGATAAGTATATGCATTTTTGCAAGCTCGGCTCAAGTGTCCTCAGCGTAAATAATTAAATACGTGACACAGAAAATGGAAGACTTATTGCAAAACCACAGAACAACCAGGGTCCATGTTTATAAAGCTTGGTTGAGTCTGAGTTCGTTCTCAAGCTTTTGATTGGTCAGATTTGAGCCAAAGGCTCAAATCTGACCAATCAAAAACTTGAGAACGGGGTACCATAGTATGCTAACTTTCTCCTCTTATGGGGTACCATACGTATGTTTTCTTTCTGATAGTTATATCTCGTCAGAAGACTATTCGCCTACTAAGTGCGACCTTAGTCACATTTGCTTTGACCAAGATGAGACGCCGAGCAAACATCTCATTTGCAAACAGCTTGGACCAAGATGAGGCGCCGAGCAAAAGTCATTTATATAGTGGACAAATGACTAAGAGTCAAGTATGTAGGGTTTGTTTCAATGACACGTGTCATTACGATAATATATAAAAATGAATATTTAACCATTCCCTCCATAAATACGTCTTTATATACCTTTGCAAACAAAGTATACCCAGATCAGACGGTTCCTATAGAAGCTGTCTGATCAGGGTCTGCTTTGTTTCCTTATAGAATAACATAGATCTAATTTTACAGTTTCTTCCTTGTCAAAAAGTTCATGTATTAATAAATATTTTTAAAAAACTAATCTAATTAATAGTCATGATGTCATCATTTCTCACACGAATATTCACGGAGTAAAGGGTTAATCTTCGCAAACAGTTTGGACCCGGATTGGACGCCAAGAAATGAGATGCCAATAAACCATGGAAGAATTTCAAGCTGTTATCATGTTTAAGAAAATATATTTAAGAAAAACATGCTTAGAAATTCGGAGCAGACAACTATTAACTAATTCTCCCCTAGACTATTTTTAGACACAGCCTCTTTGAATAAATCTACCGAAAAGGAGCATTAACTAAAGAAAAGGGACAATTTAAATTTGCAATTTGAAACCATTGTGATAAATAGAGCATTTGCTCCTATAGGAGCAAATGCTCTATTTATCACAATGGTTTCACAAAATAAAGTTTACATAGGCGCAATAAGCCGTCAGTAGGAGAGAATGAGTTAACTAAGCATAATAAAGGTTTAAATATCGGTGTTTATGTCAGAACAATATTAAATAGATCACAAAATGCTTCGGTCGTCTTAATCTTGTGCCCTCAGATGTCCCACAGGTGTCTCTGCTTGAGAGTTGTCGTCTGTGAAGATTTACCGCTGTAAATAGTTCCTATATCTTTTTATCTGAAGCTTGGATGTCTCTATTCGTTGATAACATTTACAAACAGTTTCGATCCAGATCACACGCCGAGTAACTCAACATCGATTCTGTTTCACATCCTGATTGCACGCTTGAACAGACAATTGGCCCTTCGTCTGCTAGTTGTAAGTTAGCTGGTATTTGCAAACAGATTGGATCCAGATGAGACACCGAGTAACTCGACGTTACAAGCTTTTTGGATCCAAGGATCCAAGCTTTTTGACACTTGGTCAATAGTTTCTTAAAAGCTCGAACGAATCATAATTAAGGGAATTATTTAGCTCTTTCGCTGCCCAATGTCGCATCTGTGATTACTTGTGCAAACGGTTTGGATTAAGGTGAGACGCCAAGTAACTCGGTGTCTCATCAGGATCCAAACTGTTTGTTACTGTGACTGGAGTTTTAAATCGAAATAGAGTTTAAGCAGACGTCGTTTTTATAGCAGGCTAAGGGTTAAGAACTGAAGCAGATGACAGGTTTACAGCAGACGTAATGCCCTTAGTATTGAAAGGCTTAATAGGGATTCTCGTGTGGATTATAATTGTTTGAAAATGACTGTTTGTTAATATGTGCAAAGAGGAACACAGAAATGTCATGATAACAGTAATAAGGGGGGTTGAACCTTTAACATAAAGGGGAAACTGTCGTTTCCAAAAATCTGTTTTATCTAAAAAAAAATCTAGATAACTTTTAAATTTTGAAAAAAAATGTTAGCCTGTTTGATGTCATTTTAAAATATGGTAAAATTATGTTTTAGAAATTACCGTGCCTACTCTAGAGTGTAAACAATTATTTCTGTAATATGTTCGTATAAAGCGTACATGTACAAGGAAAGAGTGAATATTTGAGTGAAAATTGGAAGTTTTAAGTAGTGTCAGTGACTGACTATCAGGTATTATGTAAAATAGTAAACAATACCCGGCCAAACAGTCTGCCGCTACTAATCCCGAATTGCAATTTGTGATAAGAAAATTTAATGGTACATGTATAATAAAAGCTGTCATAGCTAAACTCGACTTTGCAAACAGTTTGGATCCAGATGAGACACCGAGCAGCACGGCATCTTAACAGGATCCAAAGTAGTTGACCCTGTGGCCAAATGTTTATTCTAAAGGAAAATCTACTTTGAGAACAGGACAAAAATGAAGCCCATTCGATAAATTGTTGCATACGTCACTTGTTTAGCGCGGGGAATTTTAGCAGGAAAAGACTACCGGAGTATCACAGAAGTAGGCGCGAAAATTTAACAAAAGTTCGAACTGTCGAAAATTATAAACAGCGACGTACTCAAGAGCTGTCCCCAACAACACGGAGAAGTAGTAGAAAAAGAACCTAAAAAAACTACAACAGAACCTCTCTACCAATAGCACCTCTCTACACTACACTATCTCTGCACTATATCTCTACCAATAGAATATCTATTCCAATAGCACCTCTCTATAATATAACCTCTCTACTAATAGCACCTATCTACAAAAGAATAGCTCTTCAAATATCACCTCTCTACAACAGAATATATCTACAATAGAATATCTCTACAATAACGCCTTAGCTACAATAGAATATATCTACAATAACACCTCTTTACAATAGCACCTCTCTACAATAGAATATCTCTACAATAGAATACCTCTACAAGAGAACATCTCTACAATAGAATATCTCAACAATAGCACCTCTCTACAACAGAATATCTCTACCATAGCACCTCTCTACAATATATCTACCATTAGCACCTCTGTACAATAGAATATCTCTACCAATAGCACCTCTCTACAATAGAATATCTCTACAATAGAATATATATACCAATAGAATATCTCTATCAATAGCACCTCTGTACAATAGAATATCTCTACCAATAGAATATCTCTACCAATAGCACCTCTCTACAATAGAATATATCTACCAATAGCACCTCTCTACAATATAATATCTCTACCAATAGCATCTCTCTACCAATAGAATATCTCTACCAATAGAATATCTCTACCAATAGCAAATTTTCTACAATAGCACCTCTCTATCAACAGCATCTCTCTACAATAGAATTTCTCTACCAATAGCACCTTTCTACCAATAGCACCTCGCTACAATAGAATATATCTACCAATAGCACTTCTCTACAATAGAATATCTCTACCAATAGCATCTCTCTACAATAGAATGTCTCTACAATAGCAGCTCTCTACAATAGAATATCTCTACCAATAGCACCTCTCTACAATAGAATATCTCTACAATAGAGATGTATTTACCTAATAAAATGCCTACTTACGACTTTGCAACAAAGTAGATCCTAATCAGACATTTTTGTGATAGAAAAATGATAGATTAACTCTTTAATACTGGTATTTAGTACTGGTCTTTAGTACTGGTATTTAGTACTGGTCTTTAGTACTGGTCTTTAGTACTGGTATTTAGTACTGGTCTTTAGTACTGGTCTTTAGTACTGTTATTTGGTACTGGTCTTTAGTACTGGTCTTTAGTACTGTTATTTGGTACTGGTCTTTAGTACTGGTCTTTAGTACTGTTATTTGGTACTGGTCTTTAGTACTGTTATTTGGTACTGGTCTTTAGTACTGGTCTTTAGTACTGGTATTTAGTACTGGTCTTTAGTACTGGTATTTAGTACTGGTCTTTGGTATCCGTTATAAGCGAGCTTCATTGTACAGTAGAACACATCTACAACATCACACAAAAGAATATCTCTACTAATAGAACTTCTCTATAAAAAAACATCTTTACTAATAGAACCTCTCTACTAACAGAACCTCTCCACAATAGAACATATCCACAATAGAACATCTCTACAATAGAACCTCTTTACTAATAGAACATCTCAGCAATAGAATATCTCTACTATAGAACATCTCTACAATTGAACCTCACTACAATAGAACATCTCTGCAATAGAACCTCTTCACAATAGAACATCTATACACTAGAACCTCTCTAATAGAACCTTTCTATTAAAAGAACATCTCTACAATAGAACATCTATACAATAGAACCTCTATACAATATAACCTCTCTACAATAGAACATTTCTACAATAGAACATCTCTACAATAGAACCTCTCCACAATAGATCATCTCTACACTAGAACATCTCTAATAGAACCTATCTACTAATCGAACATCTCTACAATAGAACATCTATACAATAGAACCTCTCTGCAATATAACCTCTCTACAATAGAACATCTCTACAACAGAAAATCTATGCAATAGAACATCCCTAAAATAGAACCTCTCTACAAAAGAACCTCTCTACTAATGGAACCTTTCTACAATAGAACCTTTCTACAGCATAACTTCCCTACAATATAACATCTCTACAATATAACCTCTCTACCAATATAACTGATCTATCAATATAACATACCTATAATAAAACATCTCTACATTAGACCCTCTTTATTAAAAGAACCTCTTTAAAAAGAACATCTCTACAATAGAACATCTCCTCTCTCAACAATATAACACCTCCCCCAACAATAGAACATTTCCTCTCTACAATAAAACCTTTCTAAATAGAACCTCTCTACAATAGAACATTTCTAAATAGAACCTCTCTAAAACTGAGAAATCATGTTTTGGCCGGGAGAACTTCTGTGATTCGTCTAGTTACTATTTTGTGCATGGGACGTACTAAATTTGAACATGTCGTAAATACGTCTGCTAAGTTTGACGTCTGCTTTAGGTTTCACCCTCTGAATGGTGAATGTTCAATGTGGAATGGTTTATTATTGTTTATCAGTAGTCTATACAGTACAGTAAAACCTCTCTATAACGGCTACTAAATTGTGTTAATTAGTTGGTATTTAGGGCAGGTGCCTGCTTAAAGCAAGGTGAAAAATCTGTTTTACTTTCACCTTGCTTAAAGCAGCCGCCTGCCTTTAACATAAAATACTTGATGTAATTCAGTGGCCGTTATAGAGAGGTTTTACTGTATCAAATAATAAACATTTTTAGAGGGTTTAAAAATGAGAGGATTTTGAGAGGATTTAGTGCATACGTTCTAGGAGCCCTCTGGTCTGTGTCTACACTGTTTGCAACTACCAGTACACACCTGTCCCACATTCAAATGGTTCAATTTCTTTTTATAAACCAAACCAGGGTGTCAAACAGCCTGAATAATCACGAGACGCCGGATTACACGAGATAACATCTGGATCCAAACTGTATGATTACAACAGACTGTCAGACTTTGCATGGGACTCGCCTACGCAGGTCCAGTGGTTACTTCTGCCTTAAGAGGATCACGTTCTTCAATGTCTTCCATATACATCAGTACATCTAAACTTTCCATAATTATAAACTTTCCATAACCCTTTCCTTCATATAAACGTGCTTTACGCATTTGCAAACAGAGTAGACCCAGATCAGACGGCAGGAGCCGTCTGATCAGGGTCTGCTCTGTTTGCTTCTGGTATAATACAAGTGTTCATTTACCATTACGAAAAATAATGTAATAAATAGTCATGGTGCCATTACAAGTATTTCTTACACGAATATTGAACAGGGAAAGGGTTAATGTCATACATTTTCTCAATGGCATTAACTTTTTTCAAGGCCACAAAGTCCTTAATGAATAATTAATCAGAAACATCTGTTTCTGCTTAACCCTTTTTACACGCTTGCGGCGAATTTCACGGTAATAACCTTAGAAAACAGTTTGGAGAACCTCGGTGTCTCATAAGGCGCCAAACTGTTTCAAGCCCTGATTGTCATTTTGAGGAGAAAAGGGAGATTTTCTTTCAAAATTGTAGCAAACTACACTTTTTTACAGACAATTCCTTAGTATATCTGCAAAGGGTTAATGTACTGTAAAGTCTTTCTAATACCATCATATGATTTATCATCCCATTTCCTTATATTGACGATATTTATCACAATGGTTTCAAACTATAAAATTCTAAAATTTTCCGTTTCTCCAGCTAGTGCTCCTTTCCGGTAGATTTATTCAGAGGTTGTATCTAAAAATAGCCTATGAGGTAATGGGTTAACACAGGAGTCTGTAAAATCAAGTGGTTCCTTAATGCAGGGCAAACGTAATACAGAAAGCTCCTGTAAGAGCTTTCTGATTATCTTTTGTCCTGTATTAAGCTACCGCCTTTTTTAAAAAAAATTTTTTCCAGAATTATAATTTTTGAGTTGTCGTATTAGCGAGACATCAGGTAGACATCAGGTATCCCTCGTAGTCTCACCCTTTCCATGTCCACTCCCTCCTCTTTATTTTTCCCATTCAGCAAACTATCTCAAGCGTTCATTATATATTGGAAAATCATTTACTTCATGAATATTCATGTAAGGAATAATTACTTCATGAATATCAATAAGCTGAAATATTATAATGGCCAAATTAACACAGGAATTTTGGGTCAAAGCAGAAATATTGTCATATTATATCTACACATGTATATTCTCCCAGAAGCAAACAGAGCAGACTCTGGCCAGATAGCTCCTACATGAGCCATATGATATTGGTCTACTATGTTTGCAAAGGCGTTGAAATGCGTATATATAGAGAAAAGTGTTTAACCCTTTCCTCCATAAATACGCCTTTCTACGCCTCTGTAAAAGTCACTTTATGAAACCAATGTGATAAATAGAGCATTTGCTCCTATGGGAGCAAATGCTCTATCTATCAAAATGGTTTCAAACCAAAAAATCTGAAAATTTCCTTTTCTCTAATTAATGCTCCTTTTCGGTAGATTTATTCAAAGTGGTTGGATCTAAAATAGCATGTGAGGGAAAGGGTTAACTTAATACAAAATGTATATAAAATTCACGTTTAATTTTTCTTACCTTCCGCTGGTGTATGTCAAAGAGATAAAAATAACCATTATTCATCTGTGAAAAAAATAATATCTGCTCAAATTTGGACCTGGGGCAATTTTGACTATTTCCAATTTGACCAAGCTTTTGAGAAACTATTGACGTAGTCACAAACAGCTTGCATCCTGATGAGACGCCGAATTACTCGGCATCTCATGTGGATCCAAACTGTTTTTGCAAAAGCGAATCAAGACGCGGCCAGTGGGATAATGGTTGATGCGCTTTCAGCTTTCATTCAAAGTACAGTAAAACCCCTTTAATGCGACCACCAAAAATGGGCATAATTCTGTCTGGCAGATGCAGGTGGTAGCTTAATGCAGGACGAAAATTATGCAGAAATCTCCTTTAGGAACTTTCTGCATTATTTTCGTCCTGCATTAAGCAACCATCTGCTTATAAAGACAGCTATGGTTATTCTTTAAGTGGTCGCATTAGAGGGGTTCTACTGTATTCTGCGACACAAGGGTTTTCATATACAGTAAAACCCCGCTAATGCGACCACCTAAAAGAGGTACAACTCTGGGTTGTATAGGCAGGTGGTAGCTTAATGCAGGACAAAAGTAATGCAGAAAGCTCCTAGAGGAGCTTTCTGCATTACTTTTGTCCTGCATTAAGCAACCACCTGCTTATAACGACACCCATGATTATTCATTAAGTGGTCGCATTAGAGGGGTTCTACTGTACATGTACGCCCGTATGTATGCATATTATAAATCAAATTAAAATAAAAAGTATGTTTAACCTTTTACTCATTTAGAAATAATGAATAATACTGATTAACTGTACTTTATGAATGCATTATGAAAAAAAAACCCCACTCTTTGACCATGGCAGTAACTGTAGAATCATATCTGTATTATTTTATAAGCAAACACAGCCTTTGCAAACAGCGAATACCCTGCGTCTTCTCTGTTTGCAAAGGTATAAAAAGGGCGCATTTATGGAGTAAAAGGTTAAACAAGGAAATATGGAGAAAAAACACACATTAGGCAAACAAAAACCAAATTAAAGAGTATTTCAACTGTTGACATATAAGATGTTCATGTATGTTAACATTTAAAGCTAATTTCCAAATTAATTCCGTCTGCGGAATTGGATGTCAAGGTATTTACCATATACAATGTTTAGTTTCATAATAGAGACGCAGTTTACGCATTCGCAAACAGTGTAGACTCATATCAGACAGTAGGCTATACACTGTAGGAGCGGTCTGATCAGGGTATGCTGTCTTTCTTTACGACATATTATAGATGGTCCTACAATGTTTGTCTTGGTACAACGTGTCTTGTTCAGATGCCATTTTATACATCAAGTTATTATTTCCTACACAGAGTATTCATCTGGTAAAGGGTTCAATAGCTAATTGCATTCAAAACCTCTAATAAAGCCATCATTTTTATTCTAATTTATTTGATTCAGTTTAGTTTTAATTCTGTCTTAGCGCTTTACCTGATACATGTATAATACATTTTCCACACCTTTGCAAAGAGAGTAGATCAGACGACTACTATACTGTATAGAGACGACTTCTATATTGTATAGGAACTTCTCGAAAAATAGATCCTAACCTTTATACTGTATAGGAACTTCTCCAAAGATAAATCTTAACTTTATACTGTATAGGATATTCTCCAAACATAAATCTTAACTTTATACTGTATAGGAACTTCTCCAAACATAAATCTTAACTTTTATACTGTATAAGAACTTCTCCAAACATAAATCTTAACGTTTGTTTGTGTGGCGGCCGTAAAAAATCGCCCCGTACTTCATTCTCAGTGTTGTTATATTTTCCTTTCCTTCGGGATCACTAGTTTTGATGGTATAAGTTTTGAACATTGAATACTGGTGCTAGGGGCGTGAGTAGTGTTGCACTTTTAATTACTACTCATGAACAGACTCAATAAAACCGAGTCTGCAATTTTCTTTTTGGTAATGCTACTTTTGTTTTCGAAGGATCACCAACTTTCAGAATACATGTATATGTATTTCACAACAGCAGATGCTAAGTACTTGTGTGGCGGCCGTAAAAAGTCGCCCCGTACTTTATTCTCAGTGTTATATTTTCTCGTCCTTCGGGATCACTAGTTTTGATGGTATAAGTTTTGAAAATTGAATACTGCTTAAGCCGGTGCTAGGGGGCGTGAGTAGTGTTGCACTTTTAATTACTACTCATGAACAGACTCAATAAACCCGAGTCTGCAATTTTCTCTTTCGGCATTGCTACTTTTGTTTTCGAAGGATCACCCACTTTCAGACTACAATGTATATTTTATTCTGTATAGGAACTTCTCCAAACATAAATCTGAACTAATTTCTTGAACCATAAACACTAAATGTTATACTCTAAATGAAATTCTCCAAATATAAACATTAACTTTTAAACTGAATAGGAACTTCTCTCAAACATACACCCAAACCTTTCTCACTGAATTGGAACAAATAAAGGGATCAATGTCGTTGAACTACTTTCTCCTACTTTTAACCCTTTCGGTGCCAAATTTCTAATTGTCGTCTGCAATCCAATTTTGTTAAATCATTCGGTACAATAAGGTAATGAGATAGATAGATAAATGCAAATTCCAAAGGAATTTAGCACATATATAGAAATAGAGATTGAGACAAAAAGTGCAGTTCTTGATCAGACGCCCCTTGATCTGGGACTGCACTATTTGTCGTGGTGTATTTATTCGACATTGGCGGTGAAAGGGTTACAGTTATATTCTGCCCATTTTTCTTGTAGATAAATCAACAACAAAAGCTGTACATATAATCATATCATTAAAATAGTGCTTACAGCCCATTTTCCAACGGTATCAAAATCTGATCCCTCATATAACAAAGTGACCCCCATAGTAGATCTACGGGGGGGGGGGGGGGGGGGGCGAGTTGTTATATGATACTATGACCCCCGGTGATAGTATTATTACCGAGTGAGTCATAGTACAATGACCCCCTTACATAAAAGAAACTGACCTCACATACGAGATAACAAACCGACACTAAAAATTGTGCATAAAAGTGAAATAAATTCCTACTTAGTTATTATTATAAATGTCTCCACCAAATATATATGGGGCATATTGTTTTTGCCAGAGTTGTCCTTCCGTCTGTCTGTCATGTAGTTTGAATTTAGCCATAATTAACAACAAATGTTGCATA
Source organism: Azorinus chamasolen (assembly GCA_963576725.1). Classification (NCBI taxonomy): domain Eukaryota; kingdom Metazoa; phylum Mollusca; class Bivalvia; order Cardiida; family Solecurtidae; genus Azorinus; species Azorinus chamasolen. Next base: position 50,056,000 of record OY755243.1, on the reverse strand, counting down.
ACCCAGAAACCCTTTAGGCTAGATTCTTCAAACTTTACAGGAATGTTGCCATGCATGAGTTCCTTCATATAAATGCCTTTTCGCGCCTTTGCAAACAGATTAGACACAGATCAGAAGGTTCCGGTAGGAGCCGTCTGATCATGGCCTGCTGTTTGCTTATGATATAATATATATATGGATATGCAGCTTCGGCCGTGGCCACCGATTCCCGAGTCCATGTGCTATTAAACAATCAATCCAATTAATATTCTTGATGTCATTATTTCTTACATATACAGTAAAACCCCACTAATGCGACCACCAAAAAGGGGCATAATTCACAGTGGCAAGGGCAGGTGGTTGTTTAATGCAGGACGAAAGTTATGCAGAAAGCTCCTATAGGAGCTTTCTGCATAACTTTCGTCCTGCATTAAGCATCCACCTGCTTATGAAAACAGCCATGTTTGTTTAAGTGGTCGCATTAAGTGGTCGCATTAGCGGGGTTTTACTGTATATTCACGGAGTTCATGGTTAAAAAGGGAATCACTGAGGTACAAACGAATACGACATTTTCGCGCTACAAGACGCCCTTGCTATATAGGTTCAGTATAAACTTTTACATAATTTCTAGGTAATATTAGAAATAGGTCGCCTTCCCACGTGACTTTCCACATCACTGACTGAGTATGACAATGCAATTATTACGCTCTCTGATGACAGACTGGAAAGATGGTTTGGAATCCAACACCCGAAATGTGTTGACATATAGTAACTCCTGCAAACTTAACGATCAGTTTCAATACTTTCGCCTACACCAGTCTTCCAACTATAGAGTACCCTGCCGGTTCTTTTCAAAACAATGTCAAAGAATTTGGATCCTGAGACGGCGAGTGACTCGGTGTCTCATTAAGATCCAAGCGGTTTGCAGAAACTTATCATAATTACAGCTGAACTAAAATATCTCGAACTCGGATAACTCGAATTTCGGATAACTTGAAGTTACAGTTAGGTCTTCCAACATTTACAATACAGATTTGTTCACAAATGTATCACTACGGATTTCTAGAAACACATGTGCCAGCTTGATGCACGTCGAAAGTATTTGCTGAAAGCTCCTACAGTATTACTTTTGGTCTGCATTAAGCTGTGAACTTGAGAAAGTGTTCAGATTAAAAATCGGATAACTCGGGCCTTTCTTATCTCGAAGTAATGTGTATGGTCCTTTAAAGTTCGAGATATCGAAGTTCAACTTTATATTATCACCTCTATAGAATGTTATTCATATTTGTCCCGTTTCCCCCACGTTCTTGCAATATATGCCACTGTCAAGTGTTTGTACGTAGAAATAAGATGCTTCTGACTCGAAATTTACTGTCACGTGTTTAGACGTAGAAATAAGATGCCACTGACTCGATAATTCGCTGTCACGTAATAGAGTTTGCATAATGTAGTGTGTTTCAAGTTTCACCCTCGAATGTTCTTCGTTGTTTTTTGTGGGTTTTTTTAATATATGTTCAAACAGCCCCTGTTGAGACCCTGTAATACTTGGAGCGCGATGATCTAAATCGAAACTGTTCACAAAGGGATACAGAAAATACAGTGTACTGTATGTGACCCCCCCCCCCTCTCGGCCCACTCGTTCCATCACACTTAGGACTGCATCAGGAATGGGCGGTATTACACAAGCGCATACGATCGGATTGGCGCAAGTTACATCTCATGACGTACTTGATACGTTGCCCTTCACATGAATAGGAAATTCAAGTTCAAGTTCAAGTTCAATCTTCACTTGCGCATTCGATAACAGGGTGCGGAATCACACTAGCATCTGCTTAGAGACAGCAAAGAACTTCCGATAAAGTTACATCTATTCCAGGCAAATCCTATTAACCATTTCCGTCACACTTTTTCACGCATTTGCAAACAGAGTAGACCCAGATCAGACAGCTCCTATATTTGATTCTTTACTTTCTAAAATGCCTCAATATTCCGCCTCCCATATTTCATTATAACTATTTCTTTCATGAATATTCCAGTCAGTATTGATATTTCTAATAAATATAGAAGAGGTATAGAAGCGCCAAACGAATCTCATCGTCTGCTTCGGGTTTCAATGTGGTGTTTTTCTTTATATATATATTTTTTTATAAAAATAGAGTAAAACTTCTCTATAACGGCCACTAAATTACGTCAACTATTTTGTGTTAAAAGCAGGTGGCTGCTTAAAGTAAGGTGAAAGTAAAACAGAACGATCCGGAGCGTTCTGTTTTACTTTCACCTTGCTTTAAGCAGTCACCTGCCCTAAATACCAACTAATTAACACAATTTAGTGGCCGTTATAGGGAGGTTTTACTGTATAACAATTCAACAATGTTGGCCTGGAGAGACGCCGAGAGACTCGGCATGACTCGGCATGACTCGGTATCTCCTCTGTATTCAAACTGTTGGCAAAGGTTACCATGGATTCGCCTATGGCGGTGAAAGCGTTAACCCTTTACCAGGTAGAGACACATTTAAACATTTGCAAACATTGTAGACAAAGATCAGATACCTCCTGATTGGTCAGGGTCTGTTCTGTTTGCTTATGATTTAATATATGTATGATTATGCAGTGTCTGCCTATATAAACATGTTCTCTTGCTTATATTGCCATTGTGAAAAAAAAATCCAGTCAATTAATATATGTATGCAGTAAAAGCCCCTCTAAACCGGAATTCTAGTAGAGAAGAATTTAGATATCTTTAGACAGGTGGCTGCTTGATGCAGGATGAAAGTCATGCAGAAAGCTCCTAGGGGAGCTTTCTGCACGACTTTCACCCTGCATTAACCAATTCCTTCATATTGACGACTTTTTACGACTCTGTAGAAGTAACTTTGTGAAACCATTTTGATAAATAGACAATGGTTTCAAACAACAACTACTCCTTTTCGGTAGATTTATTCAAAGAGGTTGTATCTAAAAATAGCCTATGAGGTAATGGGTTAAGTTGCCACCTGTCTCCAAGACCGATACTGATACTTAATTGAACGTCAAGGTTAGAGATGTTATACTGTACAGTCATTATTTCCGTATAAATATTCCCTAGACAAAGGGTCAAGAACACACTATTCGCGATAAAAACAACACTAACGCGGATAGTCCGATTTCCGCGAATATGAATACGCAGAATACTTGGTTACAACACGATAGCGTGACTGTTAACAACTTTTCAGCTACATTTGTATGGTATTTGATCCTATGTCGTCGCTAATCTGACCAAAGTGCGAATAATGGTGACAAAAAGAGCGAAAGTCTAATAACATTCGTTGCAAAACAGTCTCACATTTAAATTCGCACGTGACTTGAACTTGAACTTGACCGTCAAACGAATTGTTTGTGAAGGCCAATGTCTGTCACGAGACTTGTGTGAGCTCTATAAGCGTGTTAATTAATTTGCATAAGTCCGTGGTACTTTAGTCAGCTTATGTCAGAGGAACTACTAATTAGAAAATAATGCTTTAGCAGATCCATACTGACTGATACAAAACGTATCAAGTGACTTTAGTTGAGACTTATTCAATATGCATCTATCAATAGTATTGGACGTGGATCTTTGATCGTCTTTTCCCGGAAATATTCCCATTTATGTCTATATTGTCTAGCATTCCAAAATAGGACACAGACTAGCACTGTAGACCTGGATCATAATGATCGACAGTAGCGTAGCTGAATCCAAATATAGACCTAATGTACACATCGTGGCTATAGGAGCCGGGGGCATGATCCCCAAGGAAATTTAGAATTGTGTTGTTTTGAAACCATGTGATAAATAGAGTACGTGCTCCTATAGGAGTATATGCTCTATTTATCACGTTGGTTTCAAAAGGTGACTTTTACAGAGGCATGAAAAGACGAAATATGAGGGACTGGGTTAAAGCGTACATCAAAAGACACAACGTTCAAAGTCTATATCCTTAACTTTCGATTTGTGTTCAATTTTGGCAATAATAATGTTTTTACTTTTGAGATATTGTTACACATGTGTTTTTCAAAGTCTGATCGGCAAAATGATTCTTTCAGAAGCATACGTCAGAATAGAAATAAGATTCATTTAACCCTTTCCCACATATAAACGTATGTTCACGCATCTGCAAACAAAGTAGACTCGGATGGACGACTCCTAGCTCCGTTTGCAAATGGAATTTGATAGAATGTTTCTTTACTTTCTAAAATAGCTACTGTTCCACCATAACTATTTTTTCCACGAATATTCAGTAGGTATTGAAATTTGATAGAAACATAGAACAGGGAAAAGGTTAAAATACACATTTGGACAAATTCTCTGAGAAATATAGGTGTTAAATGTTCGAATGAAGAATCCCTGTAAATAATCATGAATTGTGGTTCTTGTATTGAATTCCAGACCAACACGTATATGCCGTTTCATAGTGAAAGTTTGTGTGGAGTGGGTGGGATGTTAACTCATTGAAAACCCTCTAAATATGTGTTATAAACCAATCTAATATTCATAATGACCACATGGGTATTTGGCCATGGCAGAAACTGTAGAATCAAATCTAAACAATAAGCAAATAAGGCAGACTCTTATCAGGCGGATCCTCCAGGAGTCTACTCTGTTTGCAAATGCATTAAAGCGTTTTTATGGAGGAAATGGCTAAACTTAGACCAACTTAACCCTTTCCTCCATAAATACGCCTTTCTACGCCTCTGTAAAAGTCACATGTTCCTATAGGGGCAAATGCTCTATTTGTCACAATGGTTTCAAAACTACAAAATTCTAAAAATGTTTCTTTTCTCTACTTAATGTTCCTTTTCGGTATATTCATTCAACGAGGTTGGATCTAAAAATAGCTTATGAGGGAATCGGTTAAGGGGACGCATTAAAAATTATGTAGATCAGCAGTCAAACTTATTGCGCAAAACTTCAATTCGTACATCCGACAATATTCTGAGCATTGTCTATCTATATGTAGAAGGAAACGCTCTTGCTGATTGTATTGTATTAGCCCTTTCCCTGTTCAATACTCTTGTAAGAAATAATAAAACCATGCATATTCGTCGAACTGAATATCTATAATACAACATGCACGCATGATCTTTTGACTCTTATATTAGACCATAAGCACACAGAGCAGACCCTGATCAGACGGCTCCTATAGGAGCTGTCTGATCTGTGTCTATTCGTTTTGCAAATTCGTGAAAAGGCATTTACATGAAGGAAAAGAATGTTCAATAAAATGATCGAATAGTCTTGTATTTCTCCTAATACAGGAACTTGGTCATGAGTACACACCCTGGTAATCTTCAAGTTTCTCTATAAGCCCCAATAGAATTCTGTTTTCATTCAGTTTGGTAATTAATATTCATGATGTCAATATATCTAACATGAATATTCTTGGAATAAAATGTTAAGCCAGTCTCCTACACCATAATACATGTAACACTGAATAATGAGATGATAGACATATAGGTCTTAGTTTTAACAGGCATTCATATAAGTGCGAGGAACATATAGAGGTGATCTCATGTTAAACATTTTCAAACAGCTTGGATCCAGACGAGACGCCGAGTAAATGACTCGGCGTCTCATCTGGATCCAAGCTGTATGATACTCGGTCAATACTTTCTCAAATAAAAAAATGAATCTGAACGAATTGGGTGTAAGTAAACTTGTAAAAGATCAGGTTTTTAGCAGACTTATTTTTTCAGCATGAGAAGGGTTAGTACTGGTACAATGGGAGAATAAAAAACAAAAACACTTCACCGTTATAAAAATGGATAAAATTGATGAACCAAAGTAGCTGATGACTTATGTACTTGATGCCCTGTGTACAAAAGTTCACACGAGAACCAAATAGTTTCCATTACAGTAACAGTTAGATACATTTTGTTTAAATATTTTTTGGGTTTGTTTTTTTTGGTTAGCCTACAATTTATTGTGCGAGTCTTTAAGGTTAAAGTAATCTGCAAACAGTTTGAATCTAGATCAGTCGCCGAGTAACTTGGTGTCCCATCTGGATCCAATCTGTTTGACTCTGACTGAATCAGAAACAATTAAAAATACTGTTCGGGATCAGAGTTTAGGCAGACAGATTTTTAACAGGTTAATGAGCGGGCCCGTAAGTCAATGATGTATTTGGGGGTTTGCAGTCAGTGTAGACCTCATGGCATCATTACTGGACATTTCATCCAAGTTACAGAAATTTATCATACGATCCGAACAGACAACAATGTAGAGCCTTATAATATTTCGTTCAATCTGAAGTCTATTTATAGTGTTGAAAACAATATCTACTGTCAATGTTGTACGAGACTATTCTATTGAGTAATCAGAACATGGTGCTTCATGGAGAAATGGCGATTTTAGTACAATAAAACCCCTCTAATGCGACCACCTAAAAGAGGTATAATTATTGGTGGTTGAGACAAGTGGTAGCTTAATGCAGGACAAAAGTAATGCAAAAAGCTCCTAAGGGAGCTTTCTGCATTACTTTTGTCCTGCATTAGCAACCACATGCTAATAACGACACCCATATTTATTCATTTAGTGGTCGCAAAAGAGGGAGTCTACAGTATTTGAATACTCACCTTTATGAAATTGTGAAACATTAAAGCATACAGTATAGAAGTATGGGTATGACTACATGTCTTTCAGAATTTGCAACGCCCATTTCTCGTGGTTTCTGTGCGGTGTAAAGCATGGGGCGTGGCATAGAGTCCAGAGTCGTAGTCGGAGACAATGCCAGCTCTGCAAATTTAGCACTATTTAGACCTAGCAGACAGTAAAATGATTTATGAGACCAAAGTCTTATCTATGAAAATTTAATGGCCCAAAACAATACTATCAATAGGAATTTCGATACTTTGTTACTTTGTAACTATTCCTGCGCAGTATCAAGATTTGAAAATGTGCCAACAGTTATGACTTTTTCTTTCTCATTAAGTAGGCCAATGTAACTTTCCAACACATTCCAATAGTAACAAATAAATGGCAATATGATTTGTGAACCTATTTTAGCTTCAGCTATTATTTAGCTGAGCAAACAATGCAGACCCTGATCAGATGGCTCCCACATGAGTCCTCTTATCTGGGTCAACATTATTTGTACGTGTTTCCTTTAAGGGGATTCTATGAGTATATATGTTTAACCCGCTGTAGAAATCCGGTGTTGTTATTAGTATTATTGTTACTATTATTATCGAGCATAAAACAACACTGCCCTTTACATAGTACATGTATATTACATGCAAAAGGTGCATATTCAAATATATTAAAACCCCTCTGAATCGGTATAAATATCGGTCTTGGGGACATGTGGCGGCTCAATGCAGGATGAAAGTCATCCAGAAAGCTCCTCTAGAAGTTTCCTGCATGACTTTCACTCTGCATTAGGCAACCACCTGTCTAAAAGTATCTAAATACTTATCTACTAGAAGTCTGGTTTAGAGGAACTTTCTACATCAAACCCTATATTATGACTACTATTTAGAGTTGTCTCGAAGGGTGGCCAGAACATATGGTTAGGTGGAGAAATAAAGATGTTCTTGAAAAGGATAACATTTACTCATCAATGCCTCTGATATTTGTGCCCCTTCGTAAAATATGCACTGCAAATAGTGAAGATCAATGCCATAATATTATTGCAAACACTAGGCTTTAAATACACATATCAGCATCTTTAGAATGTTTATTACAGCTGACAAACAGTATAAATAACAGAACAGAACAGAATATTTCTTAGCAATGTGTACATCAAGTACCTCATTGCAACATATGTGTATAGTATACAATAATTTCATGACATGACATATAATAGTATAGCGAACAGAAATAAAACATCGACCTGCAACGGTCAAAAGTACAAGAAAAGCGAAAGGCGAATGAACCCAAGAATATATAATATACCCTGAAAGTAGGTGATCCAAAAGTAACGATGCGAAAAGAGAAAATTGCAGACTTGGTTTTATTGAGTCTGTTCATTAGTAGTAATTAAAAGTGCAACACTACTCACGCCGGCTTAAGCAGTATTCAATTTTCAAAATTCATTACATAATTCAAAACTCATTACATCAAAACTAAAGATCCCGAAGGACCAGAAAATATAACAACACTGAGTTTATTAAGCACGTTATTGCGGAAGATAAAGGCTTCTTTAATAACATTTGCTAAATTTAACAAAACCCTTTTCTCTGTACTTTGCAACAACCGTATAAATTTAAAAGCTCTAGGTCTAGTACATGTATGATAGTGTTTCTTAATGTATTTATTTCTAATTTCTGACAGTTGCTTACAAACCAAGATGAAATGATACTTGTCATCCCTAGATTTACAAATTAAACAGGTTCTTAAATACAATGTATCTCTCTTTTCTATTCACACCGATACGACATGTCTGTATTCGTAGTGATCAGACGGTCCATCTCAATAAATTGTTTTCAGCACACCAGAAACCATGTATATTTGCTCATGGGAAGAATAAACAATCTTTTTTTTCACAAATAAACTGCTAACAACATGCCAGAACACACCATGTACTTGTATCTTTACTCATGGGAAAGGTTTTTGTAAAACTTAAACTGCTTGCAACACGACACAACTCATCAGATATATTTGCTCATGGGAACGATAAACTAATTTTTTTGCACAAATGTTCGTATATGTCGACAAACATGAGAATAGTTTGAGATGTGTTACTATGAATGTAATCAATTTAAACTATAAATATAATATGATGATGATAATACACGTAATTTATTTTGTAAACATGACCTAGTTGACAATCATTAACAAGATCAACGAGGTTGCTGTTGCACGTTTGTCTGGAGGAATTCAGATCAAGATGTGTACTTGTGTATTCAAATGTTTTATCACACCTCTGTAGTGACTGGATCATTTATTTCGCGCATTCAGAATAACAGAAAAAAACCTTTCTATAACGGCCACTGAATTGTGTTGATTAGTTGGTATTTAAAGCAATGGCTTAAAGCAATGTGAAAGTAAAACAGAACGCTCCTACAAGAACGTTCTGTTTTACTTTCACCCTGCTTGAAAGCAGCCACCTGCCTTTAGCACAAAATACATGATGTTCTTTAGTGGCCGTTATAGAGAGGTTTTACTGTTACTCTATTTATACCATCCTATTATTAACAACAACAACAACAACAAAACAAAATATTTGTATCTGCATGAATATACGTAACGCCACACCGAGTCCTCTGGTCAGGGTCTGCACCATTTCCCGTATTTTACAGGTCATGCAACAATTACCCCTCTAGAATAGACATGAGACTTCAAATCATGAAACTCCATATATAATGATTAATTAACCGACACGCATACCACGAATGCTTCTATTGTCGATAAATTATTAACTTTTGAAAAAAGGAGTTATTTTTTTAATACAGTAGTTTCGCTAAAGTGACCAGCTGATTTATTAACATAGATGACTGTAAAAACAGATGGCTGCTAAATACAGGACAAAAGTGATACAAAAAGATCCAATAGTAGTTTTCTGCATCACTTTTGTCCTACATTAATTAACCCTTTCCTCCATAAAAAGCCTTTTCACGCATTTGCAAAACATAGTAGACCCAGATCAGACGTCGTCTGTTGGAACTGTCTGATCAGGGTCTGCCTCTAAAATTAAAATACAGTAGAATCCCTCTAATGCGACCACTTAATTAATAAACATGGGTGTCTTTATAAGCAGATGGTTGCTTAATGCAGGACAAAAGTAATACAGAAATCTCCTCAGGGGGGCTTTCTGCATTACTTTTGCCCTGCATTAAGCTACCACCTGCCTCTACCACCCAGAATTATACCTCTTTTAGGTGGTCGCATTAGAGGGGGTTTACTGTAGTTCTGACTCTACAATGTCTACCAATACCACAATGTCATTATAAAAAGCTAATAAATATTAATTTTATAATGTCATTATTTCCGATATGAACATTTAACATGGAAAGGGTTATGCTACCACCTGTTTTAAATATTCAGAATTAAACTTCTTTTGAGTGGTCGTATTAGAGAGACTTTACTGTAACTGATTTTGATGTGCATTATACAAATGCCATTGATCTTATTTTATATAACAAAAAAGATAATGGATATAAATGTGTGTACAGATGACGGAAATAACAACTTTTAACCCTTACTCCGATGTTGCAAAGGCGTGTAAAACGGTTTTATGAGAGAAAGTTATTGAACACGAGAGTTTTAAAAACAGGTAGTTGCTTAATGCTTTATGCAGCAGGCTCCTCTGTGAGTTTCTTGCATTGCGTTTGCCCTACGTTAAGCTATGGTCTGCCTTAAACACATAGAATTAAACAAGAGTTCATTGCATCACCATTAATATGACTGGATTGTGATGACATGCTCAGAAAGTTTAATCCATTCTATTGTATCTGCCGTGGTTAACTATTCTCTTGTTCATAACGCCATTATACGCATTCTATTAAATGCTATTCATGGTCAATATTTCTTACATTCATGGGAGAAAGGGTTACCTAAAATACGCAATGGCTAACAGTAATACCATTATACAAGTTGATTATGTACACAAAACATCCCCTTTTCTAATTGGACATACAATAATTTGCCAACTGGGGTCATTTCAAGAACTGGGACTTCCCGTAGTATAAACAAGCATGTTTAAAACTTAACGGTATCTTGGTTCTTTTAAAAGTCTATAGACTATTAAAAGTACAATATATCGTCTTTAACAAGAACGTAAAAAGAACCCGTTCGGAAGAATGAGTAACAGTGCGCTTGATTTGGTTGCATTCGGTTCGAAAGATTGACATTCAATTAAGGTTTAATGTATCGTAAACACGCATTTGTGAACTAAGTCAAAGTATAGTTTTTCGGGCCTTAATCCTTATATATCCCAATACCCGCCATCTGATTCACATTTTGCAAACAGCTTGGATCCAGATGAGACGCCAAGAAACTCGGCGACTCATCAGGATCCAAGCTGTTTGACACTCAGTCAATAGTTTCTTAAAAGCTTGATCGAATCGGAAGTAGTCAAAATTGTACAAGATCCAAATTTGAGCAGTCGGTGTTTTTTCCACAACGGAGTAATGGTTAATCTTTGAACATATGTTAACTGATACAGTTAGTTGTATAGTAACAATAAAATCTTTGACAGCTACTTGATAGAAATTTCATCGATAAGCGATCATGTAATCGATATGTTTCCAATAATAGCATAAATAGTATACCCTATCTATATGCGAATGAAGATAGACAATAGACAAATCATGTTTGATATTTTAACTGTTTCAAATTGCTGACCCCGAAAGTACGCACATTGGATATTAATGGGCAAAAAGAAAGAAAATGTCAGGCAAGATAATGTAGACTAAATTACACGAAATTGATAAGCTTTTAAAACATTTGTCTTTCTAATGAACAATTCATTAAGGGTCAAAGGAGAAAATGCCATTATCTCTGCACCTGACAAGGGCCCTGAGGGCAAAGTCAGAACAAGTCCGAATGTCGGTATTTCCCCCTAAAGCCCCGGCTGATGTACTTTACTAGGACAGGCTAAATTTGACAATGTACTAGAATGAAGTCAAGTAAAAAACCAAGCTTGATTGGTATGACGTAAACTTAAAATGAGTCATTGAGATAGGAATCATATACTAAAACACATAATGTCTTGCTATTAATGGTCCAAGGTCTGTTGAAAACATGATACTAATCGAACGGGTCACATAATTTTTCATCTCACCATTTCTGTCATATAAACGCTCGTTCGTGCCTTTGCAAACAGAGTATTTCCAGATCAGACACCGTCATAAAAATCAGCTAATAAAGATTCATGGTTTCATTGTTTCTTACATAAAAATTAAAACAGGGAAAGGGTTAAGTCGTTTCAAATACATACGTGTGTCTACAAACACTTGCCTGTCCTCGAACAACCGATCTGTATTCTTGGTCTCTTTAATCAGGCTAGCACAAGACACAAACAGCTGAAAATGACCAAGATCAAAGCAATTTGAGACATTAGGTCAACAATGAGATATACTTTCATTACATGAATTACTGTCAAACATTATTTACAGTAGAATAAGTATGTCTTATGCCTCCCTTTATTGATTGAATATACAATATAGGAGCCTTGATCATATGTTATTGCTTAATATAGGGCAAGAATACATGTAATACCAAAAGCTTCTATATATAGGAGCTTTCTGTATCATTTTCTACCTATACATTTATGTGTCACTTACCTTTAACCCTTTTCACTCCTTTGCAACAGAGCAGACCCAGATCAGACGGCTCCTGTAGGAGTGATGCAATGTAGATCTGATTCTAATGTTTCTACCTCAGCCAAAATGTCTTTTGTTCACATGCCATTATAGAAACTAATCTGATTAACCCTTTCACCGCCGAAGTCGCATAATTGCACCACGACAAATAGTGCAGTCCCAGATCAGACACCGCCTTTTCAAGGCGGCTTCTGATCAGGGACTTCACTTTTTGTCTCATTCACTATTTATATATAATTACGTGCTTTATTCTTTTGAAATTTTCATTTATTTATCTCATTTCCTTATTGTACCGAATGGTTTAACAAAATATGGATTGCAGACGACAATTTGGCGCCGAAAGGGTTAATGTTCATGATGTCATTATGTCTTACACGGATATTCATCGGGGGGGGGGGGGATGTTTAAATGCGTAGAATTACGATTCTGTTCTCCCAAGACAGGTTCTATTATATGCATCAAGCAATGATTATATTACAGGCTATGATGCAGGTCGAAAGACATTCAGAAAAAACTCTCTTATATTTATCAATAGTTTCGTAAACAAATAAAACCATATTTTAAGTACTTGAATAGCTCTGATCTAATAGTTCGACCTCTAATGGCCTTTTTCAAAGATTATCATGTCAAAATACACGTCACATTTTTGTTACATGCATTCGGCCATACAATCAAAGAGAATAATCTTTTCAGAGCTATTATGGTATTTATGTATTATATTAATTCCCTTTTTGGAATATTTTATTTATTGTGCATATTTTAAGTACAATCAAAATAGAAGTCAGGCAGACAATTTGGAAATAACAAATGACAGTGTACATCAACACCAGAAGCCCCCCCCCCCCCCTCTCTCTCTCTCTCTCTCTCTCTCTCTCTCTCTCTCTCTCTCTCCTCTCTCTCTCTCTCTCTCTCTCTCTCTCTCTCTCTCTCTCATTGCCTGTTCCACAATGACATCATATTAGTAGTGCCGTAATACCAAACCTCAACCAAAGTGATAAATATTGGCTGGGATGAGTCTAAGGCACTGCGACTTTAAATAGGATAATTTGAGTTTAGAGCACTGCGACACTAACAATGCCACGTAGTGCCAAAGGATGTTGAACTAAATGAAATCTGCAACAGTAAAACCTCTCTATAACGGCCCCCAAATTACATTAAGTATTTTGTGTTAAATGCATGTGGCTGCTTAAAGCAAGGTGGAAGTTAAACAGAACGCTCCTATAGGAGCGTTCTGTTTTACTTCCGCCTTGATTTAAGCAGCCACCTGCCCTAAATACCAACTAATTAACACTATTAAGTGGCCGTTATAGAGAGGCTGTACTGTAGTACTGATTAACAGCAAATGAAGAGCGCCACCATACACATACATCATACACATACACCATACACATACAATTGTTCGTGGCATGCTCAACATCGTTGATATATAAGCTGCGCCGTTAAACTAAAACTCAAACTAAAAAGGGCATGGTGTGACGCCATAACTTATGCAAGAGTATGGCAAGGCATAACAACACAAAAGCACTTACTGAAAGTATATATCGGTTGGGCTGAGTGAAGGCACGCACTGCGACATTGAAAAAGTCACGCTGCACCAAGGGGAACACCACAAGCACCGCGTCACGGAAATATACAAAAGTATGAAAGACGCACAATACAAATACATAGATAAGGAATAAAGGAGTATACTAAAATATATATTAGGAGCTTTCTGTATTACTTTTGTCCTGCTTTAAGCTACCATCTATCACGAAGGCCAATAATTAGAATTCATTTTAATGGTCGATTAAGAAAGTTTTTACTGTTACATACTTTGAATCGAGCTTCTTATTGTTAATCATTTCCCTGTCGAATATTCATATAAAAATAAAGACATTATGAGTATTTATTAGTTGAAGTTTTATAATGGCATCAGTATACAGGACATTTTGGTATTGGCCAATGCTGCCAATTAAACAAAAGAATGTATGCATTTGCGTAAAAATATCTTTGAAACACTTACTGCTTTGTGATCCATATTTATTTTGTTCATTCTGTATGTCATGAACATGTTTGTGTTGCTAGTAACAGGCAATATTTATTGCTGTTATGCCAAAAACCTGGAAACTTATTGTTAGAAATCGTAGAGTCAGTTTAAAATATAATTTCATAAGCAAACAGAGCAGACTCTGATCAGGGTTCTACATCCTCACTGGAATGATGAAATCAAAATACTCCCTAGTAACTAAGACTCTCGAAAATAAAATGTCATTTTCATATATACTATAACTGAAAGGAGTTGTTGAAATTGATCCAGATTGATCTCTAACACTTTACTCGCAGAATATTACTGTAAGACATTATGGCATAATGAATGTTTATTACTAAACGCTTTTTAATTGCATAATTATGCGCACTGGAATGTTGAACTTTACAGAAACTATAGACTCGGATCTACATAATTCCTTAAGCAAACAGACCAGACCCAAATTAGACGGCTCCTGTAGGGGTCGTTTGGTCTGGGTCTGCTCTGTTCCCAAAGGCATGACACTGGTGTACCTATTACTTAAAGGGTTAATCAAATATTTTTGCAAGCCTTTTCCTAAATTACTTGAGAGCTAAATTGCGTCTTTAAAAACCAAAACCGTTGTGGTGTTTCTTACACTTACCAGGCAACAATGTGTATATCACTGCACTTTCAACACCATTGTCGCCAAATAAATTGTGTCTACTCAGATTATAGCCAGTGTCAGACTTCAAAGGGGAGCTATCTTCATTTTATTATTCACAAAACTTAACCAACATGTAAAAACGTTAGGATTGTTAAGAGACGGCATCTTATTTGGAACCAAACTGTTTGCAAATGTTATTACTGATACGGTGGCGGACAAAAAGTTAGACGCACTTGTTCAATCTATTAAGCTGGACGAAAAACAATTAACAATGTTTTGTGGTTTTCATGTTTGTCAAATTCTGCACCGGTAAAGATTAAATAATAATTTTCGTAAATTGAAACAGATCGATATCGGAGTTCCGCCATCTTGGGTGCGGACTAATACAATAACCTGTCGCGTGGCAGACTGTCCAATGATCTATTACCGGAAAGCTTATTGAAAAAGATATATTCAAGATACCTGCAGCTTATTGTGTACTTGTTTGTGTAAAATAACTAGTTCATTGTGAACGAATTCTGATACAAATAAAAAGACCTTAATAAACTGGCAGGGTATTCCCCAGGTAATTGAGTTTGGAATCGTAGAGTACAAACTCATTGTGATGAAATTGCATAGTTAGCAAAAATTCGATAGTTGATTGACATGTCTATGCATATTTAATTACTGCGATATCATTTCTGTCCGTAACATAAAATAGGCAATGTTACCTTATGACTGCATTGTAGACCCAGACAAGTCAACCCGTGAAAAAGTCAGTTTTTAAAGCAATTTACTAATATAATTTGCTGCAGACGAAAGAGCTAAACCGAATGACATTATTAACAGACCACAATCTATAACTGCATGAAAAAAAATCCCCGTCAGACTAGCCGCTTATAAAAAAGATAAAGAATTCAAAACGCATGCAGTCTATTAACTATTTACCTGATATAGATGCATTTTTGCCTATTAACGCATCTGCAATCAGAGTATACCCAGATCAGACGCCGTCTGTAGGAGCCGTCTGATGAAGGTGTGCTCTTTTTGTTAATTAAATTATATATCAGTCATTATATAGTTTCTGGCATAGCGAAATCCTTTGTGTTCATATGCCATTACAAAAAGGCTGTCGATAAATATTCACGATTTCTTATAGAAATATTCATCAGGCACAGGGTTAAGAAGACTGAAGAAAAACTCTTTTGATCATGGACCATGCCTAATTAACCACATTGCAGCAGCTCGCTTATTCGCGCACTTCTCGTGTTTTATATTGTTTTCCTCCTGAAAATGCCTTGTTTACCCTTGAGCGATAACAAACAATGCACGGTGCATGCATAGCAAACAAATTTGTGCATGTTTTGCACACGATATTTGTACAGTAAAACTACTTTAAACGACCTTATTGCATAAACACTAGTGCATGTATGTTTTTGCTTTATACAAGGAGAAAGTGGTGAAAATGGTTCTTTGGGAGCTTTCGGTAGTACTGTTTTCTTGCATGAAGCTATACTGTGTCTTAAATATTATTTTCAATTATCGCTTTACCCTTTACCTGTTGCATATTCACGAAAGAGATAATGAAATCATTAATGTCAATTATATAAATTTCTATAATGTATATGAACACAGGACACTTTGGCTCAGGCAGAAACTGTAGAATCGCATGTACATTATACCAAAAACAAAAAGAGCAGACCCTGCTCAGACGGTTCCTAGGTGAAACTGGGTCTGCTCTGTTTGCGAAGCCGCGAAAAGGCGTTTATATGAAGGACATTTTCCGGACTTGTTGTCTGGTACGGCATCTCAGTTGTCGCCTGTCAATTATGGTTTTTCTTTTATAAATATCAATAAGTTACCAGTTTCAATCTATCACAGACATGAAACACCACTGCTTTTTAAATTTAACTATATACTAACCATTTATCTCATATATACACCTTTTGACGGGTTGGCAAACAGAGTAGATCCAGATCAGAGGACAACAGTAGGAATCATCTGATCAGGTTCTGATTTGTTTGCCTTTAGAATTACAGATCTGAATCTACACTTTCGGCATGACCAATATTTCCTGTGTGCATGTGTCCTTATAGGGTCTACTCTGATTGCAAATACACGTGAAAACACATTTACATTAAGGAAAGGGTTAAATACATGACTATTCATCAGGTAAAAAAATTGACATCAAGGAAAACTACGAGTATGCACAGAGAATGTCCATGCAATAGACTAGTGGTCAAACACACTTAACTTTTACACTCTACGTTTTGGAAACGGAACAGATCCAAACCAGCAGTAGAAATTGCGTCTGATCTAAGTCTACACTTTTTTTTTCAAAAAAGAAAATAACAAATTATTCAGTGTATCACTTTACTCCATGAATATTCGTGTAACATAATTACATCAATGATCATGAATATTGGCGAGATTAATTGTTATAATAGCACAAACTACAATGAATCTTTGGCCATGGCAAAAACTACAGAATCATATCTACAGTATTTCACAAGGAAAAGGAGCAGACCCTAATCAGACGACTCGAACAGGAGCCGTCTGATCTGGGCCTACTCTGTTTGCAAAGGCATAGATAGGCGTATTTATGGGGTAAAGGATTATGTATTATTAGAAAGTACAATTTCTTAATCAGTGACTGAGTAGCGTTATTTCCGTTTTCAACGAAATACATGTACGTCTGATCATGTGCTTGCGAGCGCTTGCTCGCCCTATAGGAGCCGTCTGATCAGGGTCTGTCCTGTTTGCTTATACAATGTACCATAATATAGATATGATACTACAATTTCTGCCGTGGTAAAATATCCTCTTGTTCGTGATGCAATTATAAGAATTCTAATAACCAGTCAAGAGTCATTGTATTCATGAAAGTAAAGAGTCAACTCAAATGCTAAATACATTGTAGTACCCTTTCAAACCCAGACATGCGTGCACTGTTATTCGCAAACAGCGTAGACCCAGATCAGAGGGCCCCTAGAGGAGCCCTCTGATCAGGATCTGCGCTGTTTCAAAACACTCTAGACAGTTTAAGCACTTCATAATGAGTGGACTCTATAGTTAAACACTGGTGGACTTATCCGCTCTGGTAATTCAGGGTTGAAAGAGATAAGTTTAGTTTGCTGTGAAAACACATGACTATTATGTATGATTCATAAAAACATGCATTGCCTCGTTTTCATCATCTGTTGAAACAGACATTATAAACAGTAAACACACTTTCAGTTTGACAAGCAAAAAGAATTTCAAACACACGGCCTCGCCACAACGATCTGGCGGTCCATTTGTTATATTTTACCGACCGCCTTTGAGCGACGTTGCCATGATAACGGACACAGCCGCCCCCGCTTGACAGTTAAAAATGAGGACCCCCATAAAAAGCGGCTATACTTAAAATGTGTCATCATCTCGTTATTTCGTTTATGCATGATGCATTTTTGTTCAAAACAGTTCAGAACAAGTTTATGTATCGAATTCGTGGCCATGCCATATTCCGTTTAGCACCAACCTCTTCTTTCTGCATGGAAGCATATTCCAGATATTAGATTTTTAGTTATTTTAGCAGACGATAATACGCCCGGAGCAGACGTCAAAGTAAAGACAACGCATGGACTTGAAATGTTTCTCACAGCTGGTTGTTGATGACAGCTGAAACAGTTGTTACTAATTTTACGTATAGGTTAGTGTTTGTTAGTGAGCATTTACAAAAATAAATCGGTCTAGCGGGGCGCAGCCCCGCGACCGATTTATTTTGTAAATGCTGACTAACAAATACTAACCAATTTAGTGATTGAAATTATGTTTTGTTCACAAACTGTCGCGCGCCGTATGTAATATACATACATACCTGTCACCACCCGTCACATCTTTCATAAGACAGCAACACCACAGTTTTCCGAGAATCGCAGTAGATATTCAAGCGAATTATAAATGGAGGATTTTGATTTATTGAAATATGTATGAACCAATACTGTCCAAACATGAGGTCACGGCTTCTCAAGTTCTCAATAACCACTTAAGAATTTCACTAATAAAACCAGTAGGTGATTACATTGTACTTTGCAGAGATTTCTCGTGATTTCGATTGGATTATCAAGAATGATTATTTATTCATTTTCGTCAATGTACATGTCTACAAATCGTTTAACCCTTTACTTCATATAAACGCGTTTCACACATTTGCAAACGGAGTAGACCAAAGTTTCCAAGTATAAATACAAACGGAATAGGCCAAGAACAGACGACTTCTATAGGCAGAACTTGGTGTCCCCATCAGCGATATTGAGAGCAACAGTAGTTTATCAACTCGGTCTATATTCGATCGAGGAAACACCGGTCTTAACCCTTTCCCTCATATCAATGCTTTATCGCAAACAGAGTAGACAAGGGCCAGACATCTAATCAGGGTTCGCTCTATTTCCGTACAAAATGATATAGATCTGATCCTACAGTTTTTGTTTGAACCAAAAGTTCCCTTTAAAAGTTTACATTATTAAACAAATGGGTTATTAATATTCCTGAATTGATCAATTCGTGTAGATCTATAAATGTTCCTTAGAGAAAGAGTAAACACTGCTTCAAACAGGCCTGGTTCCAAGTTATAGCTTAATATTCACAAATCCCCTTTAACAACCAACTCACACATTGTTTAGTGATTCAAATCCCGGAGAGTGTCATAAAACATTGTTTTCGTTAAGAGACAGCAAAAATGATTACTGTTTTTGATTTTAGTTTATTTTTCATTTATGTTCAATGCTAACGTCCAGCATGATGACTTCAAGAGTTATAAAGATCAATTTATTGTGATAATTATGTCTTTTGTATCCACCTTTTTTGAAATCATTTTAAAAGCTTGAATCCACATTAGTTGCTAAAATAACTATCCGGAACATCGAGGCGTCATGTCAATTTCATTTGCTCCAACCGGCTTCAGCCGCTAGCCGCTATTGTATCCTGTCCCTGAACTGATTCTGAACGCAGGAGCAATATAAAATAGACCGACTTACTGGGTAAATTGTCACTTACTTCGGTAAATAGACACTTACTAAATAAATGACCAGTAACGGCTGATTTACTAAAATAAATCGCCAGAGAATTTGAAAAATACTGCAACGCCATTGGACAAAATATAATTTCAATCACTAAATCAACTAACAATCAACATGCATCAATGTATCCCTCCCCCACCAACACCGCAAACTTAGTCACCTCAATGTTGTACCCTTTCTTTCATATAAATGCATTTTCACGCATTTGCAACAAGGGTAGACCCAAATTAGACGGCTCCTATAGGACCAGTCTGATCAGGGCCTGCTCTGTTTGTTTCTGCAATCATAATAGATCTGACTATACACTTTCTAAAAATGCAAAACATTCCTGTGTACATACACTACATGTACTAAAGAACTAAGCTAATAAGTATTTATAATGTCAATATTTCTTTTGTGAACAAGTAAAAGGTTAACCCGTTACATAATGACTATTAATGTAAGAAATAATAACATCATTAGTATTTATTTGCGGATTTTTGTTAATTGCATGCAATAAGTCCTCGCTAATTCGAACTTTTACCAAACAAGAACAGAGAACTTTGTAGACAGGAAACTGCGTGCATCCAGCTCACAGATGAGCTTTTTGCATGACCTTTACCCTTCGTTAAAATGTCGCCTATATAAAGACTGATAACGATACTTATTTGAAAATTCAGTTTAGAGAAATTTTACTGTAAGAGCACGGACGTTTTAGTCATGATAGAACATGTTTGATCTGGTCTATTCTAAACGCAAAAGATGCCAAAAGAGCGTAAATTATCTTTGATGTAAAGGGTTAAGGTTTAAAAACTCTTGTTAAATCAATAACTGCTCTATTTTGGAGAATTAAGAAAACGCATTCTGGGATATTTGAACTGGAATATTCATTGGCCGCATACTTCAACTTGTAGTACGCGATGATTATCTTAACCCTTTCCCTAATGCATATTCATGAAATAAATAACAACTATAAATAAGCAGAAACGTAATAATGATAAAACATTTTCTTAGATTCTATGTTATTTCTTAAGCATATAGACATACCCAGATCAGACAGCTCATGCAGGGGTTGTCTGATCTAGATCTACACTATTTGTAACTGCGTAAAATGCGCCCATATCAGCTATAGGGTAACAGTAGTGTAAGCCTTTCCCTGTTATATGTTTATTCCAAATTTCAATACCTACTGAATATTCATGGACAAAATAGATATAATGAAAGGTGGAACATTGTAGCCATCTTGGAATCTATCAAATGCTAATAGCAGAGTAGACCCAGATCAGACGGCTCCTATAGAAGCCATCTGATATGGGTCTACTCTGCTTGAAAATGCGTGAAAATGCGTTTATATGAAGGAAAGGGTTAAAAGGCCGAGTTGCCACGAGCTATAGCACCTGGTCTAACCATGCTTCTTTATTTTATGTTTAACCCTTTCCTTCATTTAAACGCCCTTTCGCGCATTTGCAAACAGGGTAGACCTATATCAGAAACTCCTGTAGGAACCGTCTGCTCTGTTTGCTTATGGATTTATCATATATCTCACTCTACAGTTTCTACCAATACGTAGGCATATTCCATTATAAATGTTCAGCTAATAAATATTCGTGATGTCATTATTACTTACACGAACTCTCGACAGGGAAAGCGTTAGATGCTCGTTTGTGTTTTGACGTGGTTGAGGGCGTTATAATTACTATTGCTCTTGGTAAAACTTTCCAATATCAAAAGTACATAAGTGAATGACCAAATGTCCCTTTTTGGTTGAGGGGCATACTAAACTGACAAATGGACTAGAACTGCAAATATGTATTGCGACTAAATGAACTTACCCCATTACTCCATAGTATCTACCTGTTAGCATCCTTGCAAACAGAGTACAGCAAAACCTTTCAATAACGGCCACTAAATTATGTTAATTAGTTGGTATTTAGGGCAGGTGACTGCTTAAAGCAAGATGAAAGTAAAACAGAACGCTCCTATAGGAGCGTTCTGTTTTACTTTCACCTTGCTTTAAGCAGCCGCCTGCCTTTAACACAAATACTTGATGTAATTTAGTGGCCGTTATAGAGAGGTTTTACTTTATACACAAATATGACCAGTCCTGTTAGGAGCATTCTGACCAAGGTCTGGTTTATTTGGCTCAACGGTTGCCATTTCATGCATTATGATAATTAGTATACATACATGCAGTAGAACATGTAGCTTAACACAGGTAAACACAAAAGGTGTTTGTAAAACATGCATACCACCGACCCCCTGACCTTTGACCTAGTGACCTAAAACAATAGGGGTCATCTAGTGGTCATGACTAATCACAACAGCACGGTTGAAGATCCTAAGCCAAACCCTTGAGCAGTTATTGATCGGAAAGCATTTCACCAGTTAATGTCATGGTGACATTGACCTTTGACCTAATTATCTAAAAAACAATAGGGGTCATATAGTGGCCATGACTAATCACCACAGCAAGTTTGAATAATTATGTTAAGCCAAACCCTTGAGCACTTTTTGATCGGAAATTATATCATCAGTTAAGGTCATGGTGACCTTGACCTTTGACCTAATTATCTTAAAAACAATAGGGGTAATATAGTGGTCATGTAATCACCACAGCAAGTTTGAATATCCTAAGCCAAACCCTTGAGCAGTTTTTGATCGCAAATTATTTCACCAGTTAAGGTCATGGTGACCTTGACCTTTGACATAATGACCTCAAAACAGTAGGGGTCATCTTGTAGTCATGACCAACGACCACAGCAAGTTTGAAGATCCTACGCCCAATCATTTATTGATCGGAAACCGTTTGATCTATCGACCGACCGACCGTTGTGTTCCGCTTAGGACAGGATCTCCTATGCACTATTTCTTATATGAATATTCATCGCATTAACCCATTACCGCATAGGCTATTTTTAGATCCTACCTCTTTGAATAAATCTAACGAAAAGTAGCGTTAACTGGAGAAAAGGAACCTTTCAGAATTTTGTAATTTTGAAACCATTGTGATAAATAGAGCATTTGCTCCTATAGGAGCAAATGCTCTATTTATCACAATGGTTTCAGAAAGTGACTTTTACAGAGGCGTCAAAAGGCATCAATATGAGGGAATGGGTTAAAGGTTACTTAAACATGAAAACAGGAAAACAACGTCTCAAAAAGTCATAATCATATGATGAGTATTTATTCGCAGAAATTTTATGACGGTATATGAACACAGGGATTTTGGTCATGGCAGAAATGTAGAAACAGTCACGAACGTTCTAATTTTCTAATCTTGTTTTACATGAAAACCTTAGAAAACGTTGATAAGGATATGTATTTGATGAAGCGAATGAATAATGCGTGTTAAGTACATTGTATTGAGCATCAATTGTTCACTTTTTGGTTTGTCATGAAATACCAAGATAAAATTGACACCTTGTGGGCGACTGATTATATTTATCCTCATTCAAACCAGATGAGTAAGAGAATTTAAATACAGCAAAATCTCCCTAAATCGGACGTTAAATGTAGTATAAATATCGGTCTTGGAGACAGATGACAGCTTAATGCATGGTGAATGTCGTGCAGAAAGCTCCTCTTTCTGCATGCTTTTCACCTTGTATTAAGCAGCTACCTGCCTAAAAGTATCTAAATTCTTCTCTATTAAGTTTTACTGTAGTAGATATAGGTAGGATGTTTTAATTATTATGTAATCCAATGATGATATATCTTATTGTGGTGTCTAATAGAGGTAATAAAATTGATACAAACCACGATATGAGTAATGCTATCTTATCGTAATTGATACCAGAGTAGATTTATACCGACCAGCACACGGATACTGTGAAACATAAGAAATAGTATCTCATTCTTAAAATGCTAGCAGAGTAGATTTATACCGGCAAACACATCACTGATACTGTGAGAGTGTATTCATACCGACCACCACATCACTGATACTGTGAGAGTTTATCTATACTGACCGCCAAGTCACTGATACTGTGAGAGTTTATCTATACTGACCGCCAAGTCACTGATACTGTGAGAGTGTATTCATATACTGACCGCCAAGTCACTGATACTGTGAGAGTGTATCCATACTGACCGCCAAGTCACTGATACTGTGAGAGTGTATTCATATACTGACCACCACATCACTGATACTGTGAAAGTTGACCAATACTGGCGCCAAGTCACTGATACTGTGAGAGTGTATTCATATACTGACCACCACATCACTGATACTGTGAGAGTTGACCAATACTGGCGCCAAGTCCCTGATACCGTGAGAGTGATTCATACCGGCCACCACCTCACTGATACTGTGAAATATAAGAAATAAAATCTTTACTTTCAATGCTAACTGAATCCGTCATTTATACCGAACACCACATATTTGATACTGTGCGATATGAGAAAAAGTATCTTACTTTAAATGCTACCAATGCAGACCCTCAGTTTCAACAGTATTTTAACCATTATAATGATGAATATTCAAAGTTGAACAACCCTTTAATCCTTCATCTGCTGAATAATTAAAACTGACTCCTCCATTTCTGAATACCAAATTAACAAAGAAAGTGTATCAAATTTTATCATTGAAGATAATGATTTTTATTACAAACTCCGTAGACCCAAATCAAAGGTTCCCTTTCGGAGCCCTTTGATCTGGGTCTACAGTGTTTGCAAAGGTCTTATAAATCGGTTCCCGTACCTTTGGGGTTATACATTTTTTACAAAGTGATAACGGCTAGCCGACCGACTAATGGCTAATTGTATCCGTTTTCAAATTCGAAGAAATTGAAATTTTCTAGTTTGTATGTTCTACATGTAAATCTGAACTTAATAAAACTACTCAAAAGTTCATGTACTGAAAATAAATATGTCTGCATAAATTATGCTACGTTTCAATATTTACATATTTCCGAATCTCTCAAGCTTTTGAGAAACTCTTGACCGAGTGTCAAACAATTTGGATCCTGATAAGACGCCGAGTTACTCGGCATCTCATCTGGATCCCAGTTGTTGGCAAATTCAGACCATGTCGCGCTAGGCTAGATAATGGTATAAGTTCACCGACATGATGATACGGTCAGGTACCTCTTAAAATTCAATTACATGTGGCCATGTGAGTTTTGCTCTGCCTAATGACTTGAAAAGGAGATTATATTTTAAAGGTCAATAAGGGTCAGATACAAATTAAGATATAGAAACTGTCGTCTGATTGAAGTTTTGTCGTCTGCATCCATTGAAATGATATGCAACTGTACTGTTATGGATTCTCATCAAACGTGTTGAGCCTAAGACAATGGGTGGACAGAAACTGATTCGCCAGTGTCAAGATAATGTGACTAGGTGCATCTGAAACATTTACCCCATACATAGAAACACATACAGACAATACCCAGATCGGAAGCTCCTACAGGAACTGTCTAATCAGGGAAATGTCTATTTGCTTATAGGAATATATATATCTGTGTCCATGCTTATAAAGCTATTTAGTTGAGTCTGGGTTTGTTCTACATTCAAAAACTTGAGAACAAACCCATACTCAACTAAAACGTTTTATAAGCATAGATACAGGTTTTTACAGTTCCTGCAATGACCAGAATTTATCATAAAAACCTCGTCTTATTAACCCTTTCCGCCATAGATACGTGTTTTCCAGCATTAGCAAACAGAGAAGACCCAGATGAGACAGCTCCTGTAGGAGCTGTCTCATCTGTGTCTGCTCTGTTTGCTTGTGGAATAAGATAGATATGTTTCTTTAGTTTCTGAAATGGTTGAAAAAGTCCACTGGCCATTTAATATTATAACAATTTGTTCATGAATATTCAACAGGTATAATAAATACTGAACAGGGAAAGGAGGTTAACATTCATACAATGGTGGAAATCCTGTGTTTGTATCCTACCACAACGTACAATTAACATTCATAAATTCATTATCTCGTTCATGAATATTCATCAGGCAAAGGGTTATTTAAAGTGCATGCTAGTGTGTGTACGTTGCACGATGAAGATCTACGGGTGTCCATCAGCATACCATGTCTTCAATCGGAATTCCTCGTAAAAATCTGATAAATCGTTGTGCATGTGTGGCTAGCCAACATCGCTACGTTGGGATGGGGTGGGTGGGAAATGGGTGGTGGTGAGGGTCCTTGTGACGATGGTCCATTCATCTTACATGCATATAGTTTTCTGTTGGTTATGTTGCTGTCTATATATTCTTATGTACATGAATGGATGGGTGAACAATTTTCTAGACCTATGTGGGTGTTGTGGGCTTCGTCATCGCTTGTCTCAAGTAACAAATGGACTGCGGTGTTACACAATGAATATAAAGCCATATAAACTAAGTAGTTATTAATAACACAACTCTACTGTATCTTTGTCAATGACTGTATCAAGTAACACCTCGCTAATCGGAACTTCTAGTAAAGAAGAATTTAGAACTTTTAGGCAGGTGGCTGCATCATGCAGAGGGAAAATCATGCAGAAAGCTCCCAAAGGAGCTTTCTGCATGACTTTCCATTCTGCAGGAAACTGCCACCTGCCTTACAGACCGACAATGGTATTTATTTCCCTGTTATATGTTTATTCCAAATTTCAATACCTACTGAATATTCATGGACAAAATAGAAACAGATCTATCAAATTCCATATACAAACAGAACAGTCCCTGGTTAGACAGTTCCTATAGGAGCCGTCTGATCTGGGTCTACTCTATTTGCAAATACGTGAAAACACGTTTATATGAAGGAAAGGGCTAAGGGTTTGAGTTAGCGAGGTGTCACTGTACCAACACTTGCAAACAGCTTGGATCCAGAATGTACTATTGCTTACTCGGAGTCATGCTATAATAAACATAAATTGAAACGTGAATGTTAGCATTTTTAAAGATTACCAAAGCAATCTGATTTTTTTCAAAGACTATATACAGCATTTTAAGCAGATACCTTTTGTAATTTCTGAACAGGAAAACGGGTGACAGGCTACAAATCTTCACTAACAAGGATTAATACCAAGTCATAACTTTTATATCTATATCAGTCATATACCCGCAAAAAATCCATTTTCACCATCCCGCATCAGTCATATAGGTGAATTAAGGCACTCAGGGCAGTGTGGTTTCCACATATTTTTGTTATACATTATTTTCTACCTCATAAACGAGATAATAAACACATATCTCTAATTAAGTGACACCTGTTTATATCACATATAAACAGTTTTTGCATTTGTCTTCAAATTACGACCAGTTCATTTATCTTATTCTTCGTAGACGTATATCAGTAATACATGTACAGTAACACCCTCAAACCCGGACGGTCAGTTCAGTATAAATATCGGTCTTAGACAGCTGGCAGCTTAATGCAGGGTGAAAGTCATGCAGAAAGCTCCTCTAGGAGGGTTTTACTGTATATTTGTAATTCATGTATAGGGCGATGAGAGCAGTGTAACCTCTCTATTGCGACCACTTATATATAGGATCATTCTACAAAGCTTTAGTTCTGCATTAAGCTACCACTTGTCTTAAGCATTTACACCATAGGTACGCATTTAGCATCTTTGCAACCAGAGTAAAACCCAGACCCTGATCTGGGTCTTCTCTGTTTGCTAACAGAATATCTTAGATCTGATCCTGTACTATTTGACATAGCTATGCATTCAAAATACAAAACGATTAAGGGATGATGTCTCTCATGAATATTGATACAGAAAAGGGTTAAAACTCTAAAATTAGACATCCCTTGAGTGGTCACTGAAGAGAGGGCTTTCACTGTTCACGTATGTTGTTTGCAATAGATAGGAAGTTGCCTTTTCTAGTAGTGTTGTTGATATACGAGTTGGACGAGCCAAACCATCAAACAAAAATCTTGCGTTTCATGCAGCGTTCGAAATTTTCACTGCCGAAATGATCCTATGAAAAACTACTTCCGGTTTAACCATGACCGACTCCCAAACATGCCTCACAGCGAATACAGAGCTGGACAATGACCCCGAAAGGTCATCAAACTCACTGTAAATCCAGATGACAGAATACGGTCGAAGGTCAACTAATAAGCTTAAACGTTTTGTATATTAATCTTTAGTCTGCTGCAGGCGGAAAAGTGATTATCTACGCAAACAGTTTGAACCCAGATGAGACACCGAGTAACTCGGCATCTCATCAGAATCCAAACTGTATGACACTCCGATTGCGTCTTGGTACACAAACTGAAATCAGAAAACCAAGTGAGTCAAAACTTGTGTAAAAATACTTCACTCAACAGGCTAAAGCTTAACCCTTTCCTCCATAGGCTAGTTTTAGACTCAACCTCTTTGAATGAATCTATACCCAAAAGGAGCAATTACTAGAGAAAAGGAAAAAAATAGAATTTTGTAATTTGAAACAATTGTGATAAATAGAGCATTTGCTCCTATAGGAACAAATGCTCTATTTATCACAATGGTTTCAAGAAGTGGTTATTACAGGGACGTAGAAATGCGTATTTATGGAGGAAAGGGTTAAATAGTATGTATCTTAATCAGGCTCAGAATAGCGTCACATACATGTACTGTCAGATTGTGGCTTTTGCTGATAAAATATACCGGAGACATACCTTTCTCAGCGAAATGATTTTGGCAAAGAAGACACTGGCTGAATGCTTTTAAAAGGTTACTCTAATATGTAGCAATCAATCACATTTGGACATTTTAATAACAATAAGGCTTACATATCGGGATTCACTGTATGCTCCTTAAGGTTCACTGAATACGAAGGGATCTACATCCGAATCATCTCCGTTGGTGGTAGGATGTTAATCTCTGTGTTGTATAGAAAAAATGGAAGCAACAAGTGGTCTCAAAATTAAAGCAGACTTAGTTTATGACAGAAAAAGTTACAATATATTCAAAGGGTTAAGGTCAGTCACACCAGATGTGCTCCATTTGCAATCAATTATACCATGAAGATGACCGATTTTTCAGTCATCCTTCTCGCGCCATTGATCTCAAATTCTTATAAACATGAATAGCCAGTAAACAGTGCACGCGTAGTTAACATTCATGAGTTATTGAACCCTTTCCCTGTTCTATGTTTATTCCAAATTTCGTTACCTACTGAATATTCATGGACAACTAGTTACACTAAAACATTTTAGAAAGTCAAGAAAGATATATTTCAAATTTCATTAGCAAACAGAGCAGACCCTGATCAGACGGCTCCTATAGGAGTCGTCTAATCTGGGTCTGCTGTTTGCAGATGTGTGAAAACACGTTTATATGAGGGAAAGGGTTGAATATTCATGAAATAAATGCAATGAAGTATTTTGATATCAAAGTACGTCTGTGTCGCTCGAATGCAAAGGGACACTTTGGTTTGTGTGTATGTCTGTCTGTAGGTCTACCTATCTGCAGTTCTTGTTTTAGCCGACATCTATGTAACCTCTTAGATGGTTATTGGAGGGTTTACAAAACAGAAGTAGTTGTATAAATCCTTCACTCCATAAATACGCCTTTAACACCATTGCAAATACAGTAGAACCCCTCTAATACGACCAATTAATGAATAAACATGGGTGTCTTTATAAGCAGGTGGTTGCTTAATGCAGAACAAAAGTAATGCAGAAAGCTCCTCTAGGAGCTTTTTGCATTACTTTTGCCCTGCATTAAGCTACCACCTGCATCTAGCACCCAGAATTATACCTCTTTTAGGTGGTCGCATTAGCGGGGTTTTACAGTATACCCAGATCAGAAAGCTTCTACAGGCTCCACTGTATTTGCTTACGGAATAATATAGATCTGAGTCTGCAGTTTCTGCCCTGACCCAATATTCTGTCTTTATTTCTTCATTGAATATTCATGGATTAAAGGGTTAAAGGACAGGCGAGAGTCAATAAATTCTAATTGTAAATAAGAAGAAAAAGTTGCAAGCAGACTCCAGTTTAGAAATATTTTATATTGATATATTTGTGAAGAAATGGTTTATATTGACATGTTTGTATTTGATTGTTTCATACAACCGAGTGTATGATATTTTTTCACTATAACACCGTCAAAGCTAAAACATTATTTTATTTCAGACGTTGAGCAATGCTTCAGCTTTACGTCTGAATTATGTGGACCCCTTTCTAAATTATCAAGAAACTGTTATCACATTGAAAAGTGTTTATTATGACATATTTATAAATGGTATAGCGCGTGCAATGACTTATACTGGGCCTTGTTATCTGATCTCTGGGCGGTAGCTCCTCCCACGCCGAGTTGAAGAAGAAGTTCTATCTTTAGCATCAGCCACTTCTACAAATGCCAATTAAAAACCCAATTTAAGAAACAAACACAACTGAGCGTTTGTGGCAGCTGGAAGATTGACTGGTATTCCGCATCTCTGAACACAGGCTGAAATGCTGGGAACCAAAGCACATTTATTTTCGTGGACTGGCTATGTTACGAAATCGTGACAGGGCGAATAAGCTTATCATTCCCTCCTATCGGGCTTCATTACATCTGTTCATTGTAATTCCGATTCCTGTCTAAAAATACTAATTGTCTTTTGGGGAAAAAACTCATAGAACTCCAGGCAACAGTGGATGTAACCGTTACGTTCTTGTTTGTTCGTTTACCCTTTAGCCCTCTATTCCATAATACACATTTCTACGTCTTTGCAAACAAAGTAGACCCAGATCAGATGGCTCCTAAAGGAGCCATCTGATCAGGGTCTGCCTCTGTTTGCTTATGATATAACATGGGTATTATTGCACAGTTTCTGGCATAGCCAAAACTTCCTGTGTCCATGTGCTATTATAAGAATTATTATAATTAATATTAATGAATTTATTATTTCTTACATTAATATTCATGGAGTAAAGGGTTAAACACTAAGTAAATTTCGCCTGCTAAAATAGAGTCTGCTTTTACTCTCAAAAAACAGTTTTTTTATTGTTTAATTATTTCCTTCATATAAACGCCTTTTCATGCCTTTGCAAACAGAATAGACCCGGTGGCGTATTGAAATTTACCCTTTACCTAATAAAAGTGCATTTTGACGCATTGCAAACAGAGTACGCTCAGATCAGACGACTTCTATATGAGCCTTCTGGTCAGGGTCTGCTCTGTTTGCGTATTGACTATCTTAGATCTGATTCTATATTTATTTGCCATAGCAATATATTCTCTCGTTTTTTTATAACAATATAAGGGACATAGTTAGCACTCATAATTAACCCTTTCCCTGCTTATGTCAATACTTATTAAATATTCATAAACAAAACAGTTATAATGAAATATTGAAAGTGAAATATTGTAGCCATTTTAGAAACTAAAGAAAAATATCTAGCAAACACAGACCCTAATCAGATGGCTCCTATACTGATCTTGGCTTACTCTGTTTGCATATGCGTGAAAACACGTATGTACGAATGATATTGTTAAAACGCTAAATAATCAGTTTGAAATACTGAATATGTTTTCGGAGAAGCTTTGTCGTTTCTTTTACCAATAATAAGATGTTCTATAATCAAGTTTCAAACAAAAATAACTTAGTTGCTAATTTAACTCTTAATCTCATGAATATTTATGTCAGAAATAATGACTGTTTACTAATTAACTACATTTTTACAATAGCATAATGAACAAGGAGATGCTTTAACATACATGGCAGAAAGTGTAGAATCAGGTTTATTCATATTTCCATTGCAAACAGGACAGTCCTGATCAGACGGCTCCTGTTAAACTAATATCTATATTGGCCTTTAACAGCAGGTGGTTGCTTAAAGCAGGACTTTCGTCTTGCATTAAGCTACCACCTGTCCTGATGATCCAGAACTAGACACATTTTGGTGGTCACATTAAAGGGGTCTTACTGTACTATGTTTGCAATGGATCGAAAAGGCGTCACTATTGGGTAAAAGGGTTCACCCTTATAGTTCTATTCGAACATGAATAAAGTAACTCTGATCAGGAAGCCAACCATATTGAACCCAGTCAACAGTTTCTGATGGTAATGCGCGAACCAGTCTGAAAATAAATCAAAATTAGAGCTGAAAGGTCGAAAACCTTAATGACCGGATAGGGTTTAGATTATACTGAGAAATGTTACAGTCATTATAATGAAAATGCTATTTTTTTTTTATAATATTCACCATTAACACTTTCAGTGCCATTGCTTGCAAATTTTGTCTTCTGCTTCAAATTTCATTGTTAAATTGCTCCCCCGCCCACTCTTTTTTATTTTGCATACATTATCACAGCATCAAGCAATTTGGACCCTAGCGAGACACCGAGTTACTCGGCGTCTCATCTGGACCAAAACTGTTTGTAAGGGATCGCTAATGACAACGAAATACATGTAGTTAATTTGTTACCATACATCTTCAAAACTTAAATATAAAAAGAATGTGTGTGTTCTTCAAAAAGGTAAATGAATATGTTTTAAAAATCATATCCTGAAATTTATGACCTCTTTGTGATAATTATTTCTTATCGTTAAGTTTATCTTATTTCAAATATAAGCTTAAAACCACCTGTTTCACTAAAGAAAACTATATTGACGCCTTCTGCAATGAAATAATAAAGGAAATGTAAGAACAGAAATAGAACAGAAATTAAAATGCACATTATTTAAAAATAAATTGTGTATATAATACCCACCCCTTCACGCCCTATATGACCCCTCCGATGTTTGGTACGCTATGGGAGAATTCTTGAGAACAAACTCCAGATGGGGAGATTGAGAAACATTGTACTGGATTCAAACTAATCACGGATTTGAATGAAATATTTGTTTAAAAACAACATTATTTGAGAATTTGATAATTGTAGTTGACGACAATTTTGCAAAAGAAACTTTTATGTGCTAATAGTTAACAATGTATGACCATGTTCTACCGATTTAATCCATATATATGCCTTGATAACGCTTTTGCAAACATAGAAGACCCAGATCAGACGGCTCCTGTAAGAGTGGTTTGATTAAGGCCTTTAATCTCTTTGCTTAACAAATTACCTCATAGGCTATTTTTAGAGCCTACCTCTTTGATAAATCTACCGAAAAGGAGCATTAACTGGAGAAAAGGAAAATTTCAGAATCGTGTAATTTTGAAACCATTGTGATAAATAGAGCATTTGCTCCTATGGAGCAAATGCTCTATTTATCACCATGGTTTCAGAAAGTGACTTTTACAGAGGTGTCAAAAGGCGTTAATATGAGGGAATGTGTTAAGAAAGAACATGAATCTATTTGTATGGCTGTTGAAATGGTAAAATTACGATGCTCATTATACCATTATAACAAATCAGCTAATAAAGAATATCCGTACAGTCAGTATTTCTGACGTAAATATGAATATTCATGGAGTAAATGGTTAAGAACACTCATAAGAGTTTTGACTTGTAGCAAATCTTTATTCTCGTCTAGAGGTTAGCCTCTGGAATAAATGTTTTTAACTCATATGGACGCATGTTGACGTATTTGCAAACAGAATAAACCCAGATTAGACGACGTCTGCAGAAGTCGTCTGATCAGGGTCTACTCCGTTTGTTTATGAAATAATAAAGATATGATTCTTGTGTAAATATTCACGAAGTAAAGGATTAACCCTTTCCTCCATAAATACGCCTTTCTACGCCTCTGTAAAAGTCACTTTATGAAACCATTGTGATAAATAGAGTATTTGCTCCTATAGGAGCAAATGCTCTAATTATCACAATGGTTTCAAACTACAAAATTCTAAAAACAATCCTTTTCTCTAGTTAATGTTACTTTTCGGTAGATTTATTCAAAGTAGTTGGATCTAAATATAGCCTATGAAGTAAAGGATTAAAGTTTTGTGCGACGAAACTTCTTAACCTTGAGCACGGGGTTCATTCTAAGATTTATGCCTAAGCATAAAGGCACACAATTCGTAGTAAAATATATCATTTGTAGAACAAAACAATTATTTTGTTATCAAACACGCGCCGTAATGTTTCTTATTTAGTTATAGCAAACCCCTGTTTATATACATGTATCGGTATCATAGGCAGGTGACAGCGCAATACAAGTCAAAGGTAAGGCAGAAAGATGTCATAAGAAGATTTCTAAATTACTGTTCAATGTACAAACCATCTAGTCTATGAATATTCATGTCAGAAATAATGACTCATTTGTTATCATGGCATCACAAACAAAGCAATCTTTAGCATCATATCTGTATGTGTCTGCTTAAGCAAACAGAGGATCAGACGTCTCCTACAGGGTTTACTCTGTTTGCAAAGGTGTTATGAGCGTAAAGAGTTAAGTAAACCACCTGTCTTTACGACTCCTGCATATATTAAACATGCAGTTGGTGTCTCAAATCATTTTTTTGCTGTAGAACAAATGAAACCTGCAAAATCATCATTTTGTTATCGAACAGATGCATAGTGTTTTCCTATCCAGCTATACGATGTTACCGGCGAGGCCCATCGGGCCAGTGTGCGCCGAACTCAGTTGGTACATTTGCCTTTATATACCTAGCTAATATTAGCCATACAACCCATTAAAAGTAGCGTAAATCTGACAGAAATTGCCTCATAGGCCCAGTGGGGAACAGTCAAGATCAGGTCAATCATGTTTTCTGTTTACTTATGATACAGTCCTTCTCATGGCGGTAATTGTCGGCTGCTGTCCAAATTGTCGTCTGCTACCCAACTTGTCGTTCATTGAAATCGGACAAAGTTCCAACTTGTTCACCTGACCGGAAAATTAGATCTGATGAGATTCAAGCGTTGTATGAGCTGGATACTAACTGTTTATAAACTTTATACATGTCTGTCAGGTCAAAGTCATGTAATGTTTACATATCAGAGATTGCTCTTTCAACACTGAGTAATCCTTTCAACAATGAACCAAGTTGTGCCGTTGCAAACAGTTTGGATCCCGAGGAGACGCCGAGTAACTCGGCGTTTCCTCAGGATCCAATCTGTTTGACGAGCGGAATTTGACTTAAAAAAATCAACATTGAAGTTTTTATCGATAGCTTAAGCAGACGACACTTTTATGAACGAAATGTTCTTAGAATTCAAGGGGTCAATTGAACTCTACTTTTTTTTAAATAGTTGAAGTAAAGTGTGAGTGTTAAGTAGCATTAAAAATAAACACTGCTAAACCTTTAAGGGACATATATTGTTTCATGTACACTAGAACCTGTCTATACGACCTTATAATGAATACACGATTTTGTGGTCGTTATAGATACATGTTTTACTGTATTTTCTTATGACCTTTTAATTGCGAACACTCATATCAAACGTAAAACCTCAGATGATATTAATCTACAGTGTTTTCGTATCTAAATACCGCCCCCCCCCCCGCCATAGATATCCCATAGAGAAAGCAATGGTCTGGTCTAATTTATTAACGAGGAAATATGTACTGTAATAATACCATTATGGACTAGACTGTCTGTGTTTGTTTACTGTTTAACCATTAGAACGCTGAATTTTAAAAGTGGACTTGTCCTGTTTAATGATAAAGTTCATTCACTATGGAAGGTATATATTTTCGAGAGAATTTTTATTGACAAACAATACAGAGTCTGTTCTGAAAGCACATCTACTAGCCCTCTGATTGGGACTACACTGTTTGCAAATTCCAGTGGCCTTGTTTTCTGCATTCAAATGGTTAAAATTAAGTACAGTAAAACCTTACTATAACGGCCATTAAATTACATCAAGTATATTTGTTAAAAGCAGGTGGCTGCTTAAAGCAAGGTGAAAGTAAAACAGAACGCTCCTATAGGAGCGTTCTGTTTTACTTTTGCTTTAAGCAACCACCTGCCCTAAATACCAACTAATTAATACACTTTAGTGGCCGTTATAGAGAGGTTTTACTGTAAATACATTTTCATAACTGCGGCATTCGCAGCTACAATATTATCCACCATTCAAATTATTCTTTGGTATGGTATGATATGTAAAAAGCCCGTCTTGTTGATAACATCCGAGTTATTGTTGGCTGCCCAAAGAGTTTCAAAGATCGTTGGTAGAATGGGCAAGTGGAACGAAAAAAGAGATAGTGATAAGTGCTGATTACATGAATATATTATTGTAGAGTTTTATCAATTTTTAAATCTAATTGAAAGTTATTCCGTTTATTGAAAGGTATGTTAATGGAAAAAGTCATTATGTACGTAAAATGATAGTGAAAAAAGTACGAAAGAGAGAAAGAGAAGAAGAAGAAATAGAAGGAAGTGATAATGTGTATTAATTATGTTGTTAGTATACTTTCCCTTACTAACAAGAATCACATACAGATGATTAAATCTTAAATGCCTCAATTTACTACATTAAAAATATATTGCATTGATTATGACATATAGATCTGATTCTATAGTTTCTGTCACGGTAAAAAATGTTTGTTACTGTCGACCTGTCTTAAAGACTCAGAACTAGACCTCTTGTTAACGGACGCTTAAGACAGTTTCTCCTTTATTGAAACTACCTTAGTATACATATTTATATATCGTATTTGTAATCTATTATACCGTTCCTCAAAATGACCTATATAAATAATTATCACGTGAAGTTCATGTTTATATTTTTAATGCGTGTGCTCGGTGGATATTTTGTGTTCATATTCTATTCTTCATTGTCAATCAAGTAGAATTGCGTCAAGAGGTCATAGTACGCATAAATCAAGTTTTAAATTATTTCATAATTAGGTTCATTCAATTTATCTTTAACGATCACTACATCTAAAAATAGGATATAATGTCAACAAATGCCCTTTTGACTAAGTGATAAATAGTTTTTTCTTAACGTACCGTAATATCAGATTTCATAGAACATGATTATATGTATCTATAATTGGGGTTTTTGAAAGACCGAATGAGGTGTGCAAGCGTTGAGATTGTAAACATGTTTCTTTAAATACACTCTATACTTCTTTGATTCCATTTATTTCCGCAGCAAAATGGTAGTTTATATAAACAACTGACTATATGTTAAACAACATGTTGGGAACAAACACACACAATTTCTCCCTTCCTGAATTAAGTAACTTATAGCACTTGAAAATCGGTTGAAGGTTTAAACATAACTAGTTAATTCTGCAAAAGATAGCCCCGTGAAAGACAAACCGGCCAGTTTAGATCCAAATCAAACAAATGGAATAACTGAATACAGAATGTTTGTGTTTTACTTAAACATGTACAGTTTCTCGTAGTAACGATATGATGCTTAACCCTTTCTCTGTTCTGTATTAATGTAAGAAATAATGACATCATGAATATTTATTAGCTGACTTTCGATAATATAAACTTTTCAAGGAAATGATTTGCTTCGATAAAAACTGTAGAATCAGATCTATACCATGTCAAAAGCAAACAGTGCAGACCCTGATCAGACGGCTCCTATTGGAGAGAAAGGGTTAATATGAGAGAAAGGGTTAAAAAGCATGCTTATACATTATCGGAATTCAAATACATTGTATGCACACAGTTTCTCCATTAACATTCATGTAAGAAATCATTATATTATGAACACTAATTAGCCGGATATTTACGATGATACCTAAACACAGGACTTTTTTAACTATATTATTCGACAAGCAAACAGGACATACCTTGATCAGCGGCTTCTACATGAGTCATCTGATCTGGGTCTACTCTGTTTGCAAAGGCGTTAACATATATGTGCCCATTGTCCCTTAAAAGGGCACGGGCAAACAGTGTAGACCCATATCAGAGGGCTCCTAAGCAGGGTATGTACTGTTTGATGAAACCATCGATGTATGTGGCTTATATCAGCAACTAATGTGTTTGCTGTGCCCCCCTACATATGAAAAATGGATGGGTTCCAACATAAGATCTAGACGAGTTGACTTTAAATAAATTGGTTAATGGCGTTTCTATATGAAATAAAGGCTGAAGTGTTCGTACCCTATTTTACAAAAAAGGACATAAATTTTATACAGAATTTCGTACTCAAATGCTTATATAATGCAAATACAGTAAAACCTCTCTATAACGACCACTAAATTGTGTTAATTAGTTGGTATTTAGGGCAGGTGGTTGCTTAAAGCAAGGTGAAAGTAAAACAGAACGCTCCTATAGGAGCGTTCTGTTTTACTTTCATCTTGCTTTAAGCATCCACCTGCCTTTAACACAAAATATTTTATATAATTTAGTGGTCGTTATAGAGAGGTTTTACTGTACATGTGCTATTGTGTCTCAAATAGTTTATCCTATATGACTATACACATTCCTCTAAACCGGCCGTTACATTTAGTATAAATATCGGTCTTAGAGACAGATGGCAGCTTCATGCAGGGTGAAAGTCTTGCAGAAAGTTCACATAGGAGCTTACTATGTGACTTTCACCCTGCATTGCGCAGCCATCTACCTAAAAGTATTCTTTTCTGCTAGAATCCCGGCTTAGAGAGGTTTTATTGTATTGTATATTCATATTAGGACATACGTGTATATAAATATTCTATAGGAGACAATGTTTATATGTCATATTGGAATTCAAATATTCAGTATTTTTCCATATTAGCCAGGATTCAAATGTTTTATCCTTTTTTGGACTATCTTTGGGCCAGTGTGTTCTTTTAGAAACTCAAACATTTATAACACATTGCCGCTCAAATGCGTGTATCCACTCGACACCTATAAGCTTATATCCATTTGGCACTAGCACGATCATATAAATTCCAAATGCTCTGATTCAACGATTT